>JAKTUD010000010.1:0-514259 GCA_030556505.1 Millerozyma pseudofarinosa | reverse complement strand
CAAAATTTACTAAAGAGTGCGAATCCTGTAAATACTACCTAATTACTATACAATATACAAAGTTAAAGTTAACTACCGTTTGTGAACTATCTGTCTTTACCAAGATATATTAATACATACAATATCACATGTTACCATATAATACCATATAATACTATATAAAACAGTTTAGTAAAAAAGATTGACGCACTGATTAGGCGCTACCTGTGATTGATACACTCCTCTCTCCTGAGTGACACTATGCAGTACACGAAGGTCGGTCACCAGCGCCTTGGAAAAATTTCACTTCTCTTCTACCATCTAACTACCAGCTACCAGCTAAGTAGAGTAGAAATGGTATTGCAAGAAAGATTCTGTGCACTTGCCCATCAAATTTAACGCAAAACGCGCGAAAATATTCTTTCGCTTACTACTTGCTTATTTTCGAATAGCGTAAACTTTCTCAGCCTTTTAACGCAAAATAATATATCGAAAGTTCACTGCTAGTAAGTATTTGTGAATACTCTCGCGTATAAAGCCCATGAGAGATCATAGAAAACTTTATATGCATTTATCTTATTATAGTTGAGTATAATCGGAATAAAGTATCAAGTTAGGAAAATGATCGATTTTTTAAAGCCTTAACATGTCATATCTTAATTTCCTTTTTTCAGCGAAATTTTTGGCCACAAAAAAAGAAGAAAAACCACTTATGATGAGAAAAACGATTGAATGACTCCAGCCGATATCTTTGTCTTTGTTCTATATCGCATTTATTTGTATTACTAGGAGCATAGTATAATTGAGTAGCATTACCACTTAGAAGAGAATCTTCTTTCATGTAATGGAGTACCATATATAACTGCTTCTAATATTGCTATATGTAATCTTTTGAGGGATGTCATCTTCCTTACCAAGTCTCGCTGACGTCTTATCTACTCCGTTTATTCTAAGTTTAGGATACACTAATATGGTACATAGTGAATGTGAAGCAAAATTCCTAGCTATTGTCATGAACCAGTGATAAAAGTTTGTCGAATAAGCAGATAGGGGCCACGAGTTATCTGGCGACAATAGAGAACAAGAGACGGAGGAATTTTTTCGGCTCATTGAAGCTCTCACTCGTTTCATGTAGGGATATGTAAGGGGTATTATAGGAACGTGTTAATTATCTTCTATGAAAGTAATATTGCAATCTTCAAAAGGATGTTGAAAGACTGCTTTTAATTAAACGGTACCTGAAGCCCTTCCGTGAAAGTTGTGAGCACGCTTACAATTCTATTTTTTAAGCCTTGTTTCACTTATTGTTTAGAAAGAAAAAGCGCGGAGGGAAAGTTACTCAATAAGTCGTTTGCCGTAAAAGTTTCATAATGGTTAGGCTTTTACATCTTATCGGTGATTTATATCAATTATTCATAACACATTAGTTATATGTACTTCTGTGATGCATTTATGCATTCCTAAGTTGGAAGGTGAATAGGAAATAATATAGTATTGCTTCAACAGCCAATATAAGTATCACAAGTTTTGAACACTCGCCTCAAATTGAGTAGTGTAGAGATTTAGACTATTGTTTTAGCGAGTGTTATCATCAAGCTATCTAATGCGCCTCACGCGGCCAGTGAATAACAATATATATACAGAAAATGTGACAAAATTTCATAAGAAGCTTCAACGTGAGTCGCTTTTCATTGTTATTTGTAGGTAATAAAGGATAATATACTTAAAGTATCTTGAGATTGTACTATCATGTGAGAGAAATGCAAGGAGCTTGAAAAAAATATTGCGGCTGGCTTGTAAAGCCGTAAGAATCATTGCTTTGAGCTCTGAAATTATTTCATTTATTTTTCTGGATGAAGATTATATAAGTTGAGGGTATCGGAAGCTTTCTGTAGACAACATTAACATCAATAATCAAATATGTTATTTAGCAAATTCTTACTTTCAGCCACTGTTGCTTTTTCGAGCTTTTTGAGCGCCGCAGACGCTCAAACATATGTGCTTGCTAAAAAGTTGAATGAATCTTCGGTTGCAATCTATGAGGCTGATTCTGAAATCAACATAAAAAACCCGGGTGTCCCACCGCTGTATTACGTATCAATTGATGATCCATTGGTCGATAGAATGTTGAAGTCTGAGAAAAAATTCAATGATATAGTCGCTAAATCAGGTTTGTCCAAAGAGGATTGGTTGAAGAGACGTGATATTCAGATGAACGAGTTTACTCCACGCGGAGGCTCTGTGTTGGAGAAGAGATGCAACAAGAAACCCGCTAAAAGCTGCAGTGATGCAGTGCTTTGCAGTGGATCTGGTCAAAAAGCTCCTTGCAGCACATGTCCAGACAAATGTAGATGTTTTCACTTCGAGCATGGTGGTGGCGGAGACCAATGTTGTATCAGTGTCTGGAACTGCGAAAAATGAGCCATACATACATATAAGATATATGATTTACTACTTGTGAATCTTTGTCGATATATGATATATATTCTATTTCTTTGTTTAGCTTTTCCTCAGAATATGTCAATATATGTATCTAAAGCTGCAAAAAGTAAAACAGTCTTCCTGTACGACTGTACGCTTACGTATAAATTAATCAGATGTTTCGTGGATTTACTTCTATCAGAACTGGTAGCTCAAAGGTACTAGTAGATTCAGAAAAAAGTAATTTAAATTTCTTCAAATTATGGATTTTTAATTCTTTTGTTGAAGTTTTCAACAAAAAATCGGTAATCGTGCATCAATTAACAAATTTCTTATCTGAATATTTTCCAAGAGTGGGTCAGTATATGGCACAGAGATGAATCACTTTGGACCTTCCCGTTAGTATTAGAGATCATTTGGAGTTTAATTGACGTATTTCTAAGCAAAAGGGAGTCAGAGTAGTCACCTCATCAATCCGACCATGGATCCCTTATTTATATCACTCGAAAGAGCTACTTACTTAAGTACTCTAGACGAGCTAAAATAGAGCGCAGAGTGTGCATTCTGGGCCCTTAAAGGACGTTACTAGGATTATATTGAGTTGCTACAAATTGAGAATATTGCAAAATAAGACAGACAATGCATTACACATCCCACGAGGTTGGGCGATGTAGTGAGACAGGTCACTTCCTTTTGCTTGGTACCGGACCTACTCAAGTACAGCTACAGAAATTCCTAGATAATTTTAGGAAGGTCCATGCAAGACCATAGAGGGATATGAGACTGGCTGGGAAGGGATAATGATATGAAATCCACTTGCTTGGTTCTTTTATAATATCTGTCTATATACATAAGCGGAGCCTATCTGTTAGTAGGGGATTGTCCTATGAAAAATAGGTGTCTAGTGCTATTCCACAAAACTTAAGTATGCATATATATATATATGAATTCTATTAATATGTTATAATACTATATATATTGGCTAGTTTTAAACGCGTCATATTATTACAAAAATCTATGAGTTATTTGCCACTTGTATTTCTTTGCTCCGTTTATCACGCTTACATATCTCCAGTATCATTCGGGTCTATTTTAAAAACCTTGTCTGGATTAAGTATACGATTTGGATCAAGTGACATCTTGAGTTTTCTCATCGCATTAACGGTATCATTTCCCAATTCATTAACGAGGTAAGCTCTTTTAGCATTTCCGATTCCATGTTCTCCCGTACAAGTGCCTTCATTCTCCAAACTCAAGAGTATCATCTTTTCAACAGCAGCACGACAATTACTTTTTTGCTCTTTGGTATAGAAAATATCAGCATGAAAGTTACCATCTCCTACATGACCTAATATAATGCTTTGCATCCCTGATTCTTTGATATACTCTTGAACTTTACCCAAGACATAAGACATTCTGGAAATAGGCACAGCTATATCCGTCACCCATAAACGAACATTAGCATCTATTTCGTTTCTCCCATAATTTAAAATAGCATAGAACGCATTTTTTCTTGCAGAAAATAATTCCTCCTCTTCCTCCTTGTTTTGTGCAAAAATGAGTTTTTGACAGTTATTTACTTGTGTTACTTTCTTCAATTCTTTCAATTGCTCTTCCACTACTGTTTTATTCAAACCTCCAATCTTAAAGAATATTGTTGGACATTCTAGCCATTCACGAGTAAAATAGTCGCTATAGTTGATACAATGCATCATATCTTTATCAAGTAGTTCCATGGCATTTGGATTAACACCTTGTCGGAATAATTGCGCAACGGTATTTGTTATATCCAATATACTTGGAAATTGAGCGACAACAACCGTTTCATATCTTGGCTTGACATGCAATTTTACAGTGGCCTCAGTGACCACCCCTAATGTTCCTTCACTTCCAACAAATAATCCAGTTAAATTATACCCACTACTTGATTTTCTTGGGCGTTGTCTCGTCTTAATAACAGTTCCATCTGCCAAAACAACTGTAACAGAAATAACATTGGATACCATGGCGCCGTATCTAGATGCGTTAATACCAGATGCATTTGTGTTAATCATTCCAGAAATTAGCCCATTAGGACCGCAATCTGTTCCTAACATCAAATTAAATGGTTCTAGCTCTTTGTTCAAGTCTTGCCAATTAACGCCGCCTTGAACTACAGCATCTAAATCATCATGATGAACTTCTAAAATCTTATTCATTTTAGAAATATCTAGTACTATTCCCGGTCTAGTAGAATGAAAATGACCCTCTAATGAAGTTCCTCCCGCATAAGGGACCACTGGAACACTATACTTATGAGCAATCTTCATAATATTTGATACATCTTCCGTTGAGTGAGCATATACCACGTATTTAGGAAATTCGTGATCTAACGGCGGGTGCGTTGTGAACTCGTTTCTAGAGTGATATTCAATTTCCACTGCTGAGTTAAGTACTTTCTTCTCACCCAAAACACCTCTCAACTCGGTAATTGCAGCATTCAATTCCTTTTCTGAAGCATATTTTGGAGTCCTTAGATCCGATAATTCAGTAACAGACTTGAGGGGGAAAAGGTCATCTGGTGGATTTAAAGTTATAGACATCCTACCGTATTGATATGCGACAATACTGCTAACCACTGAAACTCCAGCGATCGTTATTAAAGTTTTTCTCCCATTTCTAAGCTTGCTAATATTCGTAGAGTATTGTGAAAAATGTACTACGTAAGAGCCTTTTTTTCTTAATGTACGAAATACTCTAGTAAACATTCTCGCAGTGGTTGATTTTTTTTGAACATCTTTGACGGTTGAAATACATTCCATAAGAGCCTGTACCGCTCCGATAACCAAATTTGGATATTTAATCTTGTGTAAGCACACTACCACTTTTTATGTGAATGAACAATATTTCAAAGATCTAACAAATATGGCAGTCTTATGTGCTTAGCTAATCAGAACAAGCTATGAAAATAATATAGAAGCGTGAAGTATGAAGAACAACCTACAGATGTACTTAAGGTATGACTGAGAGAGTCGAACGTATTTCGCTGAATATTTTCTTCAAGAATTAATTATATTTGTCACGTTGCTACCAATTGTTCATATTAACCACCAGTGAAAAAAAAGTGTCATTTGAGTGGTATGACCTCTTCATCTTGTAGACGATTCTAAATCTGCCAATTAATTCACGTTCGAGAGGTTTAACAAGTATATCACAAGTTCACACGACATTACCTTATTACAAGCTGACATAATATAAAGGAATATTACAGGACATACTATACCATATGTACCTCAAAAACGCCAGGATAAATGGAGTATAACCACAATAAGAGCCCAGGTAATATATAGAATCTAAACTGCAAATCAGCAACAATCCACTCAAAACTCCAATATAGATCAATATAAATTGATGAGTTCTTATAACACAGTTTTACCATAACCTTTGATCTAGTCTTAAGCGATAGATTATCAGAAGTACGAAGGGCTTAAGTTCGAAAAATACAACTTGGAACTCTCAGATGAAAGGTGATAATCTAGTACAAATTTATGACGAGAGCCTTGAAATACCTAAACCTGCAAAGCTGGCAGGTTGTGTGCGCTTTGTGTACAGTTCCGAGCAAGATCAAGTACGCGGTAGTTGATGCCCAGGATAACCCTGGTGGAGTGCTTGAAGCGAACATAATTGCTGAAAATGTCCATTCTGAGTAAGAACTGGTTATTCAGAGTACTAGAAATAGTGATTGTGCTTGAAGGCCAGCATATAGGTATCCCTTAATACTTCGTTAAAAGCTGCCGTAGATACTGTACGATTCCTTCTGCAGCACGTTACACCAATGACGAAGACCTTCGTCTATTGATTAAAAAAGTTACATATTATTGACGAGTAAGACAACGAGCAAAAGAAGTCCTCGTATTCGAACTACAATGGATTACATTCTAATTTTGACAGCACATATTTTATTGGTTATAGTGTAAACGAAGTGCTCAATTTAATAGGACAGAAATGTTTTATGTGTCCTGTACGTTAAATACGATATCAGAGTAATTAGTTATTTTATGACTTTGCGGTCATCAGGGCCCCCGTGGTTCAGTATCAGATAGGACTCTATTCGAAGTCGAAAATTATTTCAAAGCCGCATGATTGAATGATTGAGCGGAAACATCGTTTAGTCCGAGAACCGAACTATACATTTCGTATACAACATGACCCAGCTTCGAGTATATAAGTAGCTCAGATTTTACGGAAATCCTGGTGACCAATTTGAGAGAAGACGCTTAGCTTAAACGATGATGAAAAACTTTTTTGCACCAGCTCTCGTGTTGCTAATAAGCTTATTTCAGCTTGCTTCAGCGAAATATATTTTAGGTAAAGAAGTCAATAGTACAGCTGTCGCTATTTACGAGTCCGAAATCCCACTTAACAAACAGAACCCTGGTACACCTCTGTACATCGTGTCTCCTGATCATCCTATGGTCAAAACATTATTGGGTGCTGAGAAGAATTTCAATAATGCGGTAGCTAGATCAAATTTGCTGGTCGATGATTTCTTGAAAAAGCAAGAGCTTGAAGCTTATGAATTCACACCAATCGCAGGCTCTGTATTGCAGAAAAGGTGTCACGATAAACCCGCAAGTAGCTGCAAAAAAGCAGTTACTTGTAGTGGGGGAGGACAGAAAGCCCCTTGCAGCCATTGCCCAGATCTGTGTAACTGTTACTTCTATATTCACAGCGGCGGTGGTACTAACTGTTGTATCGAAGCTTATTTTTGTGCTTAAGTATTTTTTGATCTTAATATATATATGACCTATGAGAGATAATAATTATCGCAGAGCTAATAGAAATGCAAGTTAAAGTTAAATATTTAAACAAATAGAAACTTCATTATCGCGACCGAGTAATCGCTGTCAAAAATACCAAGTAGATTAGAAGAGAAATTTAAAAAGCTTCATAAGTCTATTTTAATTAAAAGTGTTGGAAGAAACATGTCATTTTGGCTCAATAAAAGCTACAAAGGTCACTAGAGAGAGCTGGAAGTAAGTCTACAAATTGTATATAGTATTTGAATGAACTTTTGTGACAACATAAGAGAAAAGTTACAAAAGAAGCATTAATCATTTCGAGGATCTTGATTGACAGAATTCCGATATTCTTATTTTCCAACTGTGCAAAATATACATGAGATTTGGTGTTTAAGTTTTGTAATGTCTATTAGACATCTAATTAGAACTCATTTTTTATCAAGTATATTCAACGTTTGTAAACCTTATGTATATGCTTCTCATCAGTCGATTTTCTGGGTTGCGCTTTGATAAGCTTTCTCTACTCTCGCATAACTGTACATGTAACTGAAATATAACTTTTCCCGGAAATTATGCTTGTCAATTCGTAGAAAGAATTTCTAATAGGGTTGTAATACATCTGAAGCAATCGATTCTTTTTTAGTTTAGAATTGAAGTAGATGGAATCGCATTATAATGGTAGTACAGAAGAGGAGTGCTAGAGTCAACTTTAAGCTTTTAAATAGGAATCACTATAATCCTAAATTAAAAAAGCATTCACGGCGATGCTTCTTAGTTTCATACGATACACAACCAACATAGTTTTTATATCCTGTGTATAACTATATTATTACATCACTATCTTTTTTCTATCAAGGGTAAGATAAAATGTTTATCTTCACAAGAACTGTAGATCAAGAATAAAACCTAATCTTTTATAATCAAAACATCCGAAATCTATTGAATTATTGATGAAACGTATCAGAAAGAATAAAGTTAACAGAAGAGCATGTTTTAACTGTAAATACAGAAAGTAAGTGGGCATTTGGTCTTTTTTAAAAGAGGATGCTTTTACTGACACAATCAGCAAGAGGTGTGATCGTTCGTCCAACCGTTTGAATTGCTCTTACTGTGAAAAGAAAAAATTAACGTGTGAGGTTCCCCCCATTAAAATTGTAGAGTATATTTCACCCGTAAATTCAAAGCAAGATTGTTATAGAAATAAAAAGGACAGAATTTCAAACAGTAATGACAAACTGGTCGATCTGGACATGCATGTAAATGCTTACATGGAGGCAGCTTATAATATTATCTTCAATTACTTGAAATGTGTTGGAAATGAAGGACATAATATGGAACATATTGCAACCATAAAAAGTGATAATTTGGTACACATCTATGATAAAAGAATTGAAATACCCGAGTCAGCAGAACAGAAAATAATGTCAGAAAGAATATACGAAATTCCGGTCGTTAATGACGAAACATTATTTGAAGAGAAAACAAGAGCAGTATATGATATAAAGAAGACATATGCTTCAGAAATAGACAATCTAATACCCCTCTTTTCTATGGAAAGCGAAAAGAAATTTGAAGCCAATTATTCGTTACCTAAATGGCTATTTGTCCAAGAAACCGATTCAGTTAATGAAAGCGAGTATAAAAGAGAGAGCGGTAAGATTCAATCTGTTGATACTTCGAACTTGAAAAATGAACTCTTCATGGAAGCTCCATCTTTACTAAGAATGGATTCACGAATAGACGAATTTCGAGAAGACACATTACTTTTTTTAGCCCCAAAGCATGTCTCTCCCAGCACTATCGAAAAACTTTTCAATTTCTTTTGTACAGAGTTTCCAAAAGAGATGAATAAAGCTTTTTACGCAACAACAAAAAATAATTTCAATTCTTATAATACGTATGTTAAAGAGATTTTGGGTGTTTTTATTCCACTAATATTGAGTAATATAACAGTATTCAAGGCTATGCTTCTTTGGTCTGGCAAAAATTCGAGAAATCCTGAGAGCTCTACACCCAACGATGAAGTGAGCAGAAAACTATCTTCTTTAAAAACTGAAATAATAAATGCTTTGAATACTAGACTTCTTTACAGATCTACTATATGTTGCGATCATACATTAGCTATCTTAATATTTATTTTGGACCTTGAGAAACTCGAATCAAAAGTGGATATTGATTATTGGGTCCGCATTACCGGCATGATAATAAAAGCGATTTCACTCAGAGGGGGGTTAAGTGAATTAATAAAAACTTTACCTGGTGAAATATTAGCAAAGCTTTTCGCGACGTATTTCTTTACACATTCCGGGTATAATTTGTTGAATTATCAGGATCATCATATAGATATGGATGACTTTCAATCACTATGTTTAACGAATCTTGCATCGGAATCAAGTACTAATTGTAAAATGTTACATGAAATTTTTACGATTTTTGGAGAAACGATGCATATGTATACCTTATTGAAAGTAGCAAAATATGGAAATAAGAATGGACCGGAACAAAGCTCAAATAGTACTCTCTGTATACCAAATTTAAAAAGAGTGATATTAGAAGCTCAGAATTTACAGCGAAGATTAGAGAAATTAATGATATCTGATAAAAACAACGCGGAGAATTTAAGTATTGAGTATTTGAATCTAACTGTCCATATAGCAAAGCATTCCGTACTAATTTCTATCTATCAATTGATTTATAACCTCCCATCAATATCAGCCTTAATCATGATTGAAATCCTGCAAGTATTACCAAAATGGGAAAGATTTTTTCGATTACACGAAATGGATGGGAAAAGCGAAAATATTACGTCCGGTTTTCTATTAATTATTCCGCTTTTAGTAGTTGGATGTCACTTGACAGAATGGAACCAGAGAAGGTTATATATAGAAAAGTTGAAGAGCTTGTATGATATTACAAAGAAACATAAGATCTTGAGTGTCATTAATTTGTTGCAAGAAATATCACAAATTGATGAACTTGATACCAAATTCATTTCATGGCCCGAGTTAGCTGAAAAGAACGGATTGATTATACCTTTCTATGTATAATAATAAGGCTAATATAAATTAATTAATCAGAAATATTTAGTAGATATCTACCGAAAGTACATTAGCTGTTCAAATAATTGTTCTCATGATGAAACATTCTAACTGGTGCAGTACTCCTTTTCTATCTCTTCAACCATATTAGACACAAAATGCGCAGCTCCATAAGAAAAAGCGTATCCACTTCCGTTGAAACCATAGGCATGTAAAATATGCTTATCATTTCCTATGGATTCCTTCTCTAATCTGAAACCTCCTTTTCTCGCAGGACGAATTCCGATAATATGGCCCGCAATATCTGGGGATTCGGATATTACTTCAGGTGCCAACTTATGTGCCCTTTTTAGTTCGTCTTCCACTATACTCATATCAACATCGCGAGAGAAAACAGATCCTTGGTTGACGCCACCACATACAACTACTCCTTGGTGAGGCCTTGGAATAACATATGTATATTCTTCGCCGGATATAGTAAATGCAGTCTCTGTCGAGGTCCTCACTAACACGTTTTGGCCCCTATTTGGATAGCTGTCTTCATGTTCAAGTCCTTTTATGTATTTGGGACCTATTCCAGATGCATTGACAAACACAGTAGACTTGGGAAACATATTGAAGACTTCCTGAATAGTAAATATTTCCTTTCGGATGAAAACACCGCCGAGATTTTCAATCTGCTTTTTTATGAATTGAAGATATTTCGGAGGTTCAATGACTAATGTTTCGTATTCACAACCATATTCATATCCCATATTTTCAAACTGATCTTTATTCATAGGTTTGAAATGTGGATTTACTTTTCGGGCCCACAATGCATTTTGTGATTCAGGAGCCTTTTCAAAATACTCTTTTACTTTAACAAGACACACTCCACATTCCTTATAATTTCGATAGTCATCCATGAATCGCCTGAAAGAGACGGTCCTCATGTAACGATGATCTGGGTTTTTTAAATCACCATTATGCCAGATTGCTCCGGCCCAATTAGATGCATACCAGATATCCTCATCTCCAGGCAAATGCTTCGCTACCAATGTAACTTTGAATCCTTTTTCTAACAATAATCTAGCAGTAGTGCAACCAACTATACCAGCACCCAATATAACAATATTTTCATTTTGAAATAGATGAAAATCGACACACATTTTCTTTCTCAGTTGATAAATCTTAAAATTATGAACAATGCCAGAACATTTATACTGGATAAATTTTGGAACACAGCTACCCAATATAGTAGGTGATACGACAGGCCATTGAGCCGCAATTTATCGCACTATATGCAGTTTATAGCAACGCATAAGAAACGTTAGAAATTAGACGGGATTAATTAGACAGGTATCCAACTAGAGACTATCTAATGTAAAAGGATCTATTCTATGCGTGGTTATGTTTTTGGCTTACTTATCTCAAAGTGTTCACTTTGGTGGTTGACTCCGGAAAAATACCCTGCATGCACGATCTACATTTTCCTTAGCTTAATGCAAGATATTAACTTTCGATTAACTCCTCCTTTAAAATTAAGCAATGATACATTTAGAATACCTTTCGAGTTCTGTTTCAAATAGGTAAGTGATACGTTAGCCAAGTGATCAATATTACCTATTTGTGATTTTCAACCCACTTCGACAAACCTAACCCAAAGGAATCCCTACTTTCTTACAGAAATACTTTATCTAAGATAAAGGTACTTATGATAAGAAAAGTTTACATTTTCTTAGACTTAATATATAATGTCACGCCATTTTTGAGGCTTTTTGGTAAAAGAATTCTCAATCTAGGAAGTGTTTTCATTGTAGGGGTACGTTAGCCCCGGTGGATGAAATTTTCGAGAACTTCTAGCTGAATCAAGTATATCGTGTAAAATGCAGTTTGATGCTACAAAAAAAGAACAACGAGTGACAGTAGCAATTGATGATGTTGAATCGATATCATCTGAAAATGAATATCAAGCTAAAAACCATAATGACCTAAAAAAGCATTTGAAGAAAAGACATGTGAGTTTTATTGCATTAGGAGGAAGTATAGGTGTTGGTTTATTCGTCGGCAGTGGTGGTTCTTTAGCTAAAGCAGGGCCAGTGGGGATGTTGCTTGGATATATTTTTATGGGAGTTATTGCTACGTCAACACTTTCATGCTTATGTGAGATGTGTGCTTATTTAGGATCAGAAGGTAATTTGATAGAAATAATTACTAGATATATTGATAGTTCCATGGGCTTTGCCTTCACTTGGACGTATGCATTATCTTATAGTTTAACGTTTCCCTCAGAAATTTCGTCTATATGCCTTCTAATAGGGTATTGGGACAAGGAAGAGAAATTACCATATTGGGCTATTGTTTTGATATTCACGTTCTTAATTACTTTCATTAACGCTGTTGATGTTGGAATTTATGGTGAAATAGAATACTGGATAGTCTCTCTCAAGTTTTTAACTTTGATCGGTTGTATGCTATTCAATATCATAGCAACGTGCGGCGGAAATCCGCTACATAAGACTACAGGGTTTCAGTATTGGAGAGAACCAGGTCCCTTTAATAATTACTTAACTAGTCGTCCAGTAGGTAAATTTTTGGGTTTTTGGGCAGTCAATGTTAATGCAGGTTTTGGCTTCCAAGGTACTGAGGTAGTTGCTCTAACAAGCAATGAAGTTCAGAATTTCCGGAAAATGGTCCCAAGTATTATGAAGACAGTTATTGTGAGAATTTTATGCTTCAATATTATTTCTCTTTTTACTGTTACTTTAATGGTGTCATCAAAAGATAGCAAACTACTTGATGCAATTGCTGATGGCGCGGGAAATGGCGCGCAGTCACCTTTTGTAATCGCAATTTCAAACGCGGGCGTTAGAACTTTACCATCAGTTGTAAATGGGGTTGTTTTAATGGCGGCAATAAGTGCTGCCAATACCCAAATTTACGTTCCTTCACGAACTTTTTATTTTGGCCAAAAAAAAAAGTTTGCTCCAAAATGGTTGTCAAAAACTAATAGAAGAGGTGTTCCTTTCTGGTCAGTTATTTTCAATGGAAGTTTTGGTTTACTAGCCTTGTTAACGTTAGGTAATACAACAAGCCAGGTATTCAATTGGTTAATGAACTTAACAACAGTTTTTGGCTTCATTTCATGGGCTGTCATTAATTACGCATTTTTGAGATTTTATTTTGCCATGAGAAGGCAAAACTTAAGCAGAGAAAAAAGCAACACATATAAATCACCACTTCAGCCATACTCTTCTATTTTTGCACTATTTGCATTAATATTAATAACCATAACACAAGGTTTTTCATCTTTCATTCCGTGGAACTATCAAGACTTCCTTGCTGCCTACATTTCTTTGATTGTTTTTGTGGTTTTATGGGTTGGTTATAAATTATATGACATGAAACTATTAGAACCTAAACTAAGCGATATTAATTTGAGTGCAGAAGAGGAAGCAGAGCTAGATATTGTTTCTAACGATAGCGAGAAAGATATTTCAATCAGAATAAAGGAATTTTTTTTGCGCCTTCAGAGTTATATGAGGAAGTAAGAAATTCTAAAGGATCACATAGATTGACACCGGTAAAGATACCATATCATAAATAAATTTATTTACGATTAGTTAATGTAATTATATGATTTATGAGGGATTAGTGATAGATTTATTATCAATGAGTTGTGTATGTATGAGAAGATTGGATAAGTTAATTTTTAGTTCACAGGAAAATTCGGATGTAGACGGTTTACATACTGCATATAAAACAAAAAAGAATGCTGCAAGATACTATTTTGAGTCTGCTATAAAGTTAAGCATGCTCTCAATGTTTAAAGGTTTGTTCTTGATAAACATGTTGTGAATTTTTTTTGTTAAAAAAACGGTTTTCATAAATATTTCTAGTCGCATGCATTATTTCTATTTTCTAATTTAAGTACTCAAGCATTACCAGAATTTTGTTATCAGTAAGTCAGCACCTTAGTATATGTAACTATCAAAAAAACCACTAACCATTTAATGGAAAGTATTCATGTACGCATATTTAAAACATGGACTATTATTGTAGAGTTGACGGCATTTAGATTAGTATATCAGAAAGTCATGTGACAAATGTAGATAAATAATGCAATAGATTTAATGAGATTTGTACGCTTAGAAGTCAAGAATAATAGCAGTGGTTACAGCTGGTAGAAGGAAAAATTAATATTAAGAGAAGGTTAGTTTTATTGAATAGTATAAATTTCTCCTTCCTGATCATAACGGCTCACGTAAAGTAGCGAATATTAGTCGAATATCTAATTTGGATCCACAGTTACTGACTCCACAATATAATATTTTTATCGCAAGAACAGTGTGCATTACTAGGATAAATGTAGCTGAGATACTGATACTAATTTAATATTATTTAATTAGCTATTTCATTTGGCTGATATAAAGCCTGATTTATAGCTTACGGCAAGTTCTCGTGAATTTCCTAATTCTTTTATTTATCTGAGTACTTCCAGCCACATTGTATAAGCGAAATACATCAAAATCATGAGTAAAGAGAGCAAGAAAAATTATAGTGTATCTTTCGAAGAACATCGAGATGATAAAACTATAGATAGCGATACAAATAACTTTTCAGAGGAGAAAATTTTTACTAAGTATTTGCCCGAGGAACAGGTAGTTGAAAAGATTGGGAAACTTTTAAAAGCGGGTTCGACTTTGAGTCATTACAAATGTCTTTTGATCAGAGGAGCAAAACTAGGTAATAATCCAGAGCTATTGTTGTCTGAAGTTTACACAGAAAAGGAAAGAGAGAGCTTGAAGAGAGAATTTACTCATCCAATACTATCTCAGCTGAAATATCTATTTTTACTAGCGCTTGGTGCTTCATGCGCTGCTATAAGCTTTGGAATGGACGAATCGTGTGTAGGAGGAGCACAAATACTATACCAAAAACAATTCAAAATTACAAATCCTAACATCCAGGGATTGATTTTAGCCGCTCCTTACTTATCGGCTGGTGTTACTGGTATTTTAATAGCCCCTTTACAGAAGTGGTTCGGCAGAAGACATCTTATTATCACGTCTTGTCTTATAGCCTTTTCAGGCTCAATTTGGCAAGCAGTAACTAATAATTTTGCCAACTTGCTTGTATCTAGGCTTTATTTAGGAGTTGGAATGTTGCTAAGTTCTGTTTATGTTCCTATAATAATCTCTGAATCAGCTCCAGCCGTAAGTAGGGGTGCATTTTTGATGTTATGGCAGACATTTGTGGCTTTTGGTGTAATGATGGGATCTATTATGAACAGAGCGTTTGTTGAAGTGAAAAATGAACACTTGTCCTGGAGGTTAATGATTGGTTCGTCTTTCTTGGCACCCTTAATAACTGCGATTTTGATGATATTCTCTTGTGAATCGCCCAGATGGTTAATGATGCAAGGAAATTTTGAAAGCTCGTTTTACTCTTTGTTGAGGTTACGCTCTTCTGATATTGGGGCGGCAAGAGATTTCTATATATTGTACGAAAGTCTTAATAATGAAAGGGAGTTAGAAACGTACTCCCCTTGGGAACAGTGGAAATTGCTATTTAGGTTAAAAAGAAATAGATTTGCTCTTTATGTTGCAAGTGCCGCTGTATTTGGTCAGCAATACGGTGGTGTTAATATTTTAGTGTCTTATACCACTGTGATCCTTACGGGTGCTGGCACAGATCCTGTTACTGCGATAGGTGGCTCTATTGGAATAGGAGGTGGTTGTTTTTTAGCCACTTTCTTATCTGCTCAATTGATTGACAGATGGGGAAGAAGGACAATGCTTCTTTTGACATTATTAGTTGAAGGTATATGCTTATTTTGGTTAGGAGGTGTTTTGAACGTTAATGATGACAAAGTAAGACTAGGAGCAGGTTTAGCATCGATGTATGTATATGTTTTATTTTTTGGATTGGGTATAGGACCAATATCGTGGACTTTAGTGGCCGAGGTATTTCCTTTGAGTGTCAGATCTGTGGGAACAAGCTATGCTATGTCATTGAATTGGATATTGGATTTTGTCTTAAGTATGACATGGCCCAAGATGGTTTCCTCCATGACTGCTTCAGGTGGTTTGTACTTTTATGGATCATGGAATATTGTGCTTTGGGTTTTTACCTATTTTTTTATACCTGAAACAAAAAGATATACTTTGGAAGAGTTGGACGCAATATTTGGTATGGGTGCGAAAAAATACGCTCTCAGAAAATTGAAAAGAATTTTTGAGAAATTAAATTGATGCTACTATGTGAGTGATATTTCCCAAATGTTGAGTTACATTCGTCAAATTCAAAAAACCCAAAACAATAAATGTAATTAAAAATGAATGTTATTTTATTATCCGGTTTGTAGTATGTTGAACCAAGGTTTAAATTTATTTCTTTCTATTTAAATGTTATAGAATTGTGTCATAAAAATATATTGTAATATATATAGAGTATAAAAGACAAAAAGAATAGATAGCAAGGTTAGGGTTGATACAAGAATTCATTTTTGCATGAATTTATCATCCTTATACTGCTTTAGTGACCATTTGATTGACCATTTGAATCACCATTCAAATGTCCGTTCGGGTGACCTTCAACAGATGCTTTATCTTTTTGATTCTTATCTGAATCAGAAAGAAAAGGCTGCTCACCTAAAATGGTGATCCGATAATGGTGCCTGGCACCTGTTTCATGCTGCAAGAAATCAGAGACAGCCGTATGGAGTGTAATACGGTTATCCCATAAAATCACAGTACCTGAATTAGTACCTCTATGTGAAGCTCGCACTTGGATTTCAGGGTTGTTCAAGATATGCTGATCAAGAAAGTTAAGCACAGAGTCAGACTCAGGCTTTTTTAAGCCCTTGATTCTTTGAATGAAAACCCTAGAATAGTACAAGCTTTTTTCTCCTGTTACTGGATGTTTTCTCACCAAGGGGTGTTCAGTAAAATGGTCCTTCTTGATTTTTGGAAGAAGGTTATTCAACTTAGCACCTATATTTTGATAGTAATTCGAGTGAATAACCGTTAGAGTCTCTAGAAATTTTTGGAAAGGAGGCGATAACCTTTTATAGGCTTCTCTGGTATCGAGAAAGACAGTATCACCACCCGATTCTGGTGCCTCTAGAGCAACAAAAATACTGAATGAGGCCGGATATTTCTCAAAGCTTATATCCGAATGCCATCCCGCAGAAGAGATAATGTCTTGGAACTGGTGATTGTAACGATCTGCACCTCCTGCTTTTCTATAAGTTACCAAAAGTTCTGGATAATTCTCAGCTGAATAACTTACGGGGTGGATATGCAAAGGACCAAAATGCTCACCAAACTTCTTCGAGAAGCCAGGTCCTTTGTCTTTCAAATCCTGATTTCTGAAAATAGCTAAACCTCTTGTTTCTAAGAACAAGGCTAAGTCATTCTTTCCATCGTTATCTAGCTCACTTAATTGAATGCCATCAATTTCTGTTCCAAAATTCGGTGACAAATCAAACTTTGTATACTTATACCCAGTCGGAAACAAATGCCTAAAATCGGGCCTACCTAAATGCCCCTTGTCATTTTCTGCTCCTTGTGGATTTTCGAAGTTGTTGTACTTGCCTTCGTCTTCCAATTTAAATGGACCTAAAAATTCAGGATACTTTACCTTTTTTCTCTCCTCTTCGATCTGATTTCCATCTAAACTATATGCATATGTTTTTTTAGTTTTAAGCACTTCAACATTGTATGGGTCTAATAGATCAGATCCATATACGTAATAACTCATTTCTTATCTCTTTTTTTACTTGCAATATAATATAACTTTTACAACTTGGAAAAGAAAAAAGAACCCAACACCTTTAAGTATTCAGGGGCATACAGCTGTATCAATTAAATGTACACAACTACCATTAAGCCACATTTAATCGCAAATATTCATATCCGCCCACCAACATTAACGTATGTTATGAAGCAAGATCAGAAATTTCGCAATTCTACTTAAGATTACTTTTGAGCGCACCGTAGACTCACGCAACAAGCCACACATATGATGAGTAAGTGTTTTATTTACAAGACATTTACTTAGTGCGAGGTATCACATGAGTGGAAATCAAAGACAGGGGAGCCACTTCGACCCGATAACAGTTTCGGCCAATTCCACCCGTCTTTCCAACCAACATTCACCTATATATACATGTATATTTTCAAATAAGCAATCGCTTATATTTTACAACCAATGCCATTATGCTGCTCATACTGCTCTATAAATCTTCGAAAAGGGCACATATGAGAGAAGCTGAATTAGGTTAATGAAATAATTATCTCTAGCAGCATCTTCCTTCATTCACAGATCCACAATAAGGAATCAAATATAATACATCTGGAGATGAAAAGTTATCTGTTGCATTGGCCCTATCCATGCTAGTTAAAATAAAATTGAATCTTTACTTTTAAGATAACTACTCAACACCAGGAAAATTCAGTTAGTATGAGTAGCGTGGTGTATTTTTGTGAACGATACCTCTCTATAAAAAAGATATCGTATTTGTAAGTTGGGGGCTAAGATTTATCGCGTTTGAGTTTATGCGAAACATATTTCGGGCTAATTTTTTAAAAAAAAACCAGGTTTAATATTAAGGAAATGATTTCCTTGGATATATCTGGTCACAATTGGACTGATGTTAGAGAGGAGGAACTTGAAGACTTCCTTGTCTCTTTCATGGAGTCCAATAAAGATGAATATAATAGCGTTATAGTATATACAAGATCGCTGCACCTGATAATTAACTTTCTCTATATTTATTTCAACGTTAAATCAAGCAAGTTGGGTGAATTCATAAACACTGTTAAGAAACTAAACAAAGAAGGTAAATGTCATCTTGAATCTATACCCTATGAACTAGATGGATCCTTCATGTGCAATATGATCGACGTCGTACTTAATATTGCAAAGTATGGGAAGAATATTACTTCGATTGAACATTTGTATGGATTCACAGACCTGGATGAGCTGGACGAACTGGATATAGATAATTAAGCAATTTATGTAGTGTATCAAGTTGTATTTAGAGAGCTATATTCTTTTTAATGGAAGTGTGTACACATTCGTCATCTTTAGAGGTTGTAGTGCTACGTTGGTACAAGAATACTAGGGGCTCAAGTAAACAGGTTTATTAATATTACATCATGGTATGAATACAGTAACAGTATCCAATACTACAACAGGAAGCTTCGGTATAGATTTTGTATGTGTTGACCTTCCAAGACCTGAAAAATTACTCATAAACCAAAGTTCGATCACTATGAGTGAGGATGATGATATATGTGACATTGTTAATCAGAACTACTCACTTACGCTGAAAAATGTTCTAATCACATTAATATATATATTCTGCTAATAAACATACTGAAGTTAAGAATCCAGTAGGAAGAAATATATTGAGAACAGTGATGTACTGATATTTAGGAAGAGTTAACGACATCGTTTGAACTTCATGTGAAATAGCTTATCGTTCTGAGATCTCAATATTTCTCTATGCAGTAAGTGAGTAAGTGTTACTCATAGTTCCACTTTCGGAATACTGAGTATTTGATTACGATATATATAGGTCTCAATAATTTAAGAAAAACTTTTTCACTATAACGAAAATTTTGAACCTGAATAACAGGTTTTTGTAAGACAGCGAGTGAAAGGCGTCGGCATAAGTACTAAAGTCGACGCGAAGAAAAGGACACTAATTTCGGATTCATTATGGGAAGTTGCTCAGTCATATCAGCCCACGTTCCAAGATTTTCTCAATTTCCAGTGTTATGTTCACGGAGAGATTAAAGAAAGCTCTCAGATGAGGGCGATTGAACCTCTGAGTTCATACAACTTGTTGGATGGGGATAAGTATTGGAGTTCACCTGATGAGGCAGATAATAAATCTACCATTGGGTTTGATGAAATTTTATCTTCTCAATTTGCAAATGAAACTATTCCTAGTAGTGATCTGTCTGAGAGCAGTTGTAAATCATCTCAGAGCACAGACGAGTCCAGTTCTAAGAATGCAAGAGAAAAACCAAAGGAGCTTATCTGGATTGATCATTCTTCTGATAATTTTAGTAAGGTTAGTGATTCTGGAAACGAAATAGGCGACTTCTCCTCACCAAGAGAAGTAGTTAAGGTTCGAAGTAGAATCGAAAAGCGAAAGAAGCGTTTGAATTGTACAAGGAACTTGAATGCTTTGAGTGAACATGATAAAAGAGCGAGAAACACTTTAGCTGCTCGAAAATACCGCGAGAGGAGACAAAATGAGCTTGATGTTCTTGATAAGAGAGTGAAAGATCTTGAAGAAAAACTAAATTCGGCTCAGTTGGAAACAAAGTGGTGGAGAATGGAAGCCCAGAGATGGCAGGAATATGCCGAGAAGTCTCAAAGAGAATAATTTGTTACTCGTATCTTCAGACAAGTTTACTTCGATTTAATTTTTAGATAGCTTATTTGTTTCTTTTACAACTCTATTTCAAATAACTAGAACTCCTATTTTGATTATTTATCACCTTCCAACAAAGTTATAATTGAGAAAGAAAGTGTAGTTCCTCTATTGTAACACCATCTTTATGCGTGATATACTAATAAGGGATTTTCAGTGTCATTTTACCAGATATTGATAAGAACATATTTATAGTTATTGCCATATGAGAATTCCAGCACACTAATAATTAGTTTGAAGGAGGGCTTATGAATACAAGATGAATTTTAATATTTTTAGTATTAATGTTCGATATATTGGCTATATACGATAATTAGATGATAATCTATTCTAAGTTATATTTCAATTAAAATCACATATTAGCACCAATTATTAGGATATATTTGAAGTAAGTTGATCTAGAAACCTGTAGGCTTTGGAGAAATTGGACCAGTTAAATATGGACATCCTTTTGCGTCACAACCTTTTGTGACTACTGTGTTTCCCCACCATTTTAGGTGATCTGCAGCACCCGTATATACTACAGCGAAGTAAATTATAATGATGGCAATAGCGACCCCAATCTCAAGTCCGACGGCAAGTAACAATGAGTATTTCGTCCACCACTGGTGCATTTTTCTATGGATGTAGAAATTAAACACAAGGGTGGTAACGAACCAGGTCGAATAATTGAAACCTGTGTAAGTTGGAATCCACTCTGCACCTCCAAATATAAGTGTTGGGTTTATCTTTGTAATCCAACTTCTTGGCCTCCTCTTTTGCATTACGGAAATTGGAATACTGACTAAAACACCAGCCAAAATAAACCAATAGATAAAGCTGTAACGCCCATTTCTAGAGAAAATCTCGGATCCCAATAAACCCCAGACTAAATGCTTATTATATTGAACTTTTGCTCTTCTACAGGTCATATTATTTTTAGCCTTAGCTGTACAAATATGCTCTGGATCAATATGAAAAATTGTGAACCCAATAACAGCTGGGACTATCACTCCTGACCAAACAGCAGCAACAGCGGTAACAATCATCATAGATCTGGGAGGGACTTTCATATAATGTCCTATTTTCAAACTTTCCACGTTATTTTTAGCATGCTTCAAAGTGCCAAAGGCTGTCGAGAAGAAAAATAAAACATTGACGGCATTACCTTTGTACCAGAATGTTGCAATTATTTGAATAATTGTTTGGAAGGTGATTTTGATGTTAGTTCTTGCTTCAACCAAACCAAATGGAATAAACGTCACACAACAAAAGAGGATCGCAACAAAATAACTTTGGGCCTCAATTTCATGACCACCCCATCCTTCTGAGAAAGCAAAACCAAGTCCAAGTCCAATTAAAACTAAGGCAGCATAGATTGTCCAGTGGAATTTTTTATATCTCGATAAAATTTCATTATGAATGTCAGTTTGACGCTTAGTTAAAGGATCCCATACGTCATCTTTAAACGTGATGATGAAGTTTACACACATAGCAGCAAACGCAGCAAGCCCCAAAGCAAGTTCAATGATAAATGCAATAGGAAGCATGACAGGCGAGTATTTTTTATATTTTTCCAAGTCTAACTGCCAGTACTCATTTACTATTTTTTTAGCTTTATAAGGCTTTCCATGTACATCAAAGATGTTTGCAGTCATAATTGGAAAATGAGCTGTCTGCCATTTGTTGGTATAGTATAAGGCAGGGGTAATAACCCAAATCCATAGCACAAACGAGCTAAAAATAATAATACTCGAGCCGAAGGGAGTTAACAAAGGGTTTGATAAACTGGCTATTTGGGCCCAGTCGAATGTTAATGGGAACAATCCAAGACCTGTCTTCACTCCAAAAACTTGAGATAAAGGTGCACTATCAGGCCTAATCCAACTAGTCCATGCCCCTATGTTACTCAAGAACTTTGCGAGGCAGTCAGGAAACCAGTACCATACAAAGGATCCAATGCTAACCCAGCTAACAAATTTCATTCTGGATATTTTCCAATAGGATCTGAAAGGACCGAGAATTCTATCTTCCAGGTCACGGTGGTTCCTTGGGTCATGAATGGACTTAAAGAGCCCACAAACACCTAATATACTTGGCCAGACACAAGATCTGGGTGTAACCAAGACATCGTAAGCTAACCCAGCTAAACCAACAGAAAGTACATAAGTACCAACATGAAATAAAATTAACCTGTCTATCCCAAGGTCTAGTCTGAAGAAACCTAAAACTTCACCCACATTAGTATCTGTCAAACCTGCAGTCGAGACACATCTAACAAAAGAAAACACACAAGCATGCTCTCTCATATTAAAGGGCCCAGGGTTGAGGTCTATTTTATAACCTCTTGGTAATGGAATGGACCACTTAGGAGTGACTCTGGCCAAAAAGACACCACACGGGTAGGAAAGAACCAAGGCCACAACTGCTCCAATGTTTATTGTAGGATAACGCAAACTGAAAAATGCATCTACACCTCCAATCACTGTTCCCCAAATAAACGCAAGAAACCACATTCTCAACGTCAAAGTAGGGGCATCACTATCCTCAGTACTTGTGTTCGCATCGACAACGTCGTTGGCGAAATCAAGATAACTGGGGGCCTTCGAGCCGTCAGATAACGATATACTGTCTGTGTCATTATGCTTTTCCTTGTCATTGTAATCTATTTGATATACAGCCTTCGACAACCCTGGGTTTTCCACATCATCCGATGTGCTTCCGCTTTCCTTTATGTCTGCTATGGGCAAGTCTCCATCTATCCCCAAATCTGACTTGAATGGCTGAATTTCTGCTTCTTTCATCTTGCCCCAA
Source organism: Millerozyma pseudofarinosa (assembly GCA_030556505.1). Classification (NCBI taxonomy): domain Eukaryota; kingdom Fungi; phylum Ascomycota; class Pichiomycetes; order Serinales; family Debaryomycetaceae; genus Millerozyma; species Millerozyma pseudofarinosa. The sequence continues at coordinate 490,815 of JAKTUD010000010.1, read as the reverse complement.
AAATTCTCTACCAAATTCTATGATTTTGTAAAAATTTACAGGAGGAATAGAATTTATATCTAAAAGATAAAATTTTTTAGGAAGCCCCCTTCTCCGAGAATTCTTCTTGATTAATCTGATAAATGGGTAATGTCTAGCAACTCCCTCTATATGTTTGGTTAGCCGAAGTTGTCAAATTATGCACGAGGATGCGAGTGCATATATGCAATTTGTAGTTGAATCCTTACAACAGTAAGTGCAGGCAATTTCCCGCAATCGACACAATGTCCCGGAATTAGTGGTGGGGCTCATACCAGACCTGATATTTCGAAGGAAAGTGAAACGACGACAGTCCGTTCAATGGTGGAAATTTAGGTAAAATAAGATTTATCCAATCAAAGATATAATACCACTTGACAGGGAGTACCAGAAGGAAGTGCACCTCATGCAATATGTGCAGTTTTATCAGGAAAAATACGGAGCATGGGGAAAAATATGCCAATAGGTTGTGCCCCAGAACACCGCTATTCTCAAGAACGCTGCTAAAGCTGTCCTTAGCACCTATTCTCAAGTGCTAGCTATACTTAGCACTCTATAATACTACGCCTCCTCCTCTTGTGTTTTATAATAAGACCAAGTGTTATTAATAGTGGTGCCCCTCGGCTTTGTTATGTATAGAAACATGCATCAAATACTCTTAGGGAAGGAGATAATATAGTGGTGGGCATTTTGGTCAAGAATTTCGTTGGATATAATAAGAAGCATACGAGGCAACCCCGAACATGGAGTAAGATTGATTTATTCAGGTCAGCTCATCGAGACGAGCATGAACAAATAAGCCACCGCAGAACAAGTGTCGGTAACACTGGGTGTTACAACAACCTGCTTGCACTTCCACCTGGTTTATTAGCAGTACGCTCGTGTGCCGCACATTAATATGAAATTGCAAAAAATCAAGGTACCTTATAGGCTGATGTGCTTGCATGTTACAGATTGACAACCATTTTTCCGTATGATGTGCGTTTGGCATATTTTTGCTATGTGTCAAAAACAGAGAGCTTCTACGTGAGGCGTCTATCGTCTCTTGCATGGTAAGCCATAAAGCGATTTTATTTTGCTCTACTAGAGGTGTAAGGAGTAGATATGAAGAACCGAGTCCAGAACTTAAGCTCGGTCAACTCCAACCAGTTGATTTCTCCCATTAGTTCGGATACTGAAGTTTTCTTACTTTCAATTGGTCTCAAAACCATTCAGGCTTTAGGCTGGGGCACAAACCGTATGCCAGGAGTACGTTCAAATTTCTAGATTTTTTTTTTTTGCTCTGAAAATGAACAATAACTAAAGATTTCATGGGAATATACTAGCGAGAGTTAGAGAACTACCACTCGTATTGTTATAAATTAGATCAGGAAAAAGCATGTATTCCGTTGTATTCTTGTAATCAAGCAGAAACACGTAATTATTACGTCTAACAGAATGATATATCGTAGCCTGTCGATGTGTATACTTCGCACGAAAAACGTATGCACGACGGCTTGATAGACTTCCATCATTCGCTAGTGTATTTTAAGGTGTAGACGAAAATTCAGGAGATATGTTCGTATGTGTGCGCAGGCGTTGCACTGAAGTTGCACTGGCTGGAAATGGCGTAATTAATGTTCCTGGTTGATAATAAAAGATAAGGACAAAGGCGACGGTGGAAATGCCTACAGATAACTCTTAGGATTATTTAAACTTGAAATTGAACGAATTTGTCATGAGCACTGCGAACATATATCGTCCTTAAATATTAATACGTAACTTTAGAGATTTTGAGTAGCTTGATTGGAATATGCCGCTGAGTTCTAGGCGGCGAGAGTCCAGTGAGACGCATCTTGAAATTTATATACTTTAATTCTTTCATGATATATTAGACGGCTGGGGACTCGTGAAAGCATACTTGGACAAAAGAGACCATAATTTGTTAAGACTCTGTAAGCGCATTGAGGTAGATAAATTTTCTTTTGCAATTCAAAGAATGCATAGGTTATGTCATATACACAAAAAGTACATAGACTTGGAAATGTTTTTGCTAAACCATATAGCTGTGAGAGTGTCTTATTCTTGATTGCTAAGGGCTATTTTTGCCATGAGAACGAACTAATTTAAGGATCTCAAAGCAATGTGCTGCCTGTCTCTGTTACACATTTCTGTAGTATTTCTATTTCATGCCTGACAGTTTATTATTAAAAACCTACTTGATTTGCTTTTCTTGACAAGCCAAGGCTATTCCTTGCCCTTATTACTAGGGCACATGATCTATTTTATACCAATTGATAGGTTTTGATAGTACAGAAGCTGGTAATCTCAGGGCCAACCCATGTACAAATATATTTGACTTTCGTGTCGCCCTTCTCGTTGCACTACAAAAAGTCTGTGACAAAAATGTTTCCAAAAGTAATTATTCTTGTACTTGGCTATTTATCCGAAGGGAGCCAGATTTACTAAAAGAAAAACCTACAAAAGCATTTTAAAAAGGTCCATCTGTGCACCAAGACGCAAATCAACTGAGAAAGAATAATTACACCAAATTTCACACCATAGAATACCCGATCATATATGCTTCAACTTTTTAATAGAACATTCCATAAGATGTATGTTACGCAATTATCATTAGGCAGGCTATTCTTCAAATTTCATTCTTCGAACTCAAGCCATCTGTATTACTTAAATTAGCAAAACAAAGCGCACTCAAAGAGAGAAAAGTCGTCACTATCATCATAAGTCGAGTTTGACTTTTGAAGACCAGTAGTTCTAGGAGCCTTAGACTCTTTTTACTTGACCTTAAATATCGGAATGACGGATTTGACTGATATTTGATATTTTGAGAATATTCAGCGCGAAGGTTTTGAAATTAAAAATTATTATCACAAGCGCTTAACAATAACTTTCAAATTGAACTACTATGCGTTGAAATATAAATAACCAGATAGACCAAATATTGGAGATTGTGCTACTAAATCATTTATGAAGGGGAAGTTTGTTTGCTCGGCGCTGGGATGTGGGAAGTCTTTCACCAGAAGGGACTATCTCACTCGACATGAAGCAAATCATAGTCAAGTAAAACCATTCTATTGCTCATGCTGCGAGAGTGGTTTTGCCAGAAGAGATTTGCTCGATAAGTATGCATTTATTTTTCACTTTTATGTTAGGCAAGATGTTTTGCTCAAAAAGCAAGTATAACAGAACCGCTAATACTAACTTTAAAGACATAAAAGATCATTGGGCCACAAGAGAAAAAGGGACGTAATGACATCAAAACTACTAGTCATTAGTAATCTAACTCCAGAGGTTTACTCTGAAGAACAAAACTGCAAGAAAAGAAATACTACCAAATCGCATACAGATGTTTCGACGAAAGATAGTAATTCGAATAACTTAAATGGAAATGGCTCGAGTGATTTTAATGCCAATAGCTCTATTAGCTGGAGCGACAGATCCGAAAGCGTATGCGATATAAAGGAATCGAGCTCTTTCAGAAACTTTGATTTTCCTGACATAACTAATTTCGATTCATCAAAACATATAAATGAAGAAGGGTTGAAGCAAGGAGTAACAAAGGATGATTTTATCATACACCCGGCTGGTGTTTATGAAAATTTTGACTGGCTCTTTGGTGATATTATAGGTGGTAATCATGTACAGCATAATACAGCAAATTTCACCGATAACGTGAACCCTTCTTTCTTTTTAAAATCTAGTACTATCTCAGAAGATGATTCAAGGTCGATCAACTCCAAAACGTATAACAAATTACTATCTGTATTCACAGATTGTCTCAATTCTGCAAACTGTTCTATGAAAGATATGGAGGAGTATATCAAGATTTATTGGGTCAAATTCAATTTGATTTATCCTATCATGCACTATCATACCTGTGACATCAATAAATTAAGTACGTACTTAGTTGGCTCAATAATTTCTATAGGTATGGCAATGTCAGGAAATCAGGACGCTTATAATATTTCAATGAAATTAAGAAACCAACTACGGAATCAATTGTATCAAGAGATTGGTGACACGGTAAAAACAGACCTATCATTAACACAATCTATCTTATTAAACCTTTTCTATTCAAAGATGTTTGGAGATAGCAATCAATTCAAAATATCGCAGCTCTATCACGGTACGGCAATTAGTATTTTGAGATATTCTGGATATTTTGATGAGACTTCTGGTCCTGAACTAAAAATTGATAGTGACTTATCTCCTTCAGAAATGGAGAAGCAATGGAGGGATTGGATTCATTTCGAAACTTGTAAAAGAGTATCATACTTTGGATTCATCCTAGATTCTCAACACTCCAACTTATTTAGACATACACAATTACTTTCCGTTTTCGAAATTCGGTTAGACTTGCCTTGCTCAGATTCTCTTTGGGACGCCGAGAGCCCTTCGACATTTTTTTACCGTTTGAAAAAGCAACCAACAGGACTCATTGCTAGGTGTAAACCTTCTTGGGATATCGATACTCTGAGACTTAAAGGTTTCGTCAATAGGAAAATGGAGAATAATGATACTTTAACTGATGGATATTATGGTCCATCTATAACAATGACACGAAAAGAAGGTGCATGGCCTGCTTTTTTATGGAGTCTACGTAGATTGATGCAGCCATACAGAGAACATCAAAAAGAGTACTCGTTGGAATCATTTTCTCAATTTTCTAGATTTATCCTATTACATGGTTTAATGAGCATAAGTTGGGATTTGAATTGGAGAGGACTATTTGACTTAGGTTTTGTATCAAAGAAGAAGTTAGGAGAACTTAGTGATAGGTTGGTAATTTCTTTACTCAATTGGCGGGGATACTTTGATAGTCACATTTCAATGGTAAACAATGCCAGTATGACGGAAAACGATATGACTTGTAATGATGATAATCCAGTTTTCGCTTTGAATGAATATAATAACTCAACGCTTTTTTGGAGTAATATAACATTGTATCATCTATCTTATATCACTTTGCATGTGGATCTCACATTAATTTTGAAATTTTTCGGTGACTATATTTCTTCTGGACCAAGTGAAGTATTTGATCATTACTTGAAAAATCTGAGAACACATGAAGAGTACGAGAATAAGAGAGAGAAAGTTGAGAGATGGGCGGAGTCTACCGACGGAAGATTGGCTAAGAAGGAATCTGCTAAACTTTTAAGTATAGTATTGAATAATGAAGTCTTGATTGATGATATCCCCCATGTCCCTTGGTGTGTGTATGTATCATGTTTGATAATATGGTGTTTTGAAAAATATCTGATGCCCAATTTATCTGATTTTAAGCAGGATATAGAGATACCTAAAAGACACCATTTATCTGGAGATCCCGAAAGATCTTTCGCTGCTTTCAAGGGAACCGCTTTGAAGTATCTTTCCATATTGGCAGAAAATGACTTAAAAGCAAAAGTTACGAATAAAGTTAATGGAGAGTCCTCTTACTGGGAAAGACAAAGATGTGTTTCTGATATAATACTTGCTGTTAATCATTCTTTAGACAAATGTATACGGGCTAATGTGAGGACGTTGAAGAACAACTTCGAAAAATTACTTCAAAAAGTTAATTGAATTAACAAAGTATAGACTTTTTTACTTAATACTTCTAATTTTTATGACTTACTATATATGTATACTAATAATTTTACAACATACGCTACAATTACTTGTAAACTCTAAATCTAGTAGTAGTCCTTTGAAATAGCCCCAATGTGTGATACCATATACCTATATGTTGAGAAATGACAAGAAACGAGATAACATTATCCTTCACCTGCCACAGAAATTTACTCTTTAAAGTTTTCTTCATTGCTTTCAACTAGTTGGACAATGGCATAAAACACAAAGGAGTTTTAGCTTCAAAACAAAAGATACTTAGATACTCAAATCAAGAAGCCTAGAAATTCTTTGATGCCACCCAAAATAGTTTTGGAACAGACCTGCGCTCACCGCACTTTCAACATTGGAATTGGAATAGCATGGTTCCACACTAATACTTTTTTCAATATACTCGGGAATTTCTTTTTGCAAAGTGGCGTATCCAGTCGAAAGATGATCACCATCGCGGTTAAACGCTTCAATGATAACTTTACTGTATTTTTCACCCTTCAAGTCAATCACCGTTTCAAAACCAGATTTTGGAGCTGTTTTAATATATTTCTTCTCTTTAGATGAAGCATCATACAACTTCCATGTGACTGTCTCCGTGTCACCATTCCAACTGACGTAGACATGTGACGATCCATCTTCTGAGTATTCGTTGGATACCGCAATATCTTCAGAAGGAAGTCCGGTCCAGTTAAATTTAAATGCCCTGTAATTCTCCACTTTAACAGCAAGGTCACCAGAATCAAGGTATGCATTGAATATAGGCTTTCCATCTGCCGTATATTCTGTTACAGTACCTTCGGAACCCCAATTCACCAAGACGTTACCGTTTTCTAAAACTTGAGTTGAGCCTTGAGATTTCGCTAAAACACCATCAGGATGAATTGCATTTAATAAAACTCTCGCTTGTAGACTCAGTTCATCTACCTCAACAATCTTTCCACTTGACTGATTGTTATATTTCACTACATGACCAGCTTTGTTCTCGGTTCCATGCGCAGAATTATCGAAGAAAGAAATAACTTGCTTCTTACCATCCTCTGAAGATGATAAAACCCTAGCATGATGTTGGAAAGCAAAAGTAAAATTGTCTTCTGAAGAAAAGCTACTCTTGGTAATTCCTGGCAATCCACCTAATTTCCATTTAATGTCCCCAGTTTTTCCATCAATTTTATATAAAGATGCGAAATTTCTGGCAGAAATAATGTAATCTCCTTGGTTGTCTTTCTCTACGGAATTAATATGGAAATAGTCCCAAGCATCACTAGAGTTAAATCCTGCTCCTGCGTAGCCGTCAGTAAGCGACAAAACTGAGTCACTTGGATTAGTATGCTCTAGAGATGACCATTCAAATAATACTTTTCCCGTTTTAATATCAATTTCTTGAAATTTAGCATCCACAATCCATTGCTGTTTCTTATTTGAAGTGAAAGCAGATAAATCAGCTGGAACTGGATGATATATTTGAATGACAGCAGTTTTTTCGTTAAGGATGTGAAATTCATGCTTATCTAATAATCTGTGTTTCCCGGCTCTTACTTCTTTAATGGTTTCATAATTCTTATTCAAGAAAGTAACATGACCATGACCATGACCGTATGCTGGATTATGTTGCCCTTCGAAAGAAAACAAAATATCTTCTCCCTCATATTTCGAGGCTTGAAAGTTAGCGTTCCAAATTGAGAAGTATGTAAATCCAGACCAGATCAATTCACCTTTATCGTTGAAAATATATGGGCCAGGCTGTCTTGGCCCATGACTGTTTCCGTTATCGGCGAAACCGCTAAAAGGTGCTATAAACAAATACCCAGGCAGTGTATCTTCGGCTGCGGGAATGGTAATGTTCAACTTTGGAGGTGACAAATCTGTTCGAGAATGATATTGCCAATCCCCCCAAACAAAATTGGCTAGGAGAAGTAGTAAGCTACTGCTAAGTGTGAACAGGTTAAGCATTCTTGATGTTACTTTATCGAAAAAAGGTTGGAGTTTTACTTGGTCTTTATATCTGGCATGGAAAAATAAAAGATATGCAACATGGATATGGTAATGTCGCAAAAAGCCACATCCTGAAGCGCACATCATAACCGTTTTACGTGATATAATCAGATTCGAAATTCTTACATAATACATTCTACAATTTTTGGAGCCATAAAACTACAAATAAGTAAAGATTACGAATTAAATATGGATACAATAGTAAATCTAGTCTCTCCTTTTACTGTATAAATAGCTTGTCACACAAAACAAAATGGCAAATAAACAACTCACCGCCGAGAAAAATTGAACCGACTTGATAGAGTACTTGTAGCTTTCAATAACAGCAGATTTGACGTCTTCTGGGAGAGTATACATACTTTCTGTAGATTTACTAATCTTCTTGATAATGCGACTAATCCTGGAAGGGCTCAATCCTAATTTTCTCAATTTGGAAGTTGCTTCTCTTTTTAAAACGAGCTGATTGATTGTACCTACACCAGCTACTCCCCATACACCACCAATACTTCTCATTAAGTAGACAGTAGAAGTCGATGTTGCTTGATGCAGTAACCCAAAATAGTTAATGAACGTAAACAAGCTGCTTGGATATGCCATTCCTTGACCTAGGTTAGCGGGGATAAGTAATAAGTTCACCAACAAATTAGGAGAAGAGTCGTTAATAAATAGAGTGATGAAATTACCAAATGCCATCAAGGAGACACCAGTTAGTAATAATGGCTTGAGACAGTCATATTTTGCTGTCAAAATACCAGTGGTTAAGCCTCCAATTGGTGTTATGAATGCAGGAAGTGCCAATCGTAAACCAGCTTGAGCTGGAGAATCACCGAGTTCAATTTGAAATAATAATGGTAGTGTGAATAAATATGCAAAACTTGTTAATCCCAAGAAGAAATTTACAACTGCCTGACATAAGCTAAATAATGTCTTGAACTGGTGACTAGGAATAATTGGCTTGGCTTGGGTATGTTGTTCCACGTAAAAGAATGTCCCGGTGAAACCCGCAGCCAATATCGCTAAAACCACTATCCTTAGATCCAGCCATTTTAAAAAGACACCCCCGATGTTTAAAATCAACAACTGCAAAGTCAAAGCCGTTACTAATAAAAAAGATCCTTTGAAGTCTATCCACTTGGATACTAAATCTATGAAATTATGTTCGCTCTCATCAAAACCGGCTTGGTTTCTGATATAAAATACTGCAGCTAGCAAACTTACTGAAGCTGGGATTACTTGCAAAATGAAACACCATCTCCATCCAAAAGCCGCAGTAATCACTCCTCCCACAGATGCACCAGCAGTAGCTCCTATACCCATCAAAAGATTCTGCGCTGCTTGTAGTAAAGGTCTCCTCTTCTGGGATATGATATCTGAATTTATTATTGTTGAAAGGGTTGTTAAGCCTCCACCACCGATACCAGTTAATGCTCTCAGTAGATTCAAGATGGAAAACGTTGGAGAGATAGAACACCCAATACAGCCTATTATAAAAGTAGACAATGCAAAAATTACACATTTTCTTCTGCCTATAACATCTGAAAAGGAGCCGTATAGAGGCTGAAGAGCAGTAGCTGTTAGGAGATATGAAGTGGTCACCCACGATATCATATCAATGGTATTATATTCATTCCCAATCGTAGTATATATAGAAGCAGTTACCGTACCATCAAATCCCGACAAAAAAACATTTGTGAGCAAGGTAATTTCAATGCAAATGATTTGATTTCTTGTTAAAGCTAGTTTTTTAACACAATTGGAGCCATTGTCGGTTGGTAATATAGGTGGTTCCTCAGCACTACCATATGTTACACTGGTCAAAGCTTCCTGACCACTTAATAAACTTTCTTCATTAGCCATTAGAAACAGTTTTTTTCAGGACAATGGACCCTTTCCAGGATGTACCTCTTTTTTAAGGCTTACGGCGCTTAATATTTCTTATTCACGTGAGAATTATGATGGCTTTAAAACCGAGACAAGTGCATTGGAATCAAGTTCCGATTAAGGTAAGCGTCTTCCTGCAATATATATGAGTCCCTTTTTCAGAGAGGATCTAGCCGAATGTAATGCAATTAAGATCCACTGATGCTCAACAGTGTCGAATCTAGACGAAAGATTATCACAGCTTCGCCTATTTCTTGAGGAAAAACTGACAATAGAGGTCGGATGCATTTTATTCTATTTTCAGTAAGAACCAATAAGTATCGTATCAGCAGAAGAGAATAAGAGCGATGAGAGGAAGTACATTTTCTTAGCTCGTCTGAAGCCAATAAGGAATCAAGCGAAGAGATGTTAAAAATTTTCTCTTTTCTTCCGTATTTGGTACCTTTAACCCTTTAACTCGTACTTGATCAAAGCTTGCATTATTGAGCCATACTATATTCGTAATATTGGCAAAAAATTGGAAATCAGTAAGACTTGGACATTTACACAAAAATGATATGATCAATATACAGTACAGAAAATTGCTTACATTTACGACGATCTAATCTTCAAAGTGTATTTATGCTACAACATTCATACTATCCATAAAAAAGCATTACTTACCTAGTGGAATAAGAATATTTATCATTGTACCAAATTGTAGCGAAATATTTGATATAAATCAGGTGAGCTTAGCCCGACTTCAGTATAGATCTACCGGCAGAGTAAGTTGGTGATAGTCCAACTAAAACTACAAAGCAAAAATAACCAATTTTTTTTTTCAAGCTATTATATTCTCAGAATTATTACAATCTTCCTAGGGCTTTAATTCGATTTTTCACAATATTTATAATAGTCTGTTTGCCCAAAAGACAATCATACCCGTGAACATATCCTTCATACTCGATAAAGTCAGTCTTAACACCACTCGCCTTTAATGCTTTATGGAATTTCATGGACTCATCATAGAATATATCCAAATTTCCTATTTCAATAACTGTTTCTACGTATCCAGCGAGGTCGTCACTAAAGTATGGGAAAAAAACAACATCTTGCCCCAAGTGACTGTGTATATCTTTGTCCTGAAGGAGTTTGTCGAGCTTTTCTTTTCCAAATAATGCCTCGTACATAATTTGATTGGCTTCATAAGACCATGTAGCAACTTTTGCTAACAGTTCATGATCTGGATTGCCTACCTCAAGCTTAACATTAAAAAGATTTAAAGCTGGGTATATTAAATATTGTTTTAAGATTGGTATTTTGTGTACTCTGCAAAACAGAGCTATACCTGCACTTATACACGCACCAGCAGAGTCTCCCATTAGCACGATCTTTTCCTTGTCGATACTAAACTCCACAGAATTGTCAATGAAGTATGTGAGACAACTCAAGCCATCTTTAAATGATACTGGAAATTGATTTTCGGGCGTGAGCCTATAATCGTAACTTACGACATTGTAACCTGTAATTCTAGCTAAAAAATTTAAAGCGCTATCATGATATTTTAAAGTTCCGCTAGTAAAGGCTCCTCCATGAGTATATATGATCACAGGTTTATCAGAGCTGTCATCCGCCCTATAAAACAACTTGACAGGAATCAAATACCCATCGAAAGATTCAATTTTTAATTCCTTAGAATCTATATCATAAAGTGGACCATCATAATCTTTCTCTGGACTAAACTGAGGCGACAAAGAATAGAAAAAGTCTGCTTGGGTTTTAAGGTCTTTAATAGTAGGTTTAGTATTATCTGAGGTAGTTTCTGAGTTGTTTTCCTGGTTAGCGAAACTTTCTAACGTGGCCTTTATTTCTGGATTTACTTGAAGCATTTTCATTCTACTTGATAATGAAGCTGCTGATTGACTTGTAATCTGTTAGAGTTCTTATATGCTTATAATGATTTCAAATAACTTTAGTAATATGAATAATCAAGAAGTGAAGTAGGTGTGCTAACGTTGATAAGTTGAATTCACATAGCAGGAAATTTTACAGATTACTAAGATTAGTAAGTTTAGTAAGTTTACAAATTTGGTAATATTTTGCACCCAACTTTATGAGGGAGCTATACATTGTACTACCTGACATGCAAAAAACAAAACAAAACAACATACATAAGGGCAACTCTAAAGTGATAATAATAATCAATAAGTTTTGGTAAGCTTTTAGCCTAATCACATGGTCTCCAATTTACTTGAGGTTTAGGCGAACCATCTGGTAGTGTTTCAAATATATGACCAACTTCAACCATTCCAGTTTCAGCCACGTAGGTAGCCCAGTGGATGAGGAGTTCCTCCAATTTAGCTGGATCTTGCTTAGAAAGGTCATGATTTTCTCCTGGGTCTTTTTTAATGTTGAATAGTTGCCATTCTCCATTTCCATATGGCTTAGGAATGCTCAATGCTTTATACTCACCCTTCCTTACGGCTCTTTGACCAAATAACTCCCACCCCGTTGCTGTATCATCTGGATGAACCTTATCAGTCTTACCTGCCAAATGACTCACCCATGACTTTCCTCTTGGTAGTGCTACCTTTCTGCTTTTATAAAATTCACCAGGGTGTTTAACACCAGCGATTTCAAGAACTGTAGGCAAAATATCCATCACTGTAGTGAAAGTATCCCGAATTCTTGATGTTTTGGCAGAATCATTATTGATAAGCGGTGGATAGTGTGCTATCAAGGGACATCTAATTCCACCCTCTGATGACCATGCCTTATATTTATACCAGGGAGCTGTTGCTGCCTGTGCCCATTGGTCACCATAGAAAGTGAATGAATTTTTACGGCCTATATTTTCATAGCTGTTATCATAATACTTTTCAATAAAATCTTCAATAATTGCTAATCCTAAAGGCATCGCTTCATTTGTCATTCCTTCTGCACCATTGTCGGACATGAATACTATAAAAGTATTGTCAAGCTCACCCTCCTTTTCGAGGACTTTAATAATTTTACCTATGTTTTCATCCAAAATATCAACCATTGCAGCATATGTCTCCATAATCCGAGACTGAGTTTTTCTTTCTTCTGCAGTGAAATCTTTCCATCTTTTTTCTTTAAAAGTTGTCATTGGATGGGGATCAATATTTTCAGGAACAATTCCTAATTTGATAGCCTGTGCTAAACGTGCTTTTCTTAATTCCTCAGGGCCATCATCATACTTACCCCTATACTTTGCTACTTTTTCCTGATGCGCTTGATATGGCCAGTGAGGCGCTGTATAAGTTAGACAGCCAAAAAATGGTCTACCTTTTCTCACTGAATCATCTAATATGAATTCTATACCTCTATCAGTATAAAATTCCGTCGAGTAAAAATCATCAGGAAGTTCCTCTTCAGGATTCAAATAACGGTCGTCTTTACAAAATATCGGAGGCATTATTTTGGGAAGTTCATTCTCTTTCAAGCTTGGAAAGTACTTGTAATGGTTTCCAGCCCCAGGTAAGAGAGTAAAAACTTTTTCAAAACCTCTTTTTATGGGCCAGTAATCTGGGATTAATCCCAAATGCCATTTTCCTGAAATCCAGGTGAAATAGCCATTATCTTGTAAAATCTCCGGCAAAGGAGCTACTCGATCATTCAAATAACCTTCGTACCCCTGCTTATCTTTGAAAAATTCAGGATCTCTCCTCATATATTCCGCCATCTGACCCAACCCAGCTATGTGATTATCAGTCCCCGAAAAAAGCATTGACCTAGTAGGAGAACAGGTAGGGGCGGTATGAAAATCAGTGATTATGGCACCTGTTCCTTTAGAGTTCCAGCCCTTACTCAATCTATCCAAGTTTGGGGTATCAATTTCTCCCCCAAAAGGAGTAGTATCGGTAAAACCTAAATCATCGGCAACAATAATTAAAAAGTTTGGTCTTTTACTGGCTCCAGTCATTCTTGAACAAAAAAAACCAAGTTCGCCCACGATAGTATATCACCTTGGGTACTTTATACTTATCTAACTATATAATTAAGGCAGCATATTGCACAAAAAAATATTATATTTGCAACAAGAATCATCAAAGTGTGGCGCCGGAGATCTCCAGTTGATATCTCAAGGTCTTTCAGTAAAAAAATCGCAAATGATAGGGATTAGAAGCAAAAAAAACAACAAGAACAGAAAAAAGCTGACACTAAAGTAAGTATCTTAGGTTCTTTTTCAACAGAAGTCCTGGGGTGCGCATATTGTTATATTATCAACAATTATACTGAACAATTAGGATAATTACATGAGGTATAAGAATATCACGAGTGCAGCACTCACGTGACAGAATAAACTCAAAACCAATAGCGGATTCTACGGTTGCAACTAGCCCTGTTCGAGTGTTGAATCATTCTCTTTTTTGTTACGTCAGTCACAATCGGAATCAATTTTTCTTTTGCAGACAGCAAGGAACTGGAATTGGAGTTGACAATCTCGCAAGAAGGCACGAACATTAAATTACATCGGCTTTGTATACTTCTGATGACCGTTTGCTCACCGAGGATTGACCCGGTGCACCACTTACAATAAATAGTGGCTACATATACACTCCGATCGTTTCGTTTGGAAGTAGAGTTGCCGTCTAAATAAATAATGCTTCAACAAATGTGATCAGTGCTACAAGGGCCGTGACCATAGTGTATTTAACTGCTCAGTAGTATCACCCTAAACTCTCTAATCTGAGGAAATGAAGAAAAAGCTGCCACATAGAAATAGAACCAGTTATTTTCTCAAAGTAGAGACAAGAAAACAAGGCAAGTAGATTCAAAAATGTTCACATCGTCAAACGTTTATGCCCCATATAACTTTAAACCCTTCACGCTCCGTAAGCCGACACCACGCCTCGAACACCCACATGAGGCAAGCACCGAAACGATTCACTACGCTGGACCTACTTTAAGATCCTATCCCCACACGATTGCAAATACAATAGAATCAACTGCAGACGCAAGAATATTTAAGTTTTTGAAGATTTTTCTGCTGTACATACTCTTGCGTGCTCACTCTTCCGACAACTTGCACTTTAGCTCTTCAAAACGTAGACTCCGATAAGGGCTCCAAGCGCACCCATAAGAATCTGGTCATTCGCTTACATATATTGCGCGAAGAACCGCCACATTACATACGTAATTCTATCCGAGCATATGTAATTTGTATCCAGAGCTCAGCAAGGGCAATAGCCCTGCTCCAACGGAAAGACCAAAATCCTAACTAACCGATAATAAAAACGTATTATTTTATCTAACATAACCCATTAACCCGCTTGTGTGCATTATGACATCAATGTTCATGCTTAGATTATGGAAATGGAAGCTAGCGGAACGCCATCTTCCTTGCTTATCCAATGATTTGCATATAACTTCAGATTTCTCGAATTTCCACCCTCCCTGCATACGACAATACCGAAAAACTGAGGCTAACGGTGAATCCCTATGAATTCGTAGTGACAACTTTCTAGCCGTGCACAGCACGTTACTGCCATGCTGGATAAGCCAGCAGGATAATTACAGTGAACGATGCCATTTTTCGTCAGTGATAATTCCATATATGTAAGCTTTGGTTCGATGGGCTATTTGTTGCTGACATACAATCTTATTTGTCGCATCGCATTTTCTTAACTAGTTGCTCCCGCCCGGAAAAATGTGCGTCTGCGGTCGAAAATTCCCATTTATAGCCTAAGATATGCGCTTCATCCCCTCCTCCCTTCCGGCGCTGTTTACAACGAATGGTTCCGCCCCTCTCTTATTGAATAGAACATAAACTTCTCTCCTTGTTCAATAAATTTTCAGCAGTACCTAAGCCGAATGTGCGTAAAAGCGTAAAAATGTTTGGCTTAGGCTTTATGCTCCCCAAGAAATTTGTATGCGTACGCTTCGCCTTTTGATTATATTAGTCTATCCTGCGTATGCTTGTGTTGATGTCTCAGATGCCCAACATCACCCGAGAATAACCTGGAGATTTCTCATTCAAAGACAATTTACATTATCTGGGGCTTCGAGACATGGTAGACATTGACGTACAACGTTTCTGATGACACTATCGAGACCAGGATGATACGCCGAGGTTGCACCTGATGAGGCAAAAAACGTGATGGTTAGCTCTAACGTAACGATACATGTTTAGGTTTTCTTTTAGTATGCTTAATTTTTTTTTTTTTTTTTTTTTTAGCAATCGTGAGTTCTAACCATGGAAACTCACCCTAATCAGTACCAACTTCTGGTAGCCAATATATAGGACATACTGTCCCACCACATATATATAAGAATATATAATTGTTCTGGAAATATAGGAAACATAGGGAGTATATACCTTTTAGAATACAAAATAACCCCCTTTCATTTTTGTTTTAGATAAAGACTACTTTTTCAAATCTGCCAAAAGTTTTCTAAGATACAGCAGTTATAAACGAAGTTAAAACACTCGAAGAGTATATTAGATGGATTTTTCTGAGAAAAAGTTCGAAGATGACCGTGACTCGACCCCAAGGTCACAGTCGGACGATGAATTAGAGTCTGAACCAAAACCAGAGTTGCTTGGAAGTGGAATTAGTGTAGACAATGAAAGAGAAGGCTACACGGGAAAGCCTACTAATGAGCACTTGGAAAGGGTCGGTGGACTCAGTGGTAAGAAAGGGTTGCCTGGTATCATGTTTGCAGATGGTAGACGTCAGTTGCAGGAGCATGAGTGTTACGACAAATTAGGGTTTTGTTTCCCCTGGTGGAAAAAGTGGATGATATTGACTATTATTTTCGTCGTACAGATGTCCATGAACTTCAACTCTAGTGTATATGGTAGTTCGGTAGGCGACATTGCAGAGCATTTCAGTATAAGTGAGCAGGCTGCAAGGGTTGGTCAAATGATTTTCTTGGTCGCGTATGCATTCGGGTGCGAGTTTTGGGCGCCATGGAGTGAGGAATATGGGCGTTGGCCCATCATGCAACTAAGTTTGTTGCTTGTGAACATTTGGCAGCTTCCTTGTGCTCTTGCTCCAAACTTTGGAAGTTTGGTTGTTGGCCGTTTCCTTGGAGGTATAAGCTCTGCTGGTGGTTCTGTGACTCTTGGTATGGTCGCTGATATGTGGGAAGCTAAGGACCATGGTTTTGCCATAGCCTACGTTGTCTTGTCATCTGTGGCAGGATCTAGTGTGGGTCCCATATTTGGTGGTATGATTTCACAGTGGTTAACCTGGCGTTGGAACTTCTGGATTCAACTTATATTTGGTGGAGTCACCCAGATTCTTCATTTTTGCCTAGTGCCGGAAACAAGATCAAGTATATTAGTTGATAAAGAGGCTAAGCGTCGTCGTAAGTCAGGAGAAGATCCGTTAATTTTTGGCCCAAGTGATATTCACGGAAAGAAAATTACTCTCAAGGAATGTCTTCGTATTTGGCGTCGTCCTTTTGAAATGTTCTTGAGAGAGCCTATTGTGCTTTGTCTTTCTCTTCTCTCTGGGTTCTCAGATGCCTTGATTTTCATTTGCATGGAGTCCTTCACTCTTGTGTTTGACCAGTGGCATTTTTCAACAGTTGCAAATGGACTTGTTTTTTGTGCTATTGAGATTGGTTACATTATTTCCTACTTGATAACTTTGCCTGATGTTTATAGACAAAGGCAAATTATGAGACAGCATGGTGAAGGGGCTAGGTTGGCTGAACGCCGTCTCTTACTTCTTCTCTTCATTGCTCCATTAGAAACAATTGGCCTTTTCGGATTTGCTTGGACCTCCATGGGTCCAGATTATAACCCTTGGATAGCTCCAGTGATTTTTGGGGCATGTATCGCCATTGCTAATTACAGTATTTACATGGCTACAATTGATTATATGGTTGCAGCGTACGGTCCTTACTCTGCTTCGGCTACTGGTGGTAACGGGTTCGCAAGAGATTTATTGGCGGGTGTGTCAACAATGTACGCAACTCCAATGTATCAAAACATTGGTGGGAAGAGACACTTACAGTACGCTAGTACAATTCTTGGTTGTATCGCGTTCGTTGTTGCACTTCCAATATACGTCTTCTACTGGAAGGGCCCTGTTATTAGAGAGAGGAGTAAGTTCGCACAAACATTGGCGGCCGATAGGAATTTCTCTAATACAATCAAAGATATTGATATTCTGGATAGCGAGGATGCTTGAGTTTAATTCTTGTCAGCAAAGTCTAACAGGTCCAACAATTCTTTTTCTTTTTTTTATAAGAAAGATGTTTCATAAATGACTATAGATACTTTCATTTCTACCGTTACTGGTGATATAAATGTGCTTAATAAGTTTATAGTGAGTTCTTATACTAGCAAAATATTATACTCTTATTTTCAGCCGAAATCAGCAGGCAAAGAGGTCGCAATTATCTGCGCGGGTAAGTAGATAATTTGACACATATCCGGAGTACGTCGGACTAGGCTGTGTAAAAATATAAAGCTTTAGAGTTCAAGACAGAATCGAAAAATATTAAAGAATGATGGATTGTATATCGCTGTAAGGTAAAATGGTAATGGGTCTACGCATGAAATTGCTTTTGAATAAAAGGGGGACTATATTAGCCTTAAGTATAGTGTCATTATTCATCGTTTTAATGCTATATGGAGAACCAACCGAGATTCAGTTAAGCTCCATTAAAAAAATACAGCTTGAGAAGGAAATCAAAGATCATTATATTGTAAACCTTTGCTCAACATATTTTGACTACCTTTACGATAGCGATAACAACTGGAGTATTCACTCAGTCAAACACATAGACTCGTATTTGAGTAAAGAAAGCTTAAAGAATCATGTCCAGATAATACGAATTTTCAACCAGTGCTTTATTGAAAACGAAAACCATTTGAGGTTTGAAAAGGCTAGAGATTTAGAAAAGAGAGTTTTTCCTATGTTTACTTTGAAGGGCCCCTTAAAAGAAGGTAGTGACGGACAAAAAAGCTACTTTTTGGGCGATAGAGACACTAGCGAATCTGCGAATCATGGTCTGGACGAGTTAAATGCGAATGATGATAAATATCCTAATATTTTTTGGATGGGGATGAAAAAGAAGTTCACGGGTAGAGGAATTGTCATCAGCGCAAATGACTTTCATACCAATGAAATAGTAAAACTTATTCGTATATTGAGGTATTTGAAAAATGAACTTCCAATCGAAGTTGTTCACAAGGGGGAGATAACGCAAGCATCTAAAGATCGTATAATATCAGAAGCAAGGACAGATTTGATATCTGAGCATTACAATTTAAAGGAGAATCCTCAAGATGTGCTGTTTGTAGATGCTTCGAGATCCTTACACCCAGATTGGTCTAACAATGTCAGGCGTTATGCTAACAAGTGGATCGCAACTTTATTCAGCTCGTTCGATGAAATAATTTTAATGGATTCTGATACTGTGCCATTTGTCCAACCATTTCAGTTTTTTGATAACCATTTGTTCAAGAAATACGGTGCCCTTTTTTTCAAAGATCGAGCCTCGACTGAAACATTATGGCCTTCCGAAGTAAAGCTCTACAAGAGCTTATTTCCATCATCAGTCGAGAATGATTTGTTTTCTGTTTCTTTAGCCACAAATTACAGTACTGACAACACATTTTTCAACATGAGAAGGAGGCACAGAATGGAAAGTGGATTGGTAGCTATCAAAAAATCAACCCATTTGCCAGGACTTTTGATGTCATTTCACTTACAATTATGGAAAACTACGAGTGAGCCTCTTCATGGGGATAAGGAACTTTTCTGGCTCGGGCAGTCTATTGCAGGAAATGAGCAATATGCATTTAGCAAATATGAAGCAGCTGCAATAGGAAAATTGGAAAACATCAGTAACCTGAAAATATCAGTATGTGGCACCCAAGTGGCGCACTTATCAGAAGCTGGTGATCTATTATGGATTAACTCTGGATTGAGATATTGTAAAAGAGATTCATGGGATTATGATTTTGAGCATGCTAAAACCTTAAGCGATAAATATCCCTCCGCAGAGGATTTAAAAAAGGTATACACCCAGCCTCTAGAAGCCGACACGGCATTGGTAATTACCCATAAGCCACTAAGCTTGTGGCAAAAATATATTAAACGCATCGGGTGGTTTCAAAAACCACTGCTTGGTTGTTTTCGCTACGTGTGGTGCGCGTATACCGAATTAACCGAGAAGAATGGCCCTGGATTAGTATTCAAATTGAGTCAAAATACCAGAAACATGCTTAATGAAATGGCGAAGATTTGGTCAACAAACTAGCCGTATGCGTTGCATATTATCTATTTAAGATAAGAAAGATAAGAAAGTTACAGCATAATCATAAATGAACTTACGAAACAAGACTAACTTGAGCTTTTCGCATTCAAATTCATAAACTGGCCTCACAATTCGTGCCGTTGATATATCAACGACCTGGTATACTCATGAGCATACGCATCCCACGGAATTGTCGCTTTATAAAAATTTCATTATTAATGCTTGCTCCTAGAAGAGGCAGATAAATTTAGGTCAAATTAGTATAGCTTTTACATAATCAAATATAAAATTCCGGTTATTTCGGTGTGTGCTGTGTGCTGTGCCAATTAATTTAATAGATAGCTTTAAAGTAGAAACACAGAGCAATCCAATGTACGATATCGGAGTATCATCGTTGCAATGCAGCAACCACAACGAGCAACTATATAAGGATCGTAGTAAGTCTTACAATATTCGTAGGAAGTCATAATATTATAACAACTAGTAACTTGCTTAAACTATGTTGCAAACTTCACTTAAACAGGGCAGGTCTATTTTATCAACTCCATTGAAGGGAGCGGCTAAGGCAAGACAGCCTTGCTTACCTTTTTTGACCATTCGTGGATATGCCAATTTGCCTCTTGATAAGGAAATAACTCTCCCCAATGGTATCAAATATGTACAACCAACGGGATTATTCATCAATAACGAGTTCGTTAAGCCTCATCAGGGTAAGGCTTTCGAAGTCATCTCTCCATCCACAGAGGAACTTATAACCAATGTGTATGAGTCCAGAGAGGATGATGTAGATGAGGCAGTTCATTATGCCCAGGCAGCATTTGATTCTAAATGGAATGATGTGGATCCCGCTTTAAAAGGAAGAGCTCTTAACAAATTGGCAGACTTACTCGAAGAGAATGCCGAAACACTTGCTGGCATTGAGTCTTTAGACAATGGAAAATCACTTGGAAACGCGAAAGGAGACGTAGCGTTAGGAATTAGTGTTTTGAGAGCAGCAGCCGGTTTTAGTGACAAGTTATTTGGTACCACTATACAAACAGGTAGCACTCACTTCAATTATACAATAAGAGAACCTTTGGGTGTTTGTGGTCAAATTATTCCTTGGAACTTCCCTTTTTTGATGTTTATTTGGAAAATTGCACCCGCAATCGTGACTGGAAACACTGTTGTTCTCAAAACTTCAGAGACAACCCCCTTGTCAGCTTTATATGTCTGTGGCATAGTGAAGGAGCATAACATATTTCCTCCTGGTGTTTTGAATGTTGTGAGTGGTTTCGGAAAAATTACTGGTAATGCTCTTACGGAACATCCAGGGATTCGCAAAGTGGCTTTCACTGGATCAACTGCAACTGGTAAGAGTATCATGAAAAAATGTGCAGAGACAAACCTTAAAAAGGTCACTTTAGAATTAGGAGGCAAGTCCCCTCATATAATTTTCGATGATGCAAATGTTGATGTTGCAGCACAATCCATTGTTAACGGAATTTTCTATAACTCAGGTGAGGTATGTTCAGCTGGTTCACGTTTGTACGTGCAAGATGACATCTATGATACTTTCATCGAAAAATTCGTGAAGTACACCGAGGACAACGTTAAAGTTGGTGATCCATTTTCACCAACAACTGTCCAAGGTGCTCAGAACAGTTTGAGTCAAATGAATAAAATTTTGGGTTTTATTAAGACAGGATCCCAAGAAGGTGCCAAATTACTCACTGGTGGTGAAAGACTTAATGAGAAAGGTTACTTTGTTAAGCCTACAATTTTCGGAGATGTTACCGAGGACATGAAAATTGTAAGGGAAGAAATTTTTGGTCCAGTGTTAACTGTTTCCAGGTTTAAGACAACTGACGAGGTAATCAAGTTAGCAAATGATTCAGAGTATGGATTGGCTGCAGGAATCCAAACAACCAACCACGAAAGAGCCCTCTATGTTGCCCGTAAACTTAAGGCAGGTACCATTTGGGTGAACACTTACAATGACTTCCATTGCATGGTTCCATTTGGTGGTTTTAAGCAATCAGGAATTGGAAGAGAAATGGGTAAAGAAGTTTTGGATAACTACACCCAGACTAAGGCTGTTAGGGCTGCTATTCACCCCCAATTGTTCACTTAGACTAAATGCGAACTATGATTTATATATTCAACCCAATATCTCTAAGTTTAACGATGTATCTATTCTGATTCGAGTCATCTCTCTCAATTAAAATATTATTTAAAAGCAAATGCTTTATGAGTCGATTTTCTGTAGCATTAGGTTCGATAATCAACCAATCCGAGATTGTATTATTCTTAGAATTATTAACTAAATTTGTAATAAAACCATCAATAGTTCCTAACAAAGAGTTAACATTTTTTTGCAAATCTTTTTCAGTCATTATCTCCTCTGACTCCCAATCTGTTACGGCTAAAAATTTGATAGTCACTCTCTTCAAGAATGATAGTAGTTCTCCTTCAATATCATAAGCTGACTTTAATTTTTCATCAAATTTACGTTTGGAATTTACCAAATTATGAGAAGATTCTTCAATATTGCCAACTTTATTCTCAATGGTTTTGATCTTTGAATCGTTTGAGTAATTTTTTTGATCTAACAAGTCGGCCAATCTTTCGTAGTCTTGTTTAAGTTGAAGCTTCAATTCAATTTCATCCGATATTCTTATGTTACTCTCCTTTGCATCAGAAATAGCATCCTTCTGCTGCGATACCATTTCATTAATTAAAAATGAAGCAGATGCTATACTAATCGAATCTGTCTTATCAGGTATATATCCGATTTTAGAATTCAGCTCATTTAATGCTATGATCTCCTTCTTCAAGAGATTCGTCTCGTCTTCGTCCAGCGAAGTATTGAGTTTCTTCTTTAGGTGACTTATTGCTGAATCTGCTTGCTTGAGATAACCTTGCGTTCTAGATATGTCATTACTTAGTCTTTTCGAATAGTTTACTTGTATATTTTCATCATTTGTATTTACATCAAGATCTCTCTGCAATATACTATGCTCTTGGAAGAGTTTTTGGACTTTACTCAATTTTTCGTTATCACCCATTTAGTTATGTAATTATTTGTTTGAGTGTATTGATTTCGCAAATGAACGGTACAAAAAATCTTTTGAAAAGTTAAAAAGTTGTCACCGTTCTAACAGAAAAAACATTAGTTGTTTGGAATCAAGTACAATATACTAAAATGTCTCAAGTATCAACGAATATCTTACAGAATCTTGATGATTCTTCAAGAAAAGAAATATTGCAGTTTGTCGAAGCAGAAAACTCAAAGTCTAAGGTTCAATTATCTATCCATAATTTCACTGATATGTGCTTTAAAAAGTGTAACAAGAACAAGCCTATAACTACCGGAAATGTAGATGCAAACGAAGAGGTATGCTTAACTAACTGTATAAACAGGTTTTTAGATACAAATATTAAAGTGGTTCAAGTACTCCAAGGAGTTCAGAAATGAATGTTAATGATATACATGTGTATATTGATTTAGACATCTTGTAAATAAAAGCTATTCACAAAAGAGATCATTCAAGATGTAGTCACTAGATGTAAGGGTCTGTATGTCATGGTCTAGAGCATTCAGTATTTCGGGGTTATCGATGTATATGCTCTTGAAATACTTGAAAGCCGATCTACAGCTATCTTTTGCCTCGTTAAGAATTGGAGATGACTTCGCCGAGTCCAAAAACTTATATAGGACACACCATGAGGCTAACAACTCATATCTATAATTTAAAATGCACATATTAGCTTTGTCGTCGTGAGTATCTTCTATAACTTTGAATATGGCTTGCTGCGTTGAGAGGACAATAGTTAGAAACCGCATTCCTTCCAATCCAGAATCATGGATATCTAAGTTAATCAATAATTTGTAAATTAGCGAATGGATTCTATCATAGCATATTAGAACGTAACTTTTCAAATAGCTTTTGATGACGAGTTGTAGTTGTTCGAATAAGAAGGAAGGCAATTCATACAGTAATTTATATCCTTTTGCATTGAAGATATGACTGACAGAAATCAAAATGTTATCATTGATCATATCAACATAGCTTAGGTACCTCTTTTCTTTATTCTGGTTTAACTCTAGCAAGTAATAGTGCGTTGGATACGCAATTTTCAATATATAGATGGACACGTCAAGTGGTGTTAATTTGGGAAGATAACTTAGACAAACTTGATTAGAACCTGCAAACAAATTCGCAAGACCCGTTGTCACAAGCAAATTAGATGAACTTTCCTTAGTTCTTGACTGCTGTATTAAATATCGTAACAAATAACACCCCTGGGCTTTAATTAATGGATCATGATCATCCAACACATTTAAAATAAAGGAAGTTATGAATGCCCAATTATCTCTTATAGCTTTGACATCATTCAAGAGATAGATCATGAGATAGACCATTGAAAGAGCTTTGACGTCAGGTGATAGTTTCCATGATTCACGTTGTTCACTTTCGTTGATCTCTTGGTTTACCCCACTAAACCCAAGCAGTGGCCTTAAGCCACTAGAATCGCTCGAAGTTTGTCCTTTCAAGTAACTGATAGCGTAACCAGATGAAGTAATCTTCGGATTACGAAGGGATTTGTCACTCTGTGATGGTTCATGTTTTGGAGATAAGACCAAGAGTGAGCGCTTTAGTTCATTATTTATCAAACTATCTGAAATGGCTTCAAAATCTGTTTCGATTTCCTTTAAATATTCCAAACTTTTACGAGTTATCTTAGCATTTTTTGACGAAGTCCAAGGTAGTGAGGGATGAACATGGTAGGATACGGATAATAATGTTGCTCGCAAAATCTCTTGTGAAAGGCTCACCTTATTTAGTGCTGAGTATTTTAAAAATGCTGCCAAAGTCTGTATTGCTGGGTGAAATTGTTCACTCCAAACAGTTTCACCATCATCTGATCGCCATTGCCATTTTTGACGAGGAATTTGTAAAGACAAGACCAAATTGTTTAACAAGGATTCAAAGTTGAAGTTCTCGAAGTCAGAGCTTGGTCCATAGGTAATAAGAGTCTCTATAGAGAGATAAATTTCATTCTTCTCATATTTATCACTAATATTGTTCAACCGATGTAGCAAATCATTTATCGAAATATTCTCCTTCTTTTGTGTCTTATATTTATCCTTTAAAATGTCATCGTAAGACCGAGGAGAATACACATCTATGTCTGTTTCAGATGATTTCAAAGTATTCGACATCTAGTTATTAATGGTGCCAGGGAAAACTTCATCAATTCTTTGAGTATGTATTTCTCATTTGCATCTTTAAATTAATTTCATGAGCCCAATACTATACTATATACTGCAATGAAAAAAAATAAATCGTTCAATATCTTACCTATAATAAGAAGGAAGTTTCTGACCTTCTACCCTAGGCGGATAAGCCCTTTAGTAATTTCAGAGGAAATAAAACAAGTTTTGAATGACAAGTCTTCTCCTGTCGTTTCACTTGAATCTACAATCATCACGCATGGCCTTCCTTTCCCAAACAATTTGGAAATGGCTTTGCTGGTAGAGAAGACTATACGAGAGCATGGGGGGATTCCAGCGACTTGTGCTTTTTTAAATGGTATACCACATGTTGGTCTTCTGGATAAACAAATTGAACAATTGGCTATAGAGGCTAAAAAGTCTAACGTTAACAAGGTTTCGAGAAGAGATATAGGAGTTTCAATGGCAAGAAAAGAAAATGGTGGGACCACTATAGCTCTGACTATGATATTATCGGAAATGGCAGGGATTGACGTTTTTGCGACTGGTGGGTTGGGAGGTGTTCATAAGGATGGTCATTTAACTTTTGATGTATCGGCAGATTTGACCGAACTTGGACGAACTCCGGTTTCCGTAGTGTGCTCTGGTCCCAAAGCAATATTGGACATTAAATTAACTATGGAGTACTTAGAGACACAAGGTGTTTTAGTCAGCACCTACAATGATGACGGAAGATCAAATGTCGACGTGCCTGGTTTCTATTGTCGTAACTCAGGCGTGAAGTCTCCTTATTCTTTCCAAGCATTCGCTGAGGCTGCGGCCATAATACTTAATAACAAAGCTATGAATTTGAAGTCTGGTAATCTATTCTGTATTCCGCCTCCCAAAGATGTTGCTCTTTCTTCAGATTTCATAACAGATATAATTCAAGAAGCAAATGAAAGGGCGAAAGAAGAAAAAATACAGGGAAAAGAATTAACTCCATATTTATTGAATGTGATAGCAGAGAAGACGAAAGGGGAATCAGTAAGGTGTAATATAAAGTTTGTGCATGAAAATGCAATAGCTGCTACAAAAATAGCTAAGGAACTACTAATTGAACAAACAAAAAGTGACATAAAGGTGAGTAGTTAACTTTGTAACTATCTCTAAATAGAATACTAATATTCAAAAAGGTTAATACTGGCATTTATCAAAATGACAGCTCATCGGCATCGACAAATTATATCATTCCTGAAATTGAATCAGATTATCACAACAATACCCTAATTGTTGGATCAGTTGCCTTAGATTCTGTCGCGAGGATTAGCGGTGATGCTATCAAACCGAAAAATTCTAACCCTAGTACGATAACTTCATCCATTGGAGGAGTTGGATTCAACGTATTTTTATCAGCAAAACACTCCTTACACAGCTTGACATCAACTCACGATATCAAAAGTGCCTCTGGTGTGCAGTTTGTATCTTTAGTTGCGAATGACTCAGTGGGTAATTTAATACTATCATATTTAGAAGAGAAGTACAAAGTCAAGGGAATTCAAAAACTCGATGGGACTACTTTATCCACGGGACAATATCTTGCTATCCACGATAACAGAGGTGATTTAATTTTAGCTTCTGCTGATATGAGTATTATTGAACTGAGTGAGTTCACAGATCATCTAGAATATCATATGAAGGAAAACTACTATGAAAACCTCATACTCGATTGCAATTTGTCTGTAGATTCCTTAAGAGTTGCTATTGATTCCAGAAAATCAGCAGAACCAAAACTAGTGGTAATAGATCCTACATCGCCTGCGAAATCCAGAAAAATCTCAGAAATTGGAAAGCAGAATCTTGAAATTTTTCCAAGAAATAGAATTAGCATGATAACACCAACTGAAGAAGAATTGGAATGTATTCATGCATCTTTTAATGACAAGGGCCTATTTAATGATCTTGACGAATGGTTTCCATTGCTAGACTCTCTTGGTGTTAATTTTCAGTTTAGAGAGAAGTTAAATACCTTATCGCAAAGGAAACACACCATATTAAGAGAGGGACTAGAGAAGGGCTATTTACAACAAGCTTTCCAGTTGGTTCCTTATATTCCCCAAATATTAATCAAATTGGGTAGGAATGGAGTATTTCTTGTAAGTTTGTCAACCAATGTAAAATCTTATGCATCCATCCCAACGACCTCAAGATACGCTCCAGAATTTACACTTCATTCATCCGGTAGAGAGTACGTCTCTCCAACAGACAATGAGCATAAGCAAATGGGTGTTGTTTTACAGTACTTTCCTATACCCGTGGAAAATCATAATTTAACCATAGAAAACAGCACTGGGGCAGGTGATTCATTCTTAGGCTTTTTGACTGCTTCTCTAGTGATTGCAGATCAAATTTTACCCAATGGCCAACTTATAGCTTCAGAAATAAGTTGTGTTGAACAAGAATGGTTAAAGTGGGAAACCATTTATAAAGCCCAAATAGCTAGTGGACTTTCTCTTCAATCTACATCTGCAATCAGTGAGAATATAGCATATATAACTTAGATCAAGTGTATAATTAGTATGTGACACAAAATGCATTGTCTTATTTTCGAATATAAGCACTAAACTTATTTGGTAAGATTGATATCAAACTTTTCATATAACTTTTCAATATGTTTCGTTTGGCTTTAAGGAATACGACTAAATTCCAACTGAAAAATTACTTTACAAAGTCATTACATCTCAATGGTACTAAGTCTTTAATTAGAGGTCCTCCAAGACCTAAGAAATATGTACTTTTCGGAGCTACAATGTTAAGTGTGCTAGGATTTTCATCCTATATAGAATCCGATTCCCCAGGTGTACAGAAGTCTATTGAAAATACTGTTAGTGTTGATTCTTCGATTGATCCATTTGCAACGAAGTTGGATTCTAAAGATCAAACAAATCTTCACGATGATTTTGAATTATTAGGGTATGGCGTGAGATCTGTCACGTTCGTATCCTTCAAGGTTTATGGAATTGGAGTTTACATTTCGAAGAGCGATAAAAGAAAAGCTAGAAATGTTTTACTTCAGATATCTAAAGAAAGCGAAGATGACTTGCTGAAACAATTATTAGATCCGGATACTTCGAGGGAGATTATTGAATCCTTAGAAAATGCTGGGGTTAGGTTCACCGCCAGAATTGTTCCTGTCAGAAATACAGACTTTAATCATTTGAGAGACGGCTTAATTAAATCCATTTTAGCGCATCCTCTCAGTAAGGAACACAGAGAAACTATCAGTAATGGATTGGAGGAACTCAGGGATGCGTTCCATGGTAACAGAGGAAGTGTTCCCAAGAACCATTCCTTATGGTTGGAGGTTTTATCAAGTGGTGAGTTAAGTTTGTCTTACCAAAATACCAGCAACAATCAGATTTTGCCAATTGGTACGGTTAAAGAACCCTTGATTAGCAAAGTGTTGTTTTTACAATACCTTAGTGGTAAGAAACCATTGACTGAGTCCTTACGTAAGAGTTGTGTTGATGGTTTGATTGGTCTTGTTTAAATTTACTTCATGTAAAACGCCTTTCCAAATTCTCTTAAGATAGCATTCTTGTAAATAAATATACGCTACAATTAGTCTTTAAAACAAATACTTGTTTAGCATTATGAGATTATATATTACACCAAAAATCCTTTATATTTAAATGTTCACACATTTCATATGGTTTTGTCAATTGAGGGTATCTTTAAAAAATGATCAAAACAATGACAGGGATATTAAAAAAATATGCAGCTTTTTCACATAATAATAGCTTCGTGCTCAACATTAGAGGAGATGGACTTATGAGGCAAAACCTTAGCACCATTTACATAAATCTCGTTCTTAACCTCGACGTCATCACCCAAAACGGTGACACCTTCAGTTCTGGCCCATTTACCAACTCTTGAGTTCCAGCCAACAATTGTAGACTTAACCCAAGCGTGGTCCTTAACTTCAGAGTTAGATAACAAGACTGATCTTTGGATTCTAGCACCCTCACCAACAACAACGTTAGGACCAATGACAACGTTAGGACCAATCAAAGCGGAAGGATGGATCTTTGCAGATGGATCAACCATAACATTGCCACCGTGTATGAACTTTTCGTGACACAACTTCTTAGGGTTCTTCTTGGACAAGGAAGTCAAGTACAAGCAGGTACCGCTCAAGAAGTCCTTTGGTTGACCAACATCCATCCAGTATCCCTCTAAGTCGTAAGAGTATAATTGCTTTCTCTCGACCAAGATAGGGAAAGTCTCCTTCTCTATAGAAGTAGGCTTCATGTCAATCAAGTCAATGACAGAAGGGTTCAAGATGTACAAACCAGCGTTGATTCTGTTACCAACAAATTCCACTGGCTTCTCGACGAATCTGTCGATCAAGTTAGGTGTGTCTCTGTCATGGACAATGACACCGTACTTCGAAGGCTCATCGACCTTGGTGGCAACAATGGTACCAGCACCACCATGGTTCTTGTGGAAGTCGGCCAAATCCTTGAATGGATACTCACAGATGACATCAGAGTTCAAGACGAAGAAAGGAGAGTCGTCCTTCTTCAAGACCTTTTCAGCCAACTTCAAAGGACCCGCAGTGCCCAAAGGCTCCTCCTCGACAGAGAAAGTGATGGACACACCGTATTCCTTCTCGTACTGCTTCAAAGTCGATACCATTACCTCGGGTCTGTAGTTGACCGCGAGGACAATGTCGGTGACACCAGCCTCAGCTAAAGCTTCGATCTGATGCAAGATCATTGGTCTGTTACCAAACTCAACCAAAGGCTTAGGCAAGGTCAATGTCAAGGGTCTCAATCTAGTACCGTAACCACCAACTAAAATCAATCCTTTCATCGTGTCTACTTGTTGTTCTTATTCTTGGTATATCTATGCTATTTGAATATCTGTCTGTTTATCTGTTATAACCGCTGTACCTCGTTCACAACAAATACTCAGAAGTATGAATTTATTTTATTTCTGCTTCAAGAAGGGTGAAGTATGTAACTAGTAGCTTTGTATTATCACTATGGGCTACCAAGTACTTAGATATAAAGTATCTGCTTTATAATCTGAATCTGCTTCAAAGAGAAAAACTCCTATACTTAAAAGAAGGAGAATACACTAAATTTATATTTACGTGGTGTTTGTCGACAAAAAAAAAAAAAATAAAAGAAAAAAAAAAAAGGGAAAAAAGAAAAAGTGATTGCGTGTTCTTAAAGTGCAAGACGTGGCTACCTTTTGTGCTGGCACTAGATTGAATAAGGTATTGTGTATCTAGTGAGTGCAACGCCAAAATGTTAACCTAGTACATACATGTTGTAGGAAATAATAAGGCACATGTTAGGCCCACGAGTTAGCGGTTTATCCAAGGATCACGTATGAGGAAAGTTGCAATAGTTGCTCGACACGTAAACAGGAAAAAAAAAAGATCTGGCGTACTGAAAAATAAGGGAGACGGAAACTCTACCAGTTACAGCAGAGAACGGCGCATCCGACAGAGAGGCGAGTGTACTCACGTGGAGGGTGGATATAGGTACGCGTGTAGCCTTTACATAGCACTACGAGCCATACTGGAAGGTAAAGAGCCGAGGGGTTATAGGAGTGTATATAGAGGATGTATTGAAGTCAGAGCGAAGGCCAACCCAAGCTAGCAATTGGACTGGGAAGCTGTAGTGAGACGAAAATAGCTTGACATGCGCCTAGGATAAACAAACATGTAGGAACCGCCCTCGTAGGAGGCAGCCAAGGCACAAGAAAACAGCACAGGGAAGGAATAAGGAAATTGCCTGATACAAGACGGGTTGGCGTGAGTGATCGACGCATCAACCATCAAGAAGTCCGTTTCCGATATAGGACTAGGGTGCGCCTAGCGGCGCTCCTTGGCTACATGCGGTGGTGGCAGAGAGTTGTAGCACACAACCAGCGCTGTGCTGCCCTTTCCGCGTGAATAGGGGAAATCCCAAACGAAGAGAAAGTGGCCTATCTGAGGCGAACACGCGGGCACCGATGACATTGTGGTTATTATGTCAAGCCCAAACACCCGGCGCCAAAGACAGGGCTTTCTCTGGTTTGGAAAACGATTCTCGGAGGATGCCGTAAATGCAGTACAAAGGGCCCACGCATGTATCTCAGGAACGGTTGACCACGATGCGGTGTTCCTGCTAACAGTGTGTGAATAGCAAATGTGAGTAGCATACAAGCATTTACAGAACGGACCTGCTTGTTACCCGATGTGTATGAAGCCAGCATAAAAGGCAGATCTGTGCCCATCGTGGTAAGCAAAGTTTCGCGGGCGCAAGTCGTGCTAGAGCTGTCATGTACGTGCATTTTGGCAGGCTGAAATTCACAGAAGCCTTCTCACCTTGGTACTAAGTCCAGGGAATCTGGTTTCAAGCCTGGATTCAGGTGATATGCACCCTTTCAATAGGAAAGACCAGAGGGAATAAGGAATGTGACAAAAAACCTATCTCATTAGGGTCTTTTTCTTTTCTCGTTTCTCGTGCGTTGTACACTGTATTGAAATTTCCAGTTGACTTAGAGTCCATTAAGATTAAGTTTTTCTATGTGAGATATATATACAATGATCCTTGTAGTATCGGCGCATATAACGAGACACGCCAAAGGGCCAGGGTTGTGATATATAGGAATCAGAATATAGCTAGCCCTCTTTTGAACCAGAACATTTTCCACGCTGCCATGACTAAAAAAGCACTAACAAAGAGGCTGGCGGAAACAAAGTAAAAGTATGTGCCAGAGCTATTTCCATTGGCAAAACTAGAATCAACCGTATGGCCAAATAACAAGGAGTATGATATCGAGCCTAGCGCCGGTGCGACCATGAAAGTGCCCCACGTAGATCCCATGATATCAACTCCCCAAACGGAAGCAATGACGGTAGGATACACCGTGAAGAGCGCACCGTACGAGAAACCTACCAAAGAAGAGGCGAATGAAAAACTCACCAGACGGAACAACACCAAGATAACTCCGAGCAACCCCAAAAACACCGATAAAGAAAGTAGATGTATTCTGCAAATAGGTCTTTTTCTGCGTGGAGACAGTATGTAATCAGAAAGCCATCCCACGAGAAGTCTTGATAGTGTAGATGCTCCGGCCCAAATACTGATTTGGTCAGAAAGGAGCAGTGAGTCGTGATTTTTTCTGCTTACAGCAAGGATGGGTCCAATATTGTTTTGAAAACTTTCAAGAGGCCCAATGTTTAAAAGCAAGGATACCATCACTAGCCACGTAGAGCGGTCCTTCAAAAAGTTCAAGTATCTTTGCTTGTGATTTGAGGGCTCGATTTCAGAACGTTGAGGGACTAGAGAAAGACTCTCTTCATCAACGTGGGAAGTCAAAAGTGCCTCAAATTCGTTAGAATTTCTTCTGTTCAAAAGAGACAGCTGATCATCCTGTTCTTGAGAGAAGTCATTATCTTTCATCAAGATTCGGTAATCGAAGGTAACAACATAGCACGAAAAAAAATTCAATAGACAGACAAATGAATATAATAGTGAAAAGAATAAAAACGCTTTTTCGATATCTAACTTCCCCTTTGAATTGAAGTGCTGAAGTTTTAAAATCTGTGATCCAACGAGTGATGACATGCCATAACATGTCACAGGGAGTGATATAGCTAGTCCTTTATGCTCTGGATATATTTTAGCACAAGTTAATAAGCACAGGAAATACAACGATGATGTTGCCAAGCCTATAAGAAAGAATGTTAGCCCTAACCAGTATATATCGTGTCTTTGAACTTCTGAATGCTTGAGCCCCGATACAATATTGGCATTCATTAAATAACTAGGTACAATTAGAAACCCCAGAATAAAAGCAAGTAATGAAGGCCCGTAACAATCTCCTAAATACCCTAAGATAGGTAAAAACAAATATAACCCAACAGAACTGCAAGATGCGATCAAGTTAACATCTAAATAGCTAACATTATAATGTTCATGCAACGATGTTGAAAAGAAAGAAAAAAGCAGTACCGAACTTGCACATATGCAAGTAAATAACGAAATAGTAAAGGCTGTCTTTTTTATAGTCTTTATTCCAACAGCGAGTGGGATGTCATGCTTCAAGTATCTTGAGACACTTCGCTTAAGTGTCCCTTGGCCCATTCTACCTTTTCATTTCTTTCATAAAAGTGCTCTCAACATGTAAGAATATTTTGTCCGCATTCTATTCCTCCACATTCTATTCCTCCACATTAAAGAAAGTTCTACAGAAAGGTCAAAATCGTGATTCAACCTTCCTCTTTTCAATTATGATAAGAGAGAGCGCACATTACTGGCAAAGAATCTTAAGAAGACCTCGTTATGTGTAACATACTGAACAATATATTAGCCTAATTACAGTTTTAAAGTTAATAAGATGATTTTAATTATCTTCATTAATCATGAAAGACCCTATTTATTTCTTAACATAAGTCAAAAACTTTTCCACTTCACCCTTGGAGCCAAGCCAAATACCGCTTCTGTCATGAATACTCTTTGGTGTAATGTCTAATATTCTCTCACCCTTGTCATTAATAGCAGCACCTCCAGCCTTCTCAATCAACATGGCCATTGGAAAACATTCGTACAAGATTCTTAACTTACCGTTCTTCAGTTTCTTGTCAGCGGGATACGAGAAAATACCACCATATAAGATTGTTCTGTGAATATCAGCAACCATAGAACCAATATATCTTGCACTGTATGGTTTTCCTCCCAAGTCTTCTTGTGGTTTCTTCAAGTCTTCAATGTACTCCTTAACATAATCTGGCCAGTAGTAAGAATTACCCTCGTTAACAGAGTAGATGTTACGTCTCTCAGGAATACGCAAATTAGGTTGGGTCAAAATGAACTCACCCAATTGGTTATCTAAAGTAAATCCATTAACTGATCCACCAACAGTCAACATCAAATGGGCCGATGCGCCATACATAGTGTAACCAGCGGCAACCATTTCAGTTCCCTTTCTCAAGACATCCTTGATGGAACCTTGAGAGTCTTCTTTCAACCTATAGACACCAAAAATGGTACCCACGGAAACACCAGCGTCAATGTTAGACGATCCGTCAATTGGATCAGTACAGACCGCATATCTACCGCCACCTTCAAAGATGATGAGATCTTCTTGCTCCTCAGAAACCAAGACCTTAACGTTGTTGGATGACTTCATGGCGTTGATGAAAATCTCGTCTCCAATGACATCTAGCTTCTTTTGGACGTCTCCACTAGAGTTAGCCGATCCATTGATGCCGATCAAATTGATCAATTCTGCTCTTCTGATATTATGTGCAATGAACTTGAATGCGAACTGCAAAGAGTTCAACAACAATGACAACTCGCCGCTCGCCAGAGGCGCTTTAGACTTCTGTTCACTCAAGATAAATCTCGTCAACGTGATGATGTCTGTCTCGATATTCATCTTTTCAGAAACAGATGAGTTTGGGCCCGACATATTTCTGCTATTTTGTTCTAATGTGTATGTTGGAGTTTACTAGTTAGAGTCTTGGTTTTACTTAAAAGTGTTCCTATAAAACTTTATGAGCTTCTCTTGTGTTTGATCTGAATTCCACAATTATCCTTAGACTGTAATTCTACTTTGCTAAAAGTTACACCCCTTCAATTGAAAGTAACTTAGTAATAATTAAAGAGTTGCTAGAAAACTTGGGGTTTTACTGTTCTGAGGACGCTCCCCATATTTTAAATACTAGTAAATATGTGTTCCCGGGATTCTAAGGGTCATTCCTAATACACCGCATCCTTTGTAGCGAAAAGCCCCGGGTCACCTAGAAGCTTGCCCCCGCAGGCCAGAATTGTTGCGCGCTTGCCAATCGCCGGCGAAAGAATAGCATACCGTGTTTTCTTTATGGCCACTATTGCTGCTTACTCAAGTCGATTTGTCGCTATATAGTTGCGCTTACCGCTTGTCTCTCGCCTGAACTCCGCCTGATTTAGAATTTTGCGTTGGGAGCATGCTTAAGGTTCTTGAATAACCTCTGAATAGCAAGTACAGTATCGGGTCTATATACTTGTATTATGGAAGAGAGTTAAATATAATTGTATAG
This sequence comes from Millerozyma pseudofarinosa, assembly GCA_030556505.1. Classification (NCBI taxonomy): domain Eukaryota; kingdom Fungi; phylum Ascomycota; class Pichiomycetes; order Serinales; family Debaryomycetaceae; genus Millerozyma; species Millerozyma pseudofarinosa. The sequence continues at coordinate 455,815 of JAKTUD010000010.1, read as the reverse complement.
TGTAAGACACTCTGTGGTCACTGACTAATGTCTCCGGTCGAGACCTCAACTGAGTTTTCAGTTCAGCTTACTGGGGAGTAAGCTCGTAGTTCAGAGCGAGCGAGCACCTGGAATACCGCGGGGCCTCACGCCATCTATGGAGCAAGCAGACAAATACGTTCGACAAGAGAGCGCGGCTAGGGAGAAATGCACGGAGATATATTAGGAACTGCTTCAAGTACCGATTGGGGCTCTGGGGGCGGGTATCGACTGCTAGTGTTTGCTTCTACCTGCGTGGACGGAGATATGATATACCGCCTCGCTAAACTTCGAGAGTAAGCCGGCGCTGTGGTTTTTCTCCGGAGAGTCCTCGCGGGTCATTTTGGTCGCACCCTTACTTGCCGACCTTGTCTTTATGTTGGTGCAGTCCTCCTACGTGAGAGCTACTCTTGATCGTAGATTTCGCTTTCCATCGGGGGAATATCTCTAGCGAACTGTATATCTTAATATGCTCGTCTTTCTTCAGCCGCTGTACCTAACGACGAGTGAAGGTACTCCAACATACGTTTGGAGTCAAAGATGGGCTCAGGGATACTAGTACCGGCTCCTCTATCCTGCCTGGGTTTCGCGGCAGGCGATGAGCACCGGTAGGTCTGATGCCTTCTTTTACAGTGTCACAATACGTCCCCGTGTGTGGATCAGTGCAGAAGCCATGCTCTTATACAACATAAATGCCCATCCTTCTGATATGTTTAGCGCCCATCTACAAAGGACAGCTCGTCGGTCAATGTTCTTCAGTGGTGGAATCTCCAGCGCGGTGAGTGTTGCGAAGACGCCAAAATGAGTCTGGAAAGTATCAATGACACAAAATCGAATAGTGTGAACACGTCGACGCAAAATTTGTACGGTGAAAATCAAATAAACATTTTGACACTAGCCTTCTAATTTTCAGCATTGTACCATAAGGACCCTTAATATATAGTAAAAGATGAGTGGGTTCAAAGTGTTGGATTTGGTTAAGCCAATAACCCCTTTTATGCCAGAGATCATTGCACCCGAGAGAAAGGTAGCATTCCAACAACGTGTTATGTGGACCGGAGTGACACTCTTGATTTTCTTGGTGATGAGTGAAATTCCATTATACGGTATTGTTTCTAGTGACTCGAGTGACCCGTTGTTCTGGTTGAGAATGATGTTGGCTTCTAATAGAGGTACCTTGATGGAATTGGGTATCTCGCCGATTGTGTCGGCTGGTATGGTTTTCCAGTTGTTGCAGGGAACGAAGTTGATCCATGTCGACATGGGTAATAAGAGCGACAGAGATCAGTTCCAGGCTGCACAGAAACTTTTTGCTATATTGCTTGCTGTTGGACAAGCTACTGTTTACGTTTTGACTGGTATGTACGGACCTCCAGCTTCGTTGGGAACCGGTGTTTGTTTGTTACTTATCTTGCAGTTGGTCTTTGCTGGTATTGTTGTTATCTTGTTGGACGAACTTTTGCAGAAAGGATACGGTCTTGGAAGCGGTATTTCCTTGTTCACAGCTACCAATGTCTGCGAGCAAGTTTTCTGGAAAGCATTTGCCCCCACTACTTCCAACGTAGGTAGAGGTACTGAGTTTGAGGGTGCCGTTGTGGCTTTGTTCCATTTGCTTGGATCTCGTAAGGACAAAAAGAGAGCTTTATTGGAGGCCTTCTACAGAGGTCATTTACCAAACATGTTCCAGTTATTAGCAACCATTTTAGTGTTTTTGCTTGTGATCTATTTGCAAGGTTTCAGAATCGAGTTGCCTGTCAAGTCAACGAGACAAAGAGGACCTTACGGCTTGTACCCAATCAGGTTATTCTATACATCAAACATTCCTATCATGTTGCAAAGTGCGTTAACATCTAACATCTTCATCATTTCTCAAATGCTCTTCCTTAGATGGCCAAATAACATTTTGGTGCGCTTGTTAGGTTCTTGGGATTCTAGGCCAGGTGCCGCTCAATTATATGCTGTTAGTGGTTTGTCCTATTACATACAGCCTCCTACCTCTTTCGGGGAGGCTTTGCTCGACCCTATCAAGACTGTCATATACATTTCTTTTGTTTTAGGATCATGTGCTCTCTTCTCTACTACCTGGATCGAGATAAGTGGTGCTTCTCCAAGAGATGTCGCAAAGCAGTTCAAGGAACAAGGTTTGGTTATTGCCGGACACAGAGATACATCAGCTTATAAAGAGTTAAAGAGAATCATTCCAACTGCCGCCGCATTCGGAGGAGCTACAATCGGTGCTTTGTCTGTCTTCTGTGATTTAATGGGTACTTTGGGCTCTGGAACTTCCATCTTGCTTTCTGTCACTACCATTTATGGTTACTACGAGTTGGCTGTTAAAGAAGGAGGCTTTAACGAATCACTCGTCAGTGGTTTCAGTGATGGAATATAAAATAGACAACAGTTTAGTAAGTACTAAGACCTTATGGGTTTCTATATGTATCTAAAACATTACATTTGCATATATTTATGTATATATAACTCGTATCAGTTGTGCGAAATTTGGAGTAAGCGTTTCTCGAGACATATTACGATATTGTGAGCCTGCCTAAATTCTCGTTTTTAATCTCTGCTCTTGATAATACATTAAATTTAGTAAGGAAAGAAGGTTAACTTGTTTAAAATGCTTAAAACGGTGGTTACGAGAGGTATTTACGGCAAGAACCAAGGGTATATTATAACTAGAAATTATTCTACACTTGTAAGAAAGATTACAACAGGTACTACAAAAAAAAGTACGGTGGCAGGGACGACTTCAGCTCAAAAGTTGACCAGCACTTCAAACGAGTCCAAGTCAAATACATCGACTCCAAGTGCTCAAAGTGGTCTCAATGAACTTAATAATATCAAAACATTGGGTGATTCGCCTAACATACCAAGCTCTCAACCGGGTGAAACTATAAACTGGTCAGATTCTTTCCATGGTTTGGGAAGGGAGCCATTCCCAAAAGAGGTTGCTGATTTACTTCTTGCGCCAATAGCTAATGAAGATATTGAAATCAAACCCGATGGATTACTCTATCTTCCAGAAATTAAATATAGAAGAATTTTGAATAAGGCGTTTGGTCCTGGGGGTTGGGGTTTGGCTCCCAGAACAGAGACCTTGATTACGCCTAAACAAATATCTAGAGAATACGCCTTGATTTGTCACGGTAGACTAGTAAGTGTCGCAAGAGGAGAACAAGATTATTTTGGTGGAGATGAGAAGATTAATACCGCGTTAGAAGGTTGTAAAAGTAACGCTTTAATGAGATGTTGCAAGGACTTAGGAATTGCTAGTGAATTATGGGATCCTGCTTTTATCAGAAAGTGGAAGAAAGAATTCTGCGAGGAATTATTTGCGGAGCATGTTACAACTAAGAAGAAGAAGAAGCTTTGGAAGCTTAAGAGGAACCCTACGTTGGAATACCCCTATAAGAAAGTCTAGAGTATAACTTGTAATTATTTTTATCAAATATTATTGTAATGATATATAACTTACTATAATTGAAGGAAATAATAAAACTATTTGTATTTGGCACCAACACAAAGACAAGTGACTTGATAAATACTAATGCAGATTTCAAAAGTTATTTGCAGACTGATTGAAAGATATGAAAAGGGTCGGCATTGTACTTAAGGTTTAAAGATACCACGACCAGCTCCCATCTCTTCAACAGTTTGAGACAATGGTCTTCTTCTCCACACGTCCCAAAATTGTTGTTTTGGGAACTCCTCATCAGTATTGGCGTACTTGTGTTTTGTATCTCTTCCAGGGTAACTGGGAGATTGAGCCCAGTACCAATGATCAACAAATGCTGTGAGAGCAGCACCTGAAATTCCTGTTAAAACCTTGTGCTTTGCTGGCATGTTCTTAAATCCTGCCGTCAAAGCGACCAAGTTACCCATTCCAACAGCCCAAAACATATTCCATCCGTCGTTTTTCTCTCTCAAGTTCGTAACAATACCTTTAGTAGCAGTAGCAACAGTAGCAAACCCAACCACTGTCAATGGCAAGCCAAGCTTGAAGGTGGTTCTTTTCCAAAAGTACAACCATGCATATGCTCCAACCGTAGTATAGAATGAAAATCTAAATACTCTTGAAGTCTCTCCCAAAGTATCGACAGGCTTCCAAGGAGGATAAGCGCTTGCATTGGTCAAATTACCAAGGGATGGGAACTTGAAAGTAGAATCTGGGTATGTCTTGATTTCTTCCGTTGCTGCTTCTGCCATTTTATGAGTAGCTTTATAATATGATGTGTTTTTCAAGTAGTTAATCTCTTTCTTTGATTCTCTCTTCACGACCCAATCATATTATTCTGTTTTCAAACCTATGAAAAATACTTTTGTGTAATAAATATATCATGTGATTCAGCACGTGAGTCATATTTCCGATAAAAATTTTCAATTTGCTACACATATTAGATTTAACTTTTCTAGCTAACTAAGTTTGACATAGAGATAAATAGAGATAATGGGAAAAGGAACTACATTTGCTGCTTTAGCAGCTACCACAGCGTTTGTTGGATATGCTATTTATTTCGACTATCAACGTAGAAACTCCTCTGAATTCAGAAAATCATTAAAGAAAAAGTCGGTAAAGCAGCAAAAGCTTGCAGCAAAGGAAGAGGAACACAGCAAAAAGACTAAACTCGAAACCGTAAAAAAAGCATTGAATGATGATTTAGAGACCAACCCAATTCCAACTGACTTTTCTCAAAAGGAGACCTTCTTCATGCAACAGGTGGCGTTAGGTGAACAGTTGTCTGCTCAATCGGATAAGAAGATTGAAGCCGCTATTTGTTTCTATAAGGCATTGGCTGTCTATCCTAATCCAACTGATATATTAGGAATTTATCAAAGATCTGTTCCAGAAGATGTTTATGAAATTGTTGTTATGATGATTGCGGTGAAGCCCCCTGCAGCTGTGACTAATATTTTAGGCGGCGCCGGCCAGCCTGAAGTCAAGCCATCAGAAGAAGACTTAGATTAATTCTGAGTGGTAATGGTTCTATGTTGAAGCAATACGTATTAAAGTGGAGGCACTTCCTTTACTATGTCGGTTAATTTTGTATATATAAGATATCAGATTTTCTCTTTTTAGCCTATCATTTTACATGCTAGTTTCACGATCAATGAGTTTACTCCATTTTGGCTTTAATCGTAACATGAATTACTAATTGGCATGAAAATAGATGATATATCTTGTCTATATACAAATGAATTTTTCCATCGTGATTTATGAACGAGGAAACATACTAACGCATTTCATGGGGCATATATCAATATTGTACTATAATTATGTAAAGATCTTCTTCATAGGCATCAAACTTCTCTGGGATATAGATCGGTATACTGCGTTAATAGCGACCCTGGAAATCTGTATGCAATGAGACCCTTCATTTCGTGTTTTTGATATCGCGAGCATCGCCATTATTTTTGAACAAATAAATATAGTATTGATCATCCACCTTCAAGCCCAAGAAATCCAATCGCTTTCATGTTTAATAGAAGTTCGACGGTTTCGCTGATACTAGTATTTCTCTTGGTGACGTTCAATTGTTGTCTTTGCACCGATACTTCGGTTTTACGGAGATCTGACAATAATTCAATTATTCAACTGAGCTACAGTTCTAGAAGTTTTCAATATCAAGGTGTTGCATTAGGTGGATGGTTAGTATTAGAGCCATATATAACTCCATCGCTTTTTTTGGAATTTAACAAAACCGGTGGTAATGAGTCTGATATTCCAGTTGATGAATATCATTACTGTAAGAAGCTTGGCTCAGAGGCTAAAAAACGCTTAGAACACCATTGGAGCACTTTTTACAACGAAAGTGATTTTGCATTGATGAAACAGTATGGATTGAATATGGTTCGTATTCCAATTGGCTATTGGTCTTTTGAAAAAATGGAAGGAGATCCATATGTTCAAGGAGCACAGTATTATCTAGACCAGGCAATAAAATGGGCAAATAAATATGATTTGAAAGTATGGATTGACTTGCACGGTGCTCCAGGATCACAAAATGGGTTTGATAATTCAGGCTACAGAGATATTGGGTACCCTGGATGGTTTAATAAGACTGAAAATGTGGATTTAACTTATAAAGTTTTGCATCAAATTTATGCTAAATACGGAGGTCACAACATAACTTCTGAATATTACGATACTATCATAGGAATTGAGGTTATTAATGAGCCTTTCAGTCCAAAACTTTCAATGTCTGGTATCAAAGATTACTATAACAAAGCTTATGTTGATGCCAGAAAGACTCAGGTAATCAACAATACCATAGTCATGCATGATGCATTCAAACCAATGGGCTACTGGAATGATTTCTTGTCGTCATATCAAAATGGAACCAATTCAACTGAAATTTATAATATATTGATCGACCACCATCTTTATGAAGTTTTTTCTGCAGGGGCTTTGAATCTGTCTATCGAAGGACATATCAAAAACATTAAGGATGTCAGCAGCTCAATAGAGAAGGAAATCCCTCATCATCCTGCTGTCGTAGGTGAGTGGCTGGCTGCGCTCACTGACTGTACCCCGTGGCTAAACGGTGTAGGTTTGGGCTCAAGGTTCGAAGGCCAACAGCCCTACAACAACCCTAAATTGGGTAGTTGCGAAAACATTAACAATTGGGACAAGTGGTCTAACAAGAACAAGACAGACTATCGTAAATTTCTTGAGATTCAGCTAGATCAATATAGTTCCAAAATGAATGGCTGGATCTTTTGGTGTTTTAAGACTGAAAACACCATAGAGTGGGATTTCAAAAGACTTGTTGAATTGGGCCTTATGCCTCAGCCATTGTCGCAGAGGAAATACATTATAAATGGCACAGATACTGACGCAAAAAAGAAAAATGATTCTTCTTTGTTTGCTGTGAACTACTGGACTGTATTATTAACTGCCGTGTTCACGGCAATTATATGTGTTTAGACTTGTAATTGAATATTAGCTTGATTAGACTTTATCCACAATTTGTGTGCAATACCCGGTTTATAATGATTCTTTTTTTTTTTCGACTAAGTCGCAAATATAGTTAATATTTTAATCCCAAAGTACTAAAAGTATTGATTTTAAATTGTATATAAAATGGTTAAATCTGTCAATATTGCTATCATAGGTTCAGGTGTTGTTGGATCGGCCTTCATTTCACAATTAAAGAACTTGAAAGTGCCCATTGACTTCAAAGTTGTATATTTAGCCAGATCGTCCAAAGAGGCCTTGTTCTCTAGCCAATATGAGGCTGTTGACTTAGATTCTTATAAAACTGCCAATGCTCAGCCAATCTTGGGTTTAGAAGATCTTAATAAGTTCTTGAAAGCTGCTAACAAGCCTACTATTTTGGTCGATAATACCTCGAACACTGCGATTTCCGAGTACTATCCTGAGTTTATCAAGAACGGAATTTCAATAGCCACACCCAACAAAAAGGCATTCTCATCAGATTTGTCATTATGGAAGCAAATATTTGGCAACTCTTCGCAACCATCTGGTGGATTAGTGTACCACGAAGCCACGGTAGGAGCTGGCTTGCCTATTATAGGACCATTGAGAGACTTGATCACTACTGGTGACAAAATCGAAAAGATCGAGGGTATATTTTCCGGAACTTTGTCATATATATTTAACCAGTACTCTAACGCCGAAAAGCCTGTTAAGAAGTTTTCTGACATTGTGAAAGTTGCCAAAGAATTGGGATATACCGAACCAGATCCAAGAGACGATTTAAATGGCTTAGATGTAGCCAGAAAGGTCACCATTTTGGCTAGAATTTCTGGTCTTGAGTTAGAGTCGCCTCAATCTTTTCCTGTGGAATCTCTTATTCCTAAGCCTTTGGAAAGCGTTAAGAGTGCAGAGGAATTTTTAGCTAAGCTTCCAGAATTCGACTCTGAAATTCAGAAACGTAAGGATGAAGCTTTTACTGGAAACAAGGTGTTAAGGTTTGTAGGAGAAGTCGACATGAAGACTAAAAAGGCCAGTGTTAAAATCGGAGAATATCCTTCTAATCACCCCTTTGCTTCATTGAAGGGAAGTGATAATGTGGTTTCAATCAAATCTGAAAGATATCCAAATCCCTTAATAATCCAAGGTGCGGGTGCTGGTGCAGATGTTACTGCCCATGGTGTTTTGGCTGATACGATAAAAATAGCTGAGAGAATTGCTCAGTAATTTCTTTTGAAGAAATGACAATAATATTCACTATTTAGTATTAAATATCTATTGGTAATACATTTTCTTCACAATATTTACCCCAGTTCTGTTTAGCCTCTCTGAATATTTGTCTCAATGTATATTCATCAGAACAAATGTCTCTGAAATTCAACATAATGTCTTGAGCATCTATATTATATCCTTTCATGTTATCCAGCTCAGCATTTGAAGCTAAGTAAGAATTAATACGGTTGATATGAATATTATTTGGGGCCAAGAAGAGATCTCCATTATCTTTAATCTCGACTAGATATGTACCTGATCTGTGTATGAATTGAGCATACTGGAATGTGGGCTTACCCCAACTATATGAAATCTCTATTCCTTCTTTTCTGAAAAAAACGGCAGATCTATTATCAAGGAGGAAATCAGCGTGTTTCAATAAATATAAATGATAGTAGAACTTGTTATCTTCTATCATTCTCGCGTCTTGAAATTCTTCATCATACCATGGGTTAATGATCAAACTTATCTCTATAAAAGAATGGAATGGATTTATACTAGGTAAAGAGCATAACTCATTCCAAGGCATTTCGACTAGCTTGAGACCATGTCTTTCACAAAGACGAGACCAATTGGCAATTGTATCGTCAATTAGTTTGGGTGACATGTTGAGCCATTCTAACCTTATGTGATAACAATGTTCCGGGTTATGTACTCTATCATAGTGAACTGTCACAACCTCGGTCTTGTACGACTTATGTTGAGTATCGATATTGTATTTAACAGAAGTGCTCAAGTTAAATTTACGCTTTTGCTTCGGCTTCGTGTTTGTTGAATCAGCGAATGATGAGACCTCAGAGTCATAAGTCATTTGGCCGGAAGTATCCTGCTTCGTGTTTTCAAATCCTTCTTGTGAAAATAATAAAGGAGATCTAGCGGAGTCAGAATCTGTAGTTTGTTTACCAGAATCATTTTTGTCGCTATTATTCTTTTTTCTAAACCAACTGTTGGTATTTTTATCACCCTTGTAGGATTTATCTATAAAATTATCGTCAAATTCATAAAAGTAGTATCCGTCAAGAAAACGATGCCTCTGCTCAACATGCTTGAACATTTTCTTGTCCATGAGGCTTTGTCCATATTTTGTTGCCTCCTCTCTGTCATCGATATCCTCGAAGTTTTCTATTATCCAGGTTACAAGTTCACTACCAAGAAAGCATCGTAAATGCTTCTTAAAATGCCAAGTACGATCAACCAATTTTAAGCCTTTCGAACCTTGCATCTCCAGAGCTATATTATCGGGCGGGATATCTTTAGTAAATCTGCGTGAGGAGGGAAGTATAAGTGAATTGTTAGGATTAGTTCCAGCAATATCATAGGCTTCGGCTTGTTCACTTAAAAAGTCATACAAATTGCCTGTGTAAAAGTATATCTCTGGTGATATTTCCTCTCTTTTCTTGTCCCTTTGATCCAGGTTCTTCGTGAACCTGTCCCTCTCTATAGAATATATCAATTTACGTAAACCTTCCACTCTAATTTCTTCATCAGTTAAACTTTCATTGGTGATATAAAAAGCATTCTTGGGGATATCGGATGGGAGGACAACAAACTTCATCTTGAAAAATTTCTTTTTATCAGAAGGAACTGCGTCCGAATAACCAGCTAAGAGTTGGTCAAACTGATTCCAATTGTATTTAACAGGTTCTATTTTCAAATAATCATCCTTTGCTGGGGCATAATCATCGATATACCTAGTTCTTATAAATGGAGCATAACTACCTTTAGCATGGCCCAAAGTCAATGGTTTCTCCTTCTCAAGGTCAGGTTTCTTGTGAAATAATTGAACAAATAAATTTCCATTGAAATCACAAGATATTCTATGAATCTCTTCGTCTAGAGACATGTATATAACACATCCATAGCAATTCCCTTTGGGTATGTAAGTAATTAAAACCTCCTGACCGCTGACAGACTTATTATCGTGTTCAAAACTGTTTAATTCATCCCCATAACAAATCTGGAAACCTAAAAGTAGCCTTAAGGAGACCATTTCTCTCATGAGACTATAAGTTGTCGTTATTCCAAATTCATTTTCGGAGTTGAGAAATATACTGTAAATTTGGAAAGTGAAATCAGAATCTAGTTCAGACTTGGAAGGGAAAAATTTTGTTGTCACAGGAAGAGCCGCGGGTGTTTCATAAGATCTCCATTGTACAATTTCTCTCCTAGTCCCTGGTGGGAAAACATCATTCCACCTTCCAAGTTTAAGAAACTTTAGTACATCTATTTTTTGTTCCCTTGAAGGATTTATAATTTCTGTCCATAAAATGCTTTTGGGTCTTCCATTTTCCTGTTTATCGTCTACTATATCACCTCTGGGCAAAGCACTAGCATCAGATCTATTGCGTTCTTGATACCTTTCCATATTTCTGGCCACCTTTTCTGATGCTTGAATCCTTGGCATAGAACCAATATCCTGATTAAACCGACTGGGAATAGATCCTATTGTCCGAAGGGATAGATTTTTATTTAAATCAAAACTGGCACTTGCCTTCAGTTTTAAGAACTTTTCTTCGGGTTTATTTAAAGTGTACAAGGTTGATAAAGCTGATGTGTCTTGACTAGTATTACTAACTGTTCCAAGCACTATTGTATTGTTAGTAGAAACATTAGACTTTGAAGTAGAAGTTTTCGCCACAGTTGCACTCTTGTCTTTCGAAACTAAAGCCATTACGTTGCGGTCGTATTTTTTGTCTATGAGGGACTTGATTCTATTGTTTTTTTCAGAATACAGTGAAAAGCTACTAGTTGAAACAGATTCACGTTTTTTCTCGATTTTGAAAATAGCATCATCGTACTGATCCATTCCTTCTAGTATGGACTTCGAATACATTGGATTTAGCCTTTCAATTTTGATTTGATTTGTCTTATTTTCCATAACACCCATCATTTGTAGTTCATAAATTTTACATCGAGGTATCCACTGCGTAGAGCTTATCAAACGATCGTTATAAAAAGATATATCACACCAGTGGGGTACACAAAACGATATTCTTTGCTGCTTTGAAGGGTCCTTGAATCTGAATAATGGAACAATATGTAGGGGTTGTTGGCTCAAACTTATAATGTCTAAAGCACTATCAATATTCGTCATTTTCTTACTAGTTTTGTGCATCAAATCGTAATCCACATCATAAATTCCAGTACCTGGAGTGATTAAGATTAAGTTTGAGACGCTATGTTTAAGATCCGTATTTGTGAACCGATCTGTTGCCATAGTTATGCCTAAATTTATTGCTTCAAGCACATTTCCTTTCACAGAAGGGAGTGGCTGTCCTCTTAATTTATACTTTCCATCTTCTATTTTGCTCAACAAAATATCTCGTTTGAAACATGCGAATTCTAGTCGCAAGTTAGTCATAATCTTATCCCAGTGATAAACACTGACTTGATCAACAGCTACTCGAAAATAATCCTGACAACTATTAGGTCTTTCACCTTCTTCTAAAGCAGTCCAAGGAGTATTCGACCTATCGACACTTGTAAACAATACTATGGAAATAGAATGGTGGACGCTACTATTTCGCCAATTCCTAAAAATTTTTGGAAGCAATGTATTCACTAGCTTATGGAACAAAATTTCTCCCGTTTCTTCAAAGTTCCACATCTCTCGAGAAAGTTGAATCAAAATCACCACTTTTGCACTTTTTGATCGATATACCACCTTTGTATCATTTGACACATAGCCTGATATAATCTCTTTTCCATTCTTATATATTCCTTTAACGACACCAATTCTACTATTTAGAAAGGAAATACGCTTATCGATGTAGACGCATGTTTTGATCAATTGTGATGATAATATCCACATTTGATCACGAGGTAAATTAACAACACTTATTAATATTTCAAGTGTATCAATCAGGACATCTTGGACATCCTTTATTATCTTCACCAGCACCAATGATCTAGGAACAAGATCCAATAGATTTTGTAGAGGATTTGCGAGCAACGATATCTGAAACGAAGCTTTAGACTTAGGAATGGCATTGAACTTGTTTGGTATCAAATTTACGTTACTGGCAGCGTGCGTTAGACTATTAGAAGTATTTCCAGAACCTCCTGTGTTGACATCTTTTCCAAGGCTCAGTTGCCGATTCACAACAAAAATTAACCTTTGACGTTTGTTCAATTCTGAATCTGTCTTCGATATGGGTCTGAGTTCACAAATGTCGCCATCTTGCAACCCTGGTATTGAATTTATATCTAAAATAACATCCTCTGTCGATGTTCTTAGCTCATGAAACCATAGAGTCATTTGAATGGGTTCACTTGAGCTCAGTTTCTCTCTTTTATCATGTTCTGAATTTTGCCCTTCCTCCTTGTAACTTTCATTAAAAAAAGAATGTGCTACAAACAGGTTGTTTCTATCACTTTCCTTATCTTCATGGAATAAACCTGAATTGTCTGCTGAAGAATATTGGGTTTGGTTCCGTTTTCCAATGGTTATTGTAGTGCCGACCTGAGATCGCATAGTACTTGAACCAGATGCCATAAGTGGCCTACTTCTATAAGTCAGACTCGTTCGTAATTGCTTATCATTCTTATCAGGCTGTACATTATTGACACTTGAACCACTACTAAATATTCGAGCATGTTGCATTATAGTCCTATGACTATCTGATCCCTGCCCTTTTAACGATCAAATATTTGACTTATATGTTTCTGCAAAAAAAACCGCACTAGTAAAATTGGTACCATTTGATATGGAATAAATGAATTACTCACGTCTCATGGGAATTATAACAGTCTATTAAAGTTTCTAAATAACAAATTCATCTATGAACCATTTATGGAACCGGTAGTCATCAGAAAGTTCAGGGTGAAAGGAAGTTCCTAACTTGTTACCTTGCCTCACGGCGACCACAAGTCCATTTTCCAATCTATGTAGTACTTGTATAGGATCAGGGTTCACATAAGTATTCGAGGATTCAATTATCAAGTCTGTCTCATCGCCTTTAACATCATCCGCTAAAGAAACGCCGGTGACGACTGGGGCTCGTATGAACACTGTAGGAAATTTGGTGACATTGGGGATGAAGCTTGAAAAGTCAAGATCTGTGACAAAGGAATCAAGCTGCCTGCCAAAAGCATTTCTCTTGACTTGAATGTTCATAGCACCCAAGATTTTTTGGCCCTCTTTCCCATTTTCCAACCGTCTGGATATGTAAATGAGCCCAGCACATGTACCCCACACGGGTTTTTTCTGCACAAATTCTTCCAATGGTCTCAAAAGGCCCGTTCGCTCAGCTATGAGCGACATGGATGTACTCTCTCCCCCAGGTATCACCAACGCATCGCACTGCCTTAATTCATTTTCTGCTCTAACCTCCAAAAAGGTGAAGTCGTAGGCTTCATATAGTCCTTTTGTGGCTCTTTCAAAGTGTCGAATATGCTCTATGAATGCTCCTTGTAGTGCCAAAACGCCAATCACCTTCTTTATACTCATGGCATATGCTCTCTATTAATATGGAATACAAAAATCGAAACTCCACTTGCAAAAAAATTCAAGTCTACCAGGGCCAGGGCTACGAGAAAAGCAAGACTACTGAACGACGCTCTTCTATCCGCTTTGTGATTAAACTAGTTAATTATAGCGATGTTCCTGGATAACTAAAAGTATATACTTTATGAAGGGAACGTTATTTAAAGTTGGGGTTGACTTGATCTGACTCTGGTCCGCCGAGAATCCTCTGAGTCATTAAAGAAACCAGGATTAAGCTTTAATAGCATGAGAGTAAGTTATGGGCTCAATTGAGAAGACGAATATAGTCTTAGCTGTGATACTTCGATTGCTTAGATCATTCACCACTTAGCACTATTATTCATTATTCATTATTCAAACTTAGACGTATCTGTAAGAGTTTTTTTTTTTTTTTTTGAGAGTTTATCATTTTCTGGTACAGCAGCATTCAGTATATATATATATATAGCTCTAGACCATAGTATAAAAATTTCAACTTATATTCAAAAGAATAATAAGATAATTATCACCATTAGCCCCAATCAGATATGGTAGAGTTCAAAGTAAAGGCAGGCTTGGCCCAGATGTTGAAAGGTGGTGTCATCATGGATGTTGTTACCCCGGAACAGGCTAAGATCGCTGAAAAAGCTGGAGCATGTGCAGTTATGGCCTTAGAAAGGATTCCAGCGGATATGAGAGCATCAGGCCAAGTATGTCGTATGTCAGATCCAAAGATGATCAAGGATATCATGAATAGTGTTTCAATTCCCGTTATGGCTAAATGTAGAATTGGACATTTTGTTGAAGCCCAAATTTTACAAGCGTTAGAAATCGACTATATTGACGAGTCGGAAGTATTAACTCCTGCTGATAAGGTTTACCACATCAAGAAGAACGATTTCGACGTTCCCTTTGTCTGTGGTGCAAGGAACCTCGGAGAAGCATTGAGAAGAGTGAGTGAAGGTGCTGCAATGCTCAGGACCAAGGGAGAAGCTGGAACTGGTGACATATCCGAGGCAGTCAGCCACATCACGTTGATTAAGGAACAAGTTCAGCATGCCTTGAGTTTGAAGGGGGAAGATCAAATTGCCGAGTACGCCAAAGAGTTGAGAGTGCCTCTCCAGTCTCTCAAGGATTTGATTGCGAACAATGGAAAGTTCCCTGTTGTTAATTTTGCTGCCGGTGGCGTCGCAACACCAGCAGATGCTGCCTTGTGTATGCAATTGGGCTGTGATGGTGTCTTTGTCGGTTCTGGAATATTTAAGTCCAAGAACCCAGAAAAGTTGGCTAAGGCTATTGTGAACGCAGTAACAAATTATCAAGATCCTAAAAAGGTGTTGGAGTACTCTACAGACTTAGGGGAATTGATGTTTGGCGTAAGTATTGACTCGTTAAAAGACAAAGAAAAATTATCTACTAGAGGTTGGTAAATAGGTACATAAAATAACTGTGTTAAGAGTATTAATACTGTAATTTAAGCCTCATTTGATAAGAGTAGAGCTCACTTTATCAAAAATTTCCTCCGAATTTTGCTGAACTGTGACAATATGCTTTATGAATCGATTCATTTCTCGTGGTAAATCATCATCTATACCCATATCATCCGCACAAACGAGTAATATATCAGGCCTCAAGCTTTTAACTATGCTATAGTATCCTTGCATGTTATCACACTTGAGTATTTTATAATTCTGCATGGATGAACTCGTTATTGAAGGCTCGCCTGATTCTCCTACCTCAATTTTGTCCACCAAATCCTCCAAGGACAAGCTGGGTGGAAGAATGAAAGTGACATTTTCGGAATTCAATAAAATATCACTCAATGGGAGCTTCGAACTTATTACTGAATGAGTAAGTGTCAACGCGACAGACTTTTTGGTATAGTACTTTCGATCTTTGAGTTTATCGCTCTTCTCAATTCCATTATCCTGCAATGATTTTTCGGAAGTCCAACTGTCATAGATCTTATATGAGGTTGCCACCACAGATGCAACAATAGCAGCCGACAACCATAACTTGGGGTTTCTACTGAACCCTCTACCTTGTATAACTGCCATTTTACCTTCGCAATTTTGAATCCCCATTCCAAAAATCAGATGGGAGTCTTATCATTTATACGGGTGACGTAGTGCGCGAAACAAATATGGGGTTGAAAATTGTTGAGTTTTAGGCGTTTTAATATACGAAACGTCAGTTATTGAACTAATTAAAAATTACACACAATTAATGTTGAAATGAATTATCTAAAGTATTATACATCTTGCTTCTTAATTCTTTCTATGCAATAATTCATTTCTTCCTCATCAAGTGATTTGATGTATAAACATTTCGAAAGAAGTTCCTTATTAACATCTAAAGTGTAATTCGAAGACCATTCGATGCACTGGGAGAGCGACTTGATAATATGAACAGAAGTGCGGAACTTTGCAAAGTTTATCAACTTCTCTTGGTCGTTTGAGGAAGCTATTGTAGAATTACCAGCAGCGCTGGTGTCAATTTCATTCGAAGAGAGTGTGATTTTCATGAAAGACGGT
Organism: Millerozyma pseudofarinosa; assembly: GCA_030556505.1. NCBI lineage: Eukaryota > Fungi > Ascomycota > Pichiomycetes > Serinales > Debaryomycetaceae > Millerozyma > Millerozyma pseudofarinosa. The sequence continues at coordinate 439,590 of JAKTUD010000010.1, read as the reverse complement.
CTCTCCGCATTAAAGATGAGGTCCGACAAATATACCCCCAAAAATGGAATACAACCCTTCGATGGCTGTACGCGGTTAAGAGCAAGTCTTATGTTTAAGAAGTTTTTGAAGGGCGATGCAAGTTCCTCGAGATTTTTCAAAATTAGGATCTCGCCTGGAGGTAAGTTCTTCCACGTCTCTTTTAAGGCCGTTGTTTTTTCTGAGGTCAAGGCCAATACTATCTGCATCGCCGTAGAGAAATTCTGCATGACATAGCAGTTATGAGCTACGTGGATTAATCTTGATATGATGTTGATTCTTTCCTCCTGACGTTTGGTTAGAAGAATTTCAGAAATTATCCAATTGACCATTAGATTGAAGCGGGCAATCACTATATTAACTCCATTATTTTTATCAAAGCAATCCTCATTGACCATCACATCGAGCCAACTATCAAGGGGATTTAATTCTTTTTCCCATTTCAATTCTATCACATCTTTCCAGTCAACAGCTTGCAAAATGTCCTTTTCAATGAGTGTAAAATGGTTTGACAAAACTTTCGAATCATAGCTCAAAATAAATGATATATGTGTTCCCATTTCCATCACTTGCTCAGCAGATAATAAATCAGTAGTAAATTTATATCCTCCTAAGATTGTTTTAGGAGAGGGCGTTTTTGCTTTAGTATTAGCCATACTCAAGCTCCAGTACTTATTGCTAGGGGTTGACAATGGTACTATAGGGCTATCTTTTTCAGGGGAGGAAGACGTTTTAGGGCTCAAAGGCTTTTCCTGGGTAATATCATTTACAATGCTAAAATCAACCACGTCTTCCGTGTGAACATTATTGATAGCATCTAAAATATCTTCAGTACTGTTATGGCTTGTATCTCTGTTTCTGCTGTTACCTTTACCTTCCAATTTGTGTAATGCGAGATCAACAGGGTTATTTAATCTCAAAGATTCATCGGGAATTGCGGCCAATTCTTTTAAAATGTGGCTACTGATTCCAGGAATTGCTCCAGAAGCAGATGAATTTGTATTCTTATTGGTGTCTTCTGTGTCATTTGAATCGGTACTGTTATCGCTAACTTCACTGGCATTTTCTTCCTTTAAATCTGCTTGAGAAACACTATCCTTCCTTACAACAGATGAAAAAATAGAAGAGTCTGAAGCTATGCGGTTCTGACTATCATTCCTTTCAATGATTTTATCATCCTTAAAAATTTCAAAATCCATTTCACTGAAAGGTAGTTCGACTAGAGCACAAATAGTACTAAAGCATGTGCTTCTTCTCAATGATGTCGACCTGGATATATTCGATCCGATTGATATTCTGTTTATTGGAGAGTTTTGAGCATCTATTCCAGCTAATGCTCGTATATTATTTAATCCTTTCTTCTTTTTCAAGTTAATGAAACTTTCACGGTTTTGTTCATTAGGCTCCTGAGGCATACCATTCGAAACGGAGAAAGCTGAATCGTAACTGATATATGATTTGAATGAAACCTTACTGTCTCTATCTCTCTGAAATGCTGATTTTGACGAGTTACGAGAAAGGTAAGATAATCTAGTTCCATTTGAAAAACTAGAATCCTGAAAATTAATCTTCTTTAGAGAATTGTGTTTCATCTGTTGAGGACTAAGAGCAATTCCCAAATCAGCCACCTCGGCGTCGTATTGAGTTATATTACTTGGGGTGGAAAAAGACGACTGCACTGACGAGTTAGAATTGTTCCTTAGTTGAAATTTTGGCTCTGGGGGATTGTCTACTAATTCTGGTGCAGCACCAAGCATATGGAATCCTCTCGTATCAGTGTTGTCCGTATGAAGGTCATGACTTGAGTTTGTTGATTTAAGCTCAGAATATTCCAAGTTTAGGCGCGCTTCGTCATTCCAGTTGATACTAGCAGCCTTTTGAAACGATTGTTGCGTCAGGCTTTCGTTTTTTTTATCCACAAGAGTTTCATGCGACCTATCATCAAACCTTTCTAGTTTGTCCTCATTAACTAAATTTCCAATCTTGTTGAAATTTAATTCTGATATATCATCAGGCTCTGAACTTGACCTATGATCACACTCAGATAATGACTCAGTGTTTGAATGCTTGACTATATTTTTTTCTGATTGAGCATCCTTTATAGGCGATTCCTCGATAGTTTTTATCTTGACATTGTCATCTTCAAAACTATCATCGATATCCTGGACATTAACAAACTCATCTTTAGAATAATCGCCCTGAATGATACTTAATGATTCCGCGCGTTCATCGTTTTTGAAGTAGAATCTTATTAAATATTCCAATTCATCTACTGTTCTGGCACTCAATATGTCTACCCTTTCATCCTGCGTGGTGCTTATTTCCGAAACTGTTTTGAAATCACGTATTAACAAGTCCTGCTCAAATTGATCTGTCTGACTATTCGTCGCATTTACATCGGTATCTGAATCATGAGCTAAGGATTTCTTCCAGCTCTCCATAATCCTCTTCAATGTGCCCTTACGACCAACTTCGTTATTCTCGAAGTCGGAATGCATGTTATCCCTATCATTACCCTTTTTAGGAGAAATATCTGTTGTTGAAATGATATATTCCATTTTCCTTACTGGTGTAGGAGGAAGTACTTTAGTGACTTTCGAAGAGGGAAGCTTCACCTGACCACTAATAGAAAATCCAGAAGCAGTATTTACTGATTTCTCTTTAGTGTCTATCTTAATTATATTTTCTTTCTGGTTAAAAGGGCTATCATGGTAAAAATCATTATCTGGGATTTTAGAGGTCTTCTTTAACCCTACAGATGAATCCTGTAAATTCATTTTATGATTTTTATTCTTATTTTTGAAACCAAACTTATTTCTCCCACTGACTTCAATGTCTTTGAGCTTGGTATGCTTTAATTGTTCTAGTTTCAAATTAAGAGATTCACGAGATGGTTGATGCTGAATTAATAGCTTGTGGACTGATAATTGAGGATTTTCTTCTTTGGCTATATTGTCATCCAAAATTAAACACTTGTGTTGCACACTCTGATCATATAATGAAAGCATAGCAGACCTTCTATAGGATGGGTTTGTACGCGCAGACATGTCTTTGGTATCTCTTGCGTCCTTTCGGATTTGTCTCAGCTCTAAATAGTTCGGTATTTTGTATCCTAGTATATTGGAGATATCTTTAATCAGTATACTAAGATTCCAAAATTCAATTTGAAGGGAAAGCCAATGTGTTTTGAGGTCCAGTAATATTTTTGTCTCGAAGAATGTGTGTTTCAAAACCAAATCAGACTCGACTGTTATCTTGTTGATGGTACCTATGAAGTAATCACAAAGAGCTAGATTGGAAGCAAAATCATCTACGAAATAATTGAGGATCCAGTGCCTTAAAACTACGAAAGTTCTTAACAACACTAATTTTCCTAAATTCACATTCGACTCTTCCCCTGATCTAATATATTGCAATGCCCATATCAAACGTGTCAATAGTAAGTTGAGCACTGTTCTGCTATCTGCAAACATCCGATAAGTCAAAAAGAAGTCGCATATTAAGGCATAATCTACCACCTGTGGAGATGTTAATTGTACAATTAGAGCCCTCAAAGTAGCTTGGTTTAATATTTCATGATCACTGGGATCAAACTTGACAACTTCCGTGTCCTCTCTCAAATAAGGAAAGTAAGCTTGGTCATCAAAAATACTCTCATTGTTAAAGTTATATGCGAATTCATCTTTAGGGCTCTCCATCTCGGCCAAGCTTACGTTCGATCCTTCATTTACTTCGCTGACTTCATTGAGTAGCTCAACTGTTGGTTCAGGGGCATCAACGTAATCTTCCTTTTCAGTTTTCACTGAAGAGGATTGCGCCCCATATACATCCATCGGAATTATTTTATGAAGCTCTAGCTAGTAACCTTGTTTAAGCTAGAATTTTATAGCAAATGTAGGTCTTAGTTCCACTGCTTCAACAAAAAACCTTCACGGTAGTATCTTTTCCCTCTTGGCAATCTAGGGGATAGATGTCTAACCTAACTTTTTTACGTCCAATATAGTATAATGTTTTTTATTTGATACTTGTTTACATTTGAAAAGACATACACGAATTTCGTCACGAATTAATTTCCTGTATATAATGAAACGAATCGTTGCACGTAACTATCAACTGGAATGTACGTACCAGTCTCAGTCTGGCTAGAGGAAACGAGATTCATCACGCTGGAGAATAGATGGGGTTATGATGACGTTGTTTTCAAAAGTTTTTTCGTAGCTGAAAAAATCTCGATTATTCAGTTTATATATATGCAATAGCTGACATTACTTGTTTCTTGTTGCGATGGCATCCTTAAGAGCAGCAAAAGGTGATGACCTGAACAGTGAGTCTTTTAGCACACTTGTGAAATTCTTTCTTTCGTCGTCCATGATTACGCGATGGCCAGACTGTTTCATTATGTTGGGCTGATTTCTATTCTTATCGTTCGATATGTAGCTATGCTTTTCGGGCTCCCTCTTTCTGATGGAATCGGAGTCTACTATCGTAGTAGTCGACTCGGAAAGACTTGTAAGTAAGTCATCCATTCTTGGTTTCAACTGTTCCCGTTCTTTTCTTTTACGGCGTCGCAAGGCAGATTTTGAAATTCCTATTCCATTTTGATTTGCCTTAGAAATCACACGCTGAGTGAAGTTGGACGATCTAGAAGCCTGTTTGTCTTTCTTTGCCACGGTCAGGAGCTTCAAAAAAGGATTCTCATTGACAGAGGCCTCATCTTCCTGCGCAAAATTCTGGTGTTCACCAACGATGCTCTTCACACTCTTTTTGCCGCTTGCTTTAGCTGCCTTATCTCTGAGGGTTACTCTCTTTTTTATTGACTACTCTTGTTAGGGTCTCATCTTATGATTGTCTTGTTTTAGATTTAATACATACCATATGTTCTTGCTTATTAAACTTATTTCTATTTCTACACTTGAAAGCATCGATTCATTTTTTTTTTTTCGAAAAAAAAAAAAAGGTTATCTGGATGCGGATAAAGATGTATTCTATACGGTAAATTTATGGATTGACATATATTGGCAAGACCCTTGTATTGAAATACATATAATTTGACTTGTTAAAGACATACGTCTAAGCACTTTGAAAACATGGTGTTTTTCAAATTCATGAAGCCTACCCTTCAATCTTTGAAAGCGAACAAAATTGCATAATTGCTGCGAAATATCAAAATATGAACAAAAAAGGAGAAATAAAGAGGATAGCTATCCAAACAAATTTAGAAGTTGGATAAAAACCCAAGTTGAAAAAACAGAAGTCAAGAAGTTTTGTAGCATCATTCCGTTGAGTTCCTTGAGCTAAATGATCTTGAGTTGATATTTCTTGTGGCTCCATTCTAGGCTCAAGTGAGTAACGAGCCGGATTCGAAAAATCAGCAGACAACATCCCATATTGACTCAAACGCTTAAGATCCCATTCAATTGCACTTTCAGTTTTGTAGCACCAAAATATCCATCCTTTGCTTTTGCGTGAAAAAGTGTCAAACTGGACATCAAGGAAACGCCTAGTATTATCTTTCAATTCTTCTGACCAAGAATTGAAATTATCATGGCTTGCGCAAGAGCCAATAAAGTCACTACCGGGAAAAGTACCATCATACCTAGCTCCAATACCAACACCATTGATGTACTTTGCACAATCTGTGATAGCTCCAGAAAACTCCCCTACTATATTCTTCTGAGGGATGCTTTCCATAGCATCTCCCTGGCTGATAATACTGCTAACATGCTGATCTATAGTTAAAGCAATCTGTGATGTTGAAAAAATCTCGTATAGGCGGTGGTCCATTGTAATATTTGGGAACTCAGCGCTGCTATTCATAAACCAATTCCAGGAACCAATGGGTAAAAATCCATCATGGAAATATATTTCTGTGGTTATGTCCTTCTCACGAATCATGTCATATGCATCGAAGTAAAAATCAGTGAGCTTTTCCATGTCAATTTTGTAAGAAAAAGGCTCGTTAACTACCTGAATTCCCTTTACTATCTTTCCATAGTCACCCTTACAGTATTTTTCTACAAAGTAATCCAAAACCTTATAAGTTAAACTCAAGTGATCTTCTACTTCTAGCCATTTTGGTTCGTTGGTTCTTAGTCCAGAATTATCAAATCCGTTTTGTGATCCTGGCATCCCGTGCAAGTCAAGTTGAACGTCCAAGTTGTACTTTGCTGCCCAAAGTATGGCCTTGTCGAGGTATTGTTCCTGCCCTTGAACATAGGGGTCATTTTCAAGTAGTCCGAATGCCCAGTACCCGATCGGAATTCGAACCAAATTAATTCCTAGTTTCGAAATATCTTCAAAATCCTCTTCACTATAGAATGTTTCCCAGTGTTCCTTTAAAACAGTCCTGCACTCATCCTTCCCCAAGAGCCGACAAAGACTGTACTCGTCAACAGGAATTTCTCCTGTCGCAGAGGACGCTGAGGCTCTTTCAAATATACTAGGCAGAATCCAAGGCTCGAGGACCAACCACCCACCCAAACTAACTCCAAAAATTTTTGTCCTTATCAGCTTTTCTTGAGAATCCAGATGGTGTTTTGAACTCTTATTGCCTCTCGGCTCATAATATTTATTCACCCAGGAACCAAATAGCTCGGAAGCATTCTTCTGAACTTCAATACTATTATCAAACGTCTCATCTTTTGCTCTGATCGCTCCCACATGAAGGTAGAAAAAAACTGATAAACATATCCATGAAAACAACATTTTTAAACTAAGAAAAGTTTTAATGCTATCTCTACGTACACATAGGAAGAACCTACCCTTCTATCTTGTCCATCCACAAACTCATTTGTAGTTGCAAAATGTAGCAGTGCAACAAAAAAAAAAAAAGAAAAAGAATGTACAGGACAAATTAGAATTCATCAAATCTTTTTATCACGTATATCATTATTGAAATACTGACTTATAAGCTACACAAATTTTGCTACCTTTAGGAATATTAGCTAAGCTAACCTTTGACACATTTATAATTTGAAAATACGCATACGAAACAAGCAAAATTTAGATTTGGGTATATAAGAGAAAAAAGCGCTGTTTATGATGACTAGTGCTTTGCAAAATGATGAGATGGAGAAGGGTGAAAAAATTCTAGAAGTACCGTACTTTGGAAGTCCAGTAAGGAGTGAGAGTAATTCTAATAGCATAAAACAGGATGCAGATACTGAGGTACGGAATGGCCTCGATTTGACTCGGATGGACGAGTTAAAGATATCCGATGACATGCTGTCTAATGAACATCAAAAATGTGCTGAGATTGATCAAGACCAAGAACGCCTAAAAGAAAACTCAGGGTACATCAGTAAAGATACATATGGCAATAATACAAGACAGACCGGGTCGTCGCCAAGTATAGGACCAAGGGATCCACTTTTCAAGCCGGATCATGAATCTCAGAAGGTACAGGAAACCCAAGACGGGGAATCCGTTGGCCCAAAAGAGCCACAAATGCCCTTAGTATCCATAACGAGAGAAGATGCCTTAGGTGATTCCAAAACAGAGCATGAAAAGGATAGCTCGAAGATTTCTGCTTATGCGAGACTCGATTTCGAGAATTTTACTTTTTTTGTTCAAACTTTGCAAGTAATAGTAGGACGTCGTTCTAATATTGAGCTACTAAGAGGCTCACACCATGCTGTTGATGTTCATCTTGGTTCCAAAAAGGCAATTTCGAGGCGACACGCAAAAATATTTTACAATTTTGGAACCCAGAGGTTCGAACTTTCTGTTATAGGAAGAAACGGAGCATTTGTCGATGACATGTTCGTTGAGAAGGGTGTAACAGTTCCGCTATTGGACGGAACGAAAATACAAATCGGAGACATATCTTTCGCCTTTATTTTACCGTCTTTAGACTATCAAGACGAGGTTTTACCTGGATCAGGTTCTTCTAAATCGTTCAACCCTAGTGATGCTATAAATTTACGATCTAACTTATACAATACGTCTTTCTCCAAATCGCCTACTCCGAAGAAAGATGCCCCTAAGATTGCTCCTTTCAAAAGTCAACACACAGGTGTGTTGGAGAAAAGCAAAGCAAATGAGGGTGAACACAATATTACAGGTGATTCGAGACAACAGGAAGAAAACCTGATTAAGAAGGAGTTAACAGAAGCCAATAAAAGTGACGAAATTAATGAACTATTTGATAAAATTGACGCCAATAACTCTGTTCCGATTTTCGAGGGCGACTCTGACTTAGTCAACTCTCAGTTGAATTCCATACTTGAGAATGATGATATAAGTAATCAGGAGAATCAAAAACTAAGCTCTAGCTCCAAGGATTCGATCTTACAATTACCCGAGCCGAATGTGCTTGATTCTTTTGACAATACCAAAGAGAATTTGGAAAACGAAAGAGATAATGAAAAAATTAGGGAAAACAAAGATGTGAATTCTGACTTTAGTCTGTTTATTTTAGACCAAGAGATCGCTACACTTGCTCCGTTAATAGATGCTCACCATAACGATTTAATAAAGAGTCAGGTACTGGACCATAGTCCCGATATCGACAGAAACGGATTCGAGGGTAATAATACGTATATCAATTCAAAAGGCGATGTCTGGAATAATAATAATCCCTCTAAATCATTTCCTCTAATGGGGAAGCCAGCAATTCCAAGAATGGGGAGGCCAGCATCCATACAGCCTCCAGCATCTCGTTTGTATAATAGGTCTGGGGTAAATCAAGGAATATCAAGACCAAATAGCAATGATAGAATAACAAGTAGCTCTGGTATAATTGGTCTTCCTACTCACCTTATTGCTCTGGAAAATTCTGAATCTGGTTTAGCTTTGCGGTTAGCTCAAGGAACACCTCATTCTGTTACTCATCTTGTGACTGATCCTGTACTGAAGTCTTTGATGCATTCAAGGCCACCAGCTCCAAAGCTAGAGGTAAAAGTTGAAGAAATTAGGCCAGAGCAGTTGATATCTTTCAAAAAGAGTAGAGAGGCTATTACAATAAATAAAGACATTAAATTGGCACCTACTTGTATCCCCAAAGAAATTGATGACATTACAGAGCCCATTAGAATTCCAAAACGCAAAAGAGACGTGGAGCAAATCAGGAAGGCTCCTAAGAACATTTATACAATTGAAGATATACCGGAGCATTATAGAACCAAACCAAATGTTTCATTCTCCTTTATGATAATGAACTGTATCAAAGCTAAACCAAATGAATCTGGTATGACCTTGACCGAAATTTATGATGGTGTAAAGGACATATATCCTTACTATAAGTATTGTCCTGATGGATGGCAGTTTCCAATATTGCATAACCTTCTTTTAAACAAAATTTTTAAGAAGGTGAGTAAAAAGGATTCAGAATGGACTTGGGGTATAGATGAGGCCTATATTGCTGAAAGAGAAAAGGTGCGTAGTAAGCAGCAAGAGCTTGCAGCCTCCAAAGCTAAGGCTGCAGCATTAAAAGTAGAGGAAATGAAACAACAGCAGCGAATCGAAGCACATCAATCTGCGCTGAGTATTATTGGAAGAAGTCTTCCTTCCTATGGACTTTCATCTTTAGGAATGGGGTTACAAATTCCTCAAACACAATTGATGAATCAACTTCAACAGCGAAATACAACAAATGGTAGTGAAGGACAAAAACCTAAAACAATCGCTGAGCTCGCCAGTGAAATTAGGAGAGATGGAATAATTGGAGCGAAGACTCCTTTATACTTCAAGTCTGATAATGCATCAAATAATAATCTCCTTCTCAACCAGCACACGGATGATACTAAGAAGGATATGACGAACGCCAACATTAATACCATCAGGGACCAGTTAGCTGCAAATAGATCAAATTCATCATTCAGCTCTTCTTATGTCCAAAAGGACCAAAAAGATGTGAATCCTAATGAGCATCAACAGAAGAATCAAAAACCTTTGAATCAGGATACTAAGAAATCTTTAACATACTTACAAAAAGAACTCTTCAACCTTTACAAGGCAAGGAAACTATCTTATAACACAGCAACCACTACAGAATTGATTACCAAAGCGCTCGCAACAACTATTGCTCAAGTGAATGCTATTGGCGCTAAAGCTGGCTGTGGCGATAATGCATTGAGCTTTTTAGTAGAAAAAGCCCCACACCAGGTTAGTAAGATTCTAGATATTGCTTTGACCAAGGCAATAAAGGAAAAACAGGGTCAGTTGTCTTCTTCATCTTCGAGACCAGCGACCCCAACACCTTCATCACCTGCGTTGGCTTCACCTGGTTCTGGTATAAAGGATGCTGAGAACACCTCTGAACTCGAGACATCGAAAATAACTCCTAATCTGGTAGCAACCCTGCTAAGCAGAGCGACAAATAGACCGCCTGCCTCCTTGTCGAAGCCTCCACTGTTCATTTCATCTCTATCGAAACCACCTACTTTTTCAAGCAGAGAACCTACACCTCCTAATACTTTAGGGCATACTGCTCATTCTCCGGGTGCTTCTAATCTGACCAAGACACCAGGATCTACTAAACTAGGCGGTTTATCCAAACCTCCTCAGTTCCTTACGAATAAGACGTCAAGACCTGCATTTCTCTCTAACAAAATAGAAGAAAATGGCAAGAAGGCATTTTCCAGTTCTCCTTCCAATGATAATTACAATTCGTCTAAATACGTCAATGTCCATTCAAGTTCCGATCAGAATCATGCACTTGAAGAGTCTGGTTCTGTTAACGGCTTGAAAAGACAATTTTCACCTGAGAATGATGAGAATGAAACTGATAAAAACCCAAGTAAAGTTATAAAGATAGACTGAATGTGTTTTCTTGTTATTTACGACTCCTGCTCATTTTGACTTTACTATTTCTACTATTTCTACAGTTATTATAGACAATTATATTATAGTTCTAATATTACACAAAAACAATACACTACGTTTTAATCTGTATTTGAATTCTCAGTATCGGTGGCAAGTCAGATATATCAAAGAAATAATTGACGCTAATTGCATTACGACAACGTTTGAGATCATCATTAGAAGGGATAGTATAATAAGCCAATTAATTGTTTCCAAATCAATAAGGTTTTTTAGCGTTTCACAATTTAAATCGGAAGTTTGATTATCATACAATTATAAAAGATAGGACATGAATTCCATAGCTCAGCAATTTACAGGTGCAAACACCAACAGCAATTTAATAGATATCAATGAATCGAGGGCCGGATTACTCAACCATGAGGCTGCTTCATTAGCACCTAGCATTTCAGTTCCTCCAATATCTCAACCCACTGCATTCTTGAGGGCGCACACAGACGATAACACGAATCCTGATTGTAAGATAAAAGTTGCTCACGGAACTACTACATTGGCGTTCCGTTTCCAGGGTGGTATTATAGTTGCAGTCGATTCCAGAGCTACCCAAGGTAACTGGATAGCATCCCAAACAGTCAACAAGGTTATCAGAATCAACCCATTTTTATTGGGAACTATGGCTGGTGGCGCTGCAGATTGCCAGTATTGGGAGACTTGGTTGGGAACTCAGTGTAGGCTCCATGAGTTGAGACAGAAAGAACGTATTTCTGTTGCTGCAGCTTCTAAGATTTTGTCTAATTTGGTTTACGAATACAAAGGAATGGGTCTCTCGATGGGAACCATGATATGTGGTTATACAAAGAAGGAGGGTCCTACTGTCTACTACGTTGACTCAGATGGGTCTAGGATAAAGGGTGACTTGTTTTGTGTTGGATCAGGTCAAACTTTTGCTTATGGTGTGTTAGACTCTGAATACAAATGGGATCTTTCTGTTGAAGAAGCATTGTATTTGGGAAAAAGAAGTATCTTAGCCGCAACGCATAGAGATGCCTACTCTGGTGGATCTGTTAACTTGTATCATGTTACTGAAAAGGGCTGGATATACCACGGGAATCATAATGTAGGTGACATATTTTGGGATATAAAGAAACAAGAACAGTCTTTTAATAATGTGGAGTCACCAGATAATTAGTTAGAATAAACTTCACCTTGGATTAGAATTTCAACTATATCGTAAGTATATAAGTCATAAAACATGGTTACTAGTATATGTGAAGTATAGATATATTCTCATTAGGGCCAAAACCCTAAGGGTATTTGTGTAACAAACTCATTTTTTTTTTTTCTTCATTCTTTTTTGTCTGCATAGCGAACCTTACTACAGAATCTTAGAACTTGAAAATTTTTAAGTTACCTCAAGAATAAGAAACAACAAATTGAAGTCAAAATGGTATGTTAAGAGTGAATAATTTATGAATATGTGTCTATGGGTGTAAACGTGGTGGCTAGTTTACTTTGGTGTTTGTTTAAATTTTTGATGTGAAAATCGAAAGTGAAAAATTTGAACAGTGGAATTAGTCTTCACGGTACTAATATACTTTGAAACATTTGATAATTGTCACGTCAGATTCAAAAAGACATCCCATATGAACTATGCCCGCTGACCTTGTACTTCTAGATTTTTTGTGCATCATACTAACTTGTTCAGTCTCAAAATCCTATGCGTGAGCTTCATATCGAGAAGTTGGTCTTGAACATCTGTGTCGGTGAATCCGGTGACAGATTGACCAGAGCTTCTAAGGTCTTGGAACAATTGTCTGGTCAAACCCCAGTCCAATCTAAGGCTAGATACACCGTTAGAACTTTCGGTATCAGAAGAAACGAAAAGATTGCCGTCCACGTTACCGTCAGAGGTCCAAAGGCTGAGGAAATCTTGGAGAGAGGTTTGAAGGTCAAAGAATACCAATTAAGGGAGAAAAACTTCTCTGCTACTGGTAACTTTGGTTTCGGTGTTGATGAGCACATTGACTTAGGTATCAAGTACGACCCAGGTATTGGTATCTACGGTATGGACTTCTACGTTGTTATGGGCAGAGCTGGTGCAAGAGTTGGCAGAAGAAAGAGAGCTCAAGCTAAGATTGGTAGATCTCACAGAACTAACAAGGAGGATTCTATTCAATGGTTCAAGCAAAGATATGATGCTGATGTCTTGTTCAAATAAGCTGAACAACCCATAACTGTCATTATATAAAAATGTTAGTAGCTAATGTAATAACACTCAAATAGTATCTTGCTTTGATGTAGAAAAGTTTTGGGTAGAAAAGTAGATCGAATCATTTAGTAGTATAAGGGAGAAAAAGAATACCGCATACTCATGAAAAATTACTGTTAACTTAACATTTACAAGTAGGGGGGTAATATGGTTCTAATAAACTTTGAGTCGAGTGATTATCTAGCATGTAAGTATTTCTTCAAGGTTAGTTTGTCTGCTTCATTTTTTTAGAAAGTTACTAACGTTCAAAGATATTGATGAAAATATTGAAAAGGAAAGGATCGAATATATAGAAAGTTTGGTTAATGAGGAAGTAAACAGGGATAGAGACTATACCGATAATAGGACACATCATTTGGTGGATGAAGTTATCCCGCTTCCCAATGGGAGCACCAACAGGCTGACCCCAAGTCTTCTATATAACGAGATACTAAACTACGAAAAAGAACTTGAAGAGGAAAAGAGCGACGAAGAGTTTTCGTTGAATATACGGGGTATTGACACAAACAGATATTCAGATATTCAGATAGAAAGATCATCTGATAACCCTGAGGCATATAATTACCTTTATAGCACTTTGAGCTATGGCTTATTACAAGATAGAAACATAAGCTTATTGGATCAGAACGCAGATCAGTTCAGAAACTTACAGAATCAACACGAAGAAATACTATCAGACATTAAACAGGAATACCTGGAAGAGATACAGCGAAAAAGACATATGGTTGAAGATGTTAACGAGAGCCGAAAGAAGAAGCAAATTGCCGATGCTAAACCAGTTAACGACTATTTGAATGACAGGTGGAAAGAAACAATAAAATCTGTGGTGGACATAGGCATACAGTTGAATCTGTCAGCCGATACGTGACAAGAAATGTATTGGAAAAAAAAAAAACTAAGATAAACTCACATAAATATCTATTCTTTGAAATATACAGAAACAAGTTTGCCTTGATGCAATTTTTATTAGATGTTATCATTATCGTCATTAGTGGTAGGACGCAGCTAAAAGTAAATTGAAATCCTGAACGTAAGTTATCATATTTCATAGCGTCAGTAGCAGGGTGGATCCTGTGTTAGATTTCTTATTATGTATCATGTCTACTTTAGAGCTACCAACGTTTATAATCCTAGGGCATCCTTCTCGATCCTTTTCCATTAAAACACACTCTAGACAGTAGTATGCAACTGAAGAGGTATTATCCACAAGATTACTTCCACATAAAATACATTTATTGCTTAAGTGGCCTATAGAGCATTCTTCACAAATTCTGGCTTTTGTAGTAGGCTTCACAAGTGAATCACAAATGGGACATTTGCCGTCACAATTTTGACATAAAAAACCAAAATGTGTCCCTGGCTGTTTCATACACTGGACTAAATCGTATTGATGGCGAGACATCTCCTTCTAAACTTGATATTAAGTCGCTAGATTTCTGTCTCAATAAATTTTCGCTCTTTTAAGATAACGCCTCATCATGATTTTCTGCTCAGATGATTAAGAATCAATGAAGGAAGATATTAAATTTGTTAACACCAATACATCAACTTATGAAGATAGTAACAACTGAAAATGAGTCATGATAAGGAATGTACCATTTGCTTAGAAACTATAGGAGAAAATGATATGATAGGCACTATCGAAGGTTGCCGCCACTTTTATCATAGGGATTGCATCCTTCAATGGTCAAACCAGTCAAACTCGTGCCCCACTTGCCGTAGAAGATTCCATAAGGTGGAAATTGCTTTACCTAAAAGCACAGAAAGGGTCTTCAAAACAATAAAGGTTCAGGATAAGATTCCTGTTAATGGAGCAATAGACAACATTCCCCCGGAGTTTGTGATACCGGCAAATCGTCCTCCTAATTTGATGGGGGATACACTTACGTACGAGGAAGGGAATGCAGATACGAATAATAGTAATAATAAGGTGTGCTCCATTTGTTCCAGTTCAGACTATCATACCTCTGCCGCAGGGAAGCTAATTAACTGTGAGTTTTGCACATCTGCTTTCCATCATACATGTCTAGGCATATACTCCGTGGAGGAACTAGAAGACACAATGTGGTGCTGTCCTATCTGTGATGCTATGCAAGATTTGTTGAATTCTGATCTGATGCTTGGACAGAGAAGACTATGGCGTTTTATGTCTAATAATAGGCGGAAATTGAATCGTAAGGATCCGCTTCGTAATATTCAAAGTGCGTTCAACCAGGAAGTAGATGATTCAGAAAATGAATCAAATTCTAACTCTACTTTGAATAGTTCGAAAAACAAGGGTAAAGCAAAAAAGAATGGGTTGGTCATATTTAATGAAAATGGGGAACTAGATGATGAATTTTTATATCAAGACAGCTCTGATGATAAGTTCAGTGCTCGCAATAATAAAGAAGGGAATTTTATGAATGGTGGAGTTATAATGAGGAAAGAGTTACGTGAGAAGGAGAGACTTACTACCGAAGAATTAGAATCTTGGAACCTATATAATAAGGCCAAAAAAGATGCAGTAGACCTGCAAATGCAAACGAATATTAATGGGCCCAGTTTTGGAATTCATGATTCTTCATCAGGTAGTCAGGCGACTCGCAAAAAAAGAAAGAAGTTAAATGCTTTCCATAGTCCAAAGGTAGGTTCTTCCAAGAATTTAGAAGATACTCTGGTAAAAGTTGACAATAAAGATGTCAACAATTCGAGGATTGCAAATTTAATAAAACAGGTAAAGTCATCTAATATAGCAAAAAGAGATCACCCCACAGATGTGACTCTGAAGATCAACGAGTTGTCAGAAACTACTCTATGTAATGATCATAAAGATGATGTTGTTATTGAGAGTAAGGCAGTAACTAGTTCTAAAGATATAAGATTAACGTTGGAGCAAAAGACAGAAATTCAGAGACATATCCGAGATAACCTAAGACCGATATACAAACCGGGAAAGGATGACACATCTAGTGGAAATTTCATATATTCCGAAGACTTATACATAAAAATTAACAAGAATGCCTCAAGGAAATTATATGGTCATATACTTTCTATTGCTGCACCATCAGATGGTGAGTTAAGCAGTGGAGGTTTAAGCAAATGGTTTGAATTAAATCAGGATCGATTAAAAAATATAGTTCAAGCTTTTTTGAAAAAAGAACTTCACGAATATTTATGAAAATTCTATAGACTCAATAGCATACATATTAAGGACATGATTGGACGTTAATATTTCAATATATTACCTACGACGGGGTCCTTTTGGTTTGTTAAACTTAAGCCCTGAAGTTGGAACTGAATCGGATTTTGTAGACGATGGAGTTTCTTTCAAGCTGTGTAATTCTATTTCATCTATATCACCGACTTCAAAAAATTTATCAACCAGAAGCTTTTTGTCGCTCAACTTCTGTGTCACATAATTTATAAGTTCTTGCTTATTTGATGCATAAATCATTCTAGCTCTCACCTTAGACCCAGAGGGACAGGAATAGATGAATGCATATTTGTCAGAAGTATAATTGTAAAGAGCAAAAAAAGGTGAGCTGGAAGGTACATTAAATGAAATTGTATCAATAAAGTTCGAAATATCAATATCAGGATGTCTCAGTAAGAGCTTGACGTTTTCCGCTTCCAAATCAATATCAAAAAGGAGTAATACCAGTGTAGATGATTCTAATTGATCCAATGTTGTTTCTAGAGTTGGGTCAATATTGAAAAGTAATGTATTTTTGCTATCTGACGAGCTATGCATGGAGACCAACTTATTCTTTGAAGTGCCAAGTCCGGATGATCTCTCGATGCTGGTTTCAGCAACGCTTAGGTCTTGAAAGTTATTTATATTCCTTAATATCTTCTCATCTTCAGTTAATAGGCTGGTTTGGGCACTGGATTCAGTGCTGTTTTTGTAATTCTCTGGACTAAGTTCATCCAAAAGAGTCCAGTTAAATACATTAGAATTCTTGAAACGATTCAGACCTATTTGGTTTAGAAGGGTATTTTTGGAAGACGCATAAAGCATCTTTCTTCTAATGAGTGCATCATCTGGGATGAAACTGATGAACCCTTCTTCCTTAGTATCATCATGTGTTACCCCAAAGACAATAAACCTAGGCTCCGGATAATGTTTTTCGATATACTTTCTAATAGAGTTCAAAATTGAATTTATGTCTGACGAATTAACAGCAGGAAAACTTTCATCCTGGACAAGCCATTGATCATCCTCGGAGATTTTAATTAGCAAGGCACCGTTCTCAAAATCTTTGAGAGACTCCAAGAGATCGTCGGATGCTTTGATACCTGATTTTGTCGACATTTTGGTTCTTTCAAAACTAATATATTGAGACTTGAAACAAACGTGTAAGTTATGATTACCGAACTTGCTTCCTTATACCATATACTTTAAGTTATTGGCAATCGTTGGCCAATATAATTTTGTCAATTGCGTTAACTATCAAGTTAAGGAATTGCGACTAGGAGTAATATGAAAATCGCGAGACATTATCTTCAGTCAACTGAATTGTACCTCCTAAAAACATACATAGCCGGAACTCTACCGAGGAATAGGCTTGTTGGGAGCAAGCAGCCTTTGTTGTTGAAGGAGACCATAGCAACATGCTATGTTATCGAGAGATATGATTATTTTACATTGGACAGATGCTAGTCTTCATTATATTATCAATTTTTCAAGCACAGAATATACGGAGAGAAGTGCAAGAAAAATGCAGTGAAGGAAGTTTCATGCTGCTAACCTCTGCTAGGTAATACATGCTTAGGATAAGATGTAGCTATAGCCAGCACATTTATATCTTCTTCGTAATGGCTATTTTCCATGGTCTTGATATGATTCTTATGATTAATATATATTGCAGCAGAAACTTCGCGACATCTCAACTTGAATTAAGAAACATTTTGATGGATTACCTTCATTAAAGATGCAAAGACTTTTAAATAACCAAATGAAGCATCGTTGTATAAGAAGTCTAGCTTACACATGTACACGAAGAAGTGTATTTGATGGTGGTAAGAAAATATTGAGACCACCTGTTGATGCACCTTCGAATAAAGGGGAAACGACTACCAATCCTGCTGACATGATAAAAAGAAATGACATCTTAATGTTTTCCCAGAAGCCTGTTAACTATATAGAATCGGTGAAGAAAGATGGATTTCATTTGGCAAATAATATATTGATTAAGTCGCCAGATGCAAGTGATAATATAATTGGTGCTGTAATGATTGACACCGAAAGTTACGAGGTTAATTTATCTCAGCCTACGCCAGGATTTGAAATTACAAACGGTTTCTTGGTTGAAATAAAAGAAGATGTTCTACAGATATTTAGTAAGATTCACCCTAAACCTGAAATTTGTGTTATTGGGTTGGGAAAGAAGTCGAGAATGTTACATGATGCTAATAAAAAGTACTTATCCAACCTAGGAATTCAGCTTGAGATAACTGACTCAAATAATGCTGCTCAAGTTTATGACCTCTTAGCTACGGAAAGGCCGCATGTTATAGGTGCCCTTTTATTACCACCAAATGTTTAAACAGGTTTTCGATAAAAAAATTCAATTTATGCAAGGCTAAATAACAAAAACACATTGTATATAGTAAATATTAATGAAAACACGCACCTCCCCATAACTTGTGTAGAGTAGTGTGAAATTCTTTGAAATTAGACCTTTCTTTGGTCTTTGCGTATGTACTCATTATTTTCATCATTCGACGCAACAGAGATTTGAGTGAGCAGATTGTCTTTTTGGGACATGGGAATCATCATTGAATGATTCATTGCCATATCGGAAACATGCTCTATGGGGGATTCATCTTTTGAAAACGAGTTCATTGAATTATAGGTGAATGCTGAAAATCCTTGTCCAGCCCCTGTAAAGTTAGCTGTAGGAGAAACTTCATTTGCAGGTGGGAAAATATTAGAATTGTAATTCATCACATTCTGATGTTGTGGTGTACTCATCATCATCATCATCATCATGGAATGTTGTTGCTGTTGTTGTTGCTGGAGCAGCTGAGGTGGATGTTGTGGATTTTGCATTCTCGATCCCTGAGATGGAGGTGGCATTCCCGAATAACCTTGCCACTGATAAGCATGAGGGGAATTTTTATCGAATACCTTGTCTAGAACGTATTTTCCATTAGGGGTAGAAGAAAGCCCTCCTAATTCAAAGGAGGTATGTTCAGTAGACGAAAAATTTAGTTGACTCGTATTCAGAGACGAACTATTACCAGATAAAATACTAGTCTCTTTTGAGTTAGAATTTAAAGATAGATTGTGGTCTTGAGAGCTATTGATTCTATCGGAGACTGACAATGTAGATGAAGATTTACCTGCGACAGTTGGCTTCAACTCCTGAGAAAACATATCGGAAGATGCAGTGGTTGGTGTTTTTGATTTTTGCCCAGAGTTAACACTTAGCTTTCTCTGTTTATTCTTGTTGTTCATCAACGTATGTACATCGGTGAAAACAATTTGAAATTTATTCATACCTGATCTCATATTGGCCTTTGAACTCGCTTTTCTTATACCACTAGATGAATTAAATGTATTAATACCAGAACCAGCTGAATTTTTGAAACTATTATTCTTTGTAGGTTTAGTTCTCTTCTCAGAAAACAAACCCATCGCAGGTTTCAAACTATTGTCTATTGGATTGATAGTCGATGAGAATTTATGTGGCGTAGGGCTTGGAGGTGCATTATCCTTCAGTAAATATCGATCGTCGTATTTTTCAGATCTTTCGACCGAAGGTTTAGAATTACTACCAAGTATCACAGTAGAGGGGGATGACAAAGCTACGGGTTTAGGTGTTTCAAAGTTTTGGCCTTCTATTGTTTCTTTTTTAACAGACTTTGATTTCAATTTCTTAGAATCATTCTGAGTGGTATTCGTCATATCTTTTAATACTGTTCGTGGTGGAGTTTTCAAGTTTACATTAGAATATTGTTCATCCCTCTTAATTTTTAATTTATCATCAGCGAAAAAATTTTGCTCGTAAGCTTGTCCGGAAGCCAACGGAGAGGCTTTCAAAGGTTGATTTGGCGACAATTCAATCAGCGTGATAGATTTTTTTGATACTGACTTCGTATTCCGGGAAACATCTAATCTTATTCTTTTTTCACTTCCGATATTGAATCTTGAGGGGGTTATGGTTTCGACGTCTTTTACCGGTGTTTGCTTTATAGGAGTATCCATGAAAAAGTCCGCCAAATGAAGTCCTCTTTCGTGGAAAGGTGTAATATTATTTAAACCGTTACTAGATACCGAGTTCGATCCGGCATTTATATTGTGAGTGATAAATGGTGTTAAATTAAGGCCTTGTGAATAGTCGATTTCATTATTTGACCCCAACATTCCGGTGAAAAATTTACTACTTGGTGTCGAGTTTGATGAGATAACTTGGTCATTAAAAATTGTCTTGGATATCATGGGAGTCCAACCCGTAAGATTAGATGACATCTGATTAGTGTGAGTTTTCTGGGCCGAGGACATAGCCAATTGACGATCAGTGGGCTTGGAGCTAGAACGGTCGTTAGGTCCTTCTGGTCCGCTATAAATGACTGGGTCAATTAGGTACTTTGAGGGGGAAGATTGTAACTTGTTTTTACTCATTTTATTGTACACCACTGTTTGAACCAAGTTCAATTGTTGTTACGAGAAGCGTGATAGCAGTAAATACCAGCTGATGGTTGTCTTTTTTTTTTGGAGAATTGGGAGTTAAAAGCCAGGCTAGAAACACACTACTTCAAGTGTCTCAGTCACCAACTTAACGGGTCCTTCCGCTACTCCTTCTTTTAGCAATATGTTTAGCAAATATTAAAGCTTTGTAGCTTGATGAAAACTAATCCTCCTTGTATTTACCTTTCCAGCGTTTTCAAAAGTAGCCTTGTAAACAAGAAAAAAACTTTGTACGGGTGTCCTACTACTCTGATGCTTAAACTTCTAAATATGTGCCGATTTATAATTCTAATTTTTCATTTACCTCTCACAGATCAAATTACAACTTCAA
The DNA here is from genome assembly GCA_030556505.1 of Millerozyma pseudofarinosa. Classification (NCBI taxonomy): domain Eukaryota; kingdom Fungi; phylum Ascomycota; class Pichiomycetes; order Serinales; family Debaryomycetaceae; genus Millerozyma; species Millerozyma pseudofarinosa. The sequence continues at coordinate 418,536 of JAKTUD010000010.1, read as the reverse complement.
GTGAACAAAACAGTGCTTTGATCTGCTGTATTCTTAAAACTTTTAGATATTTTGTTCTTGCTTTGAAGGAACTGCCTTACCTTTGGCTCACGGATGTATGTTTGTTTTCGAAATATATAGCGTGCGCTAACAAAACTCACCGCGTTTTTGTGTAACACAATTACAAAGAGAGCCCTGAGTTAACTACGGACCAAACCTTTCTTCTCGAAGCCCGAGATATGGCGTAAACAATTTGCGAGTTCATGGCTTTCATCAGCGTAGATTATATATATAATAACTTTCAGTGGCTTAGCATTTCGAAAGGATTGAAATTTTTAGAGAAGGATAGTCAAGCTGATTGTAAAGTAAGGTGCTCATGGCACAGCCTAAGGTCTATTATGAGCTCGGTTAAAATCCATTTTGAAAGAACCCTTCGTAGACATACAGGAGCGTATTTATGACAGTCGCTTCAGCCACTGATGTGCAACCGAAAAGTGACAGTTCCTCATGAGATTGTGGGCTAACACTTTTACTGGTAACAGACGAGGCAATAGTAGCCGAGCATAGCGTAGCATATCATACCTAAAGTTAGGTCTTAAACTAAACAACATATAAAACAAAAGACGATAGCTCTTTAAAAAGCATACAAAATTTACACATCAATTAATCAACAAAGCACAACTGCAATTATTATAAAGAGATTCAAAGTAATAAAATTTTATATAATTGCTTCAGAAGCTTGAACAGAATTGAGAAACAAGACAAAAACACAAAATTAATCCAAAAAGTAAGAATATTAAATAGTAACATCGATAAATGAAATCGAATAGTGGAATGATATCATCATGTCCACATTTTCATTCAAATGTATTTTGATAAAATAACTCATATGTAAGAGTAATTAATCAAGCTTGTACCTTTGAAGCATTTTCGTTCTCCCACTCTTGTTCAGTTACTTGCATATTCTTAGCGTTGTCAGCCAAGTCATCGACATCGTACTCTTCATCTTCATTGGCAGCCAAAGACAAAGTAGGTCTAACAACGGCAGAGTCGAAGGTCCAGGAGGCCAAAGCGTTCTCAGCATCAATGATGATTTGCTTAGAAGCCTCGTACCCATCATAAGCAGGTCTAGTTTCTCCTGGAGTAACAGGAGACTCGTCCAATAACTCTAACAAAGCTTTCCCGTAACCAGCAATCAAAGCTATTTTCTCAGAGTGTTCTCTGACAGAGTCAAATTGGTAGTTGAAAGCAGTCTTCAACTTTTCTCTAGTAATGTTAGACAATTGTGCTTCAGCAACTAAAGACTCAGCTTCAGCTCTGACCAATTCCTGCTCCAAGACGTTAATCTTAGGAGACTGAGGATCCTTATACTTCAAGTATGCAATTTGGTCAGTAATCTTTTGCTTTCTGTCTCTAGAAGGCTGAACAGAACCTTCTATGTCACGAATTGACTTCATAGTGATCCTGTACTGGTCGTATCTGTCAATGAATTGGTCTTCTAATTCACCCACTTCGTATATCAAGACACCCAACTTATCAGTAATGTCACTGACATCGTCGTCATTAGCTTCACCCCAAAGGGATAACTGCTTAGCAACATCTTTTCTTTCCCTGGCGGTGATTTCAATGGACCTCATTAAGTTCTTTTCCATCTTAATCAACACAGCAAGCTTCTTGCTCAATTCAGGTCCCAAAGCACCAGCGGCTTGCTTACGGAAAGCATGGGAAAGAGAACCCTTACCAAAAAATCTGTTTTTGGTGCTAGAAGGTGGCGGAGGAGGCGACTGGAGCTGAGAAGCTGTTGGTGCCCTCAGTGACCTCAAGGAATAAGTTCTATGCATCTTTTATTTCGATGTTTTTCTCAGTACTTAACAAACTGTCTTTTCAAAGAACGTATTGCAGCCAAGTCGTAGTCTGCAGTGGTACCAAATGAAGAAATGGTTTTAAAAAGTACAATTGAAGTATGTAAAAATTTCAAGGGATATATGTTTTTGCTCCGTTAATGTTCCCTTATTTAACCAGCGTAGGAATTCGACAGCAAGGGTTACACAAAAGCTGACCATCACTCTACTTTCCTATTTAGTCATGATGTTTACATGACTGGAAAGAGGGTGCTTATTTCCTAATTTGGGTGTCGAGGAATATGTCGAAGAACATTTCGCTACGCATGGGGGATGGCTATAGAAGAGCTATTTGCATGAAAAAGCCGCACGTCGCGTTAACGATACGCCATGCTTGTATACAGCACTGTGAACTTAAAGGCGGACTTTCGGGTAATCTAAAGCCTGATAACAAGGGCGGTCATGACGAAAATTGTAGGTCAATAAGGAGGGTTGACACAAATACAAGGTCATTCTTCAAGCGGGTAATTGCACATGATCAGATTAGGACTTATGCGACATTCGCATTGCTTTCACTGAAGTCGTCTGGCACCTTCCTATGTGTTCGTAAAAAGTAGCACTATATACAGTAATGTTGTTCAGAAACCGTCCAAAAGTTGGCATTATCATAGTATCACGTGATATAAGATCCGAAGTCTTTTTTTTTTCAAGAGACCTAAGATATTATACAATAGTAACAAGGGGACCATAGTTACTATCCATATAGCATAGACAGCGGTTTTGACTCCTCAAGGTAGAAGAAACGGTTTGGCGAGCTGAGTGGAAGCCTACGAATTCAGAGTAGTTTGGCTCTAGAAAATTTTGGTGTGCTTAAAAAAAGATAAATATGGGGATATTTCGGAAATACAACAGGTTGCTTCAGGACCATCCTTTCAAAACTAACATAGTATCCTCTGGCATATTTTTTTTCATTGGTGATAGTTTAGCTCAGAAGTTCTTTGCGGACGAAAAGCAAAAAGAAGAGTTCAAAGAACACGGATTTGATTTCCAGCGATCGGGACGTGCTGTCATATACGGCAGCTTTTTCTTTGCGCCTGTGGGGGTGATGTGGTATGGCAGGTTTTTGACACTGCTCAAGAACCCTTTCTTATCCCAGACAAGTCGGCAGACATGGTCTCATACCAAAACTCATGCAGCCGACTCACTTTATCGTATGATTGTAGATCAACTCATTGCTCCAGGCTTGATTTGGATTCCTATGTATAATACAGTACATACTTTTCTCACTTTTCCTGATCATCCCGTGGAAGAGGTGCAAGATCGTCTTAGGAAGAATTGGTGGAAAATTTTAAGCGCAAGCTGGTGTGTATGGCCCTCCTTCCAACTCGTGAACTTGTTTTTTGTTCCCCCACATATAAGGACGGCAAGCTCGAACTTGATTTCTATATTTTGGAACTGTTTCTTGAGTTCCAATTTCAATAGAAAGCACCACATAGCGAATTCTGAAGCGGTGCTCGAGCCCTTCTACGAAGCCCAATGAACAGCCAGGCAGCACATTGAAATCAAGCATTTTACATCACAGTCGAGCGATTGATCTGGGTAACAAATCACTTCAGGTAAGTCACTTACAACTTGTCATAAATGACATTGGAGCCTGGCAGTTCGTGTGTTTGAAAAATACCTATTATATTTGCTGAATAGTTACGGAAATTAGGTCATTGCACCTCAACTTAGCGATGTATAACTCGACATGTTCATTCAACAGTATCAATAAGATAGTTTGATTATTTATTGGCCATTTTATATTGTAGCAAGATATGAACAAGTCATCATAGAATATTCTATTTTGATGGTGTGTACAGTACAAATGAATCTTATCAATAGTGCAGTATGAAGATCACATAGCGCCTATGATTCTGTCTACTAAGCTTGCTATTGAATTTTATTCATCAAGAAAAGTCTTGTAACATAAGTGGAAGTGATATGTTGCTGCTTTTATCAAAGTATAATTCTCTTTTGGCGAAAAGACCGCTCTTAGTGAATTGCATTAGTACGGGTGTTTTATTTGGTACGGGCGACTTTCTTGCGCAGAGCTTTTTTTCTTCTGAACAGAAATATGACATTTATAGAACTATAAGAGCTGTGGCATACGGATCGATCATATTTGCTCCTATAGGTGCTAGCTGGTATAAACTACTTGGGTCCATCCAGCTTCCAAAAAGGGGCTTAAATTCTGAGAGATTCATGAATACTGCAAATACCTTAGCACGAGTTTCTGTCGATCAACTTGTTTTCGCTCCATTAATAGGTATTCCCTTATACTACATTTGCATGCCACTTCTCGAATTCAAAGGGCATCCGTTTGACGAGGCCTCATCCAAACTCTATAAGAACTGGTGGCCTACTCTTCGTTCTAACTGGACAATCTGGCCCATTTTTCAGTTTTTTAACTTCTCCCTCGTACCCATTCACCTACGCCTTCTTATGGTCAATTTGTTTAGTATCGGTTGGAACTGCTACCTCAGCTACCGCTTGAACATTAAACATGCCCCATTATTGAAAGACGAGCAAGATGTTGACCCCGAGGAACAAGTTATCTTGTAAATAGTATGATAATAGTCTATACATACGATAAATACCCAAGTAATTACAAGCAGGCTTCCTTATTGCTTCAAAACGAAAAGCGAGTGCAATATGAGTATATACAAGTCGGAGACACGCTAATGTCTTACAGCATGCTTAAACCTTCTGCCATAGTTTATCATTTCCTTTAAATATATTTACTGTATACACATAGTATAATTATAGTCGTGTAGCTTGATACCGTGCGAAACACAAAAATTAAGGCTCGTTAAGTCCAATTTAATTGTTGTTAGATTGACGTTGTCAGGGAATACTATTCATTTTCAGTTAATTGAATATCCTAGAAATATATTCGGGTATACGTTGAAGAATTTCAGTATATACACAATCATAGACTAAGGATTAGGAGAGGCTATATTTCTTAAAGTGCCATTTTGATTTCGTTGGTGTTAGCGCTTATCCATTTGTTGAACATTCAAACATAAGGTCATACGGTCCCATTCAAAGAAAAAGCAATCTCTCAGGTAATATTTCACTCATTTAAGGTATTCTGAGGTAACCTTTTTAAGCTAACATATATCTTTGTCATTAGATTCTTGTTGACTTTGTCCGAGAATTTATCAGTCTTTTTTACTTGCTTAAGACTTACTTGATTAAAGAATATAAATAAGAAACTTGACAAGATGATGAAAGGGTTCAAGAACAGGCTCACAAGAAATAAGAGTTATTCTTCGAGCAAGAAAACAGAGAAAAAGGCTGAGAAGGATAAGGAAAGAGAAAAGGAGGGTAATAGCAAGCAAGATAGCTCAAAGAGAACATCTGTCACGGCGAAGATTACAGGATCTTCAAACAGCAAGCTGAATTCACCTTCATCCTCGAGACGCAATAGCACTGGCTCAGTTCAATCGGCAAATAGTGGGTCGAGTGGAACATCGTCTCCAAAAAAATCAAGCCAGAACGAGTCTCCAAAAATTGTGATTAACAATGAGAATGCTGTACCCACTGGTGACATAAAGTCGAATGGCTCTACTTCTAGTACGACCACTAGGCCCATAACACCGACACCTACTTCACCTATTACCTCAGTGAATAATTCCCCTAATTCATCAGTATCATCATATGAGCACAACTCCAAAACATACCATTCGCACAGCTCCCAGAACCTTTCTGGAGTTTCTCATCATGGACTACAAGTTAATGCTTCCATTGCATCTCCAACTAGAGATAATTACGACATTGATTTAATCATGACACCAAAGAGACATTCTTCATCCAGGTTCGAACCTACAAGCTCAGACAGATACCAGGAATTTGTGAGGTTGCCTAGTTTCGAGGAAGTTGATGTCGAAGAGCAATTACCTTTGTTTATAAAAAAGGTAGAACAATGTTATATCATGTTTGACTTTGGAGACCCTACTTTCAACATCAGGGGCAAGGAGTTAAAGAGGCTCACTTTAGAAGAGCTTATACAATTTATTCTGAACAATCGTTTCACTTATTCGGAGGAAATGTATGAAAAGATTATCGGAATGTTCAAGAAAAATCTTTTCCGTCCCATTCCTCCTCCGGTCAACCCAATAGGAGATATATATGACCCAGATGAAGATGAACCCGTTGATGAACTAGCTTGGCCGCACATGCACGCCACATATGAGTTCTTTTTGCGATTTATTGAAAGTCCCGATTTTTCTCATCAAATAGCCAAGCATTATATTGATCATGAATTCATACTAAGACTTTTGGAATTATTTGATAGTGAAGACCCAAGGGAAAGAGAATGCTTGAAAACTACCTTGCATAGAATCTATGGAAAATTTTTGAGCCTAAGATCCTATATCAGAAAATCTATCAATAATGTCTTCTTACAGTTTGTGTATGAAACTGAGAGATTCAATGGAATCGGAGAGCTATTAGAAATATTAGGTTCTATTATAAATGGATTTGCATTACCTTTAAAAGAAGAACATAAAATTTTTCTAGTAAGAGTCTTGATTCCTTTACATAAGGTTAAAAGTTTATCTCTTTACCATCCACAACTTGCCTACTGTATGGTACAGTTCTTAGAGAAAGACCCCTCCTTGACGGAGGATGTTATCATGGGCTTGTTGCGCTATTGGCCAAAAGTAAACTCACCCAAGGAAGTGATGTTTTTGAATGAAATTGAAGATATCTTTGAAGTTTTGTCCCCAAGTGAATTTTTGAAAATCCAAATACCCCTTTTTGCTCAGCTTCTGAAATGCATAACTTCGCCCCATTTTCAAGTTAGTGAGAAGGTTTTATATTTTTGGACAAATGAATATTTTCTCACGTTGATTACTGAAAATGCAGAAGTGGTATTACCCATTATATTTGCTTCTCTTTACGAGCTCACAAATGCAACGCAACCAGGAGTTGCTAACGGTACTATCCGTGAAAAACAATTAGCAAATCCTAATGCAGCTACTGATGCAAACGGCAATTTAGTAGACAATGACCTCATACTAAGCAAGATCCATGATCACTCCATGGGGCAAGTAGATGGTATGCATAACCCTAACGAACTCACAGATGAAGAATATTACGATACTTTTACATCTCCTCAACATGGGCAAGAATTTGATGAGTTTGGTGTGAACTCCAATTTATTCCCCCATAACTCAGCCACCTCTAATTGGAACAGAAGTATTCACCAGCTTGCATTTGATGCTCTCAAAGTTTTCATGGACCATAACCCCATTTTGTATGACCATTGTACAATGTTATACCATCAATCTTTGGAAGAACAGAAAGCAAGAGAAAAAGCACGAAAAGAAGGATGGAAGAGAATTGAAGATTATGTTGAAAGAATCAAGTCTGAAAGAAATCCCAAATCTTTCTTGAGTACAAATGAAAGCCAAAATGGCAATAGTGGTGTAATAGGTCATTGACACTATTATCTTTCAAATTCATTTACTCCATTTTATCGAATAGGTTAAATACACTTAGTTGTCGCCAAATCTGGAAAAGGCTCACTGGATAGAATTTGATACATTTACAGTCTTGATTTTGTGATTGATTTCTAAAATACATACTTTTACACTGCACAATACTCCTTCATTTGTCATATTTCATGATTGCTTGGATAAGTACTTATAATCAAATGTTTTAGGTGTTATGTCTAGATAACAACTGAAAATGTTGGAGACTTTCTCGTAGCTGTGTATTACCCGCATTTTTATTCTCTTAGTATCGACAATTTTACTCTCTTTTTTACAATTTCGTTATTTAACAGTCAACGACTATGTTAGATTTCAATAATGTAAGTTTATTTTCACAAGCGAAAGGTACAAATATATGATGATTCTTGCTAGCCTGTGTGCTTTGTCATGCAGTCAGATCCAAGTGATGAACAAAATAAGAACCGCTACACTGATTTTTGTACCTCCAACCTTTATTTTCAACCAGAAGATTATCTAACCAAGTTTATGAATAGATACGTATCTTCCTAGTGTATCAGTAGTCGCCGGTATGCCTGTTTCCTTCCCTGTTTGGAAATGCCACTCCCAATAAACTTTTAGCCTCTACTCTTTGTTGATCGGCTTGTCCTCGGAGCAGGCACTGATAACAAATGTCACCGACCAAACTTCACTCTTAATCGATACATGAATTCTCTTATCAATTGCACCGTTCATGTCTCGTTTACAGATCTGTTTGGCTTGATGATGGCATAACCATTACTGTCGCTTCAGCTGGGCTACGGATTTCAGAACAACAAGAAATGAGCTCAGAACTTGAAGTGTTATCCTTGTGTACCTGCAAATTCATACATCATAGCGCATCAGATGGCAAGTTATCTTATAGTAAGGTCAGGTCTTACGCTGACTTTCCTATTCTTCATCTAAGTGCTTCTATCTCTCGATTTTGTGTAATATAAATTTTTTTGTGTTTTTTTTTTTCTCTCTAATGAACTATATAATAGACTCATAACTCATCGAATTAATTTTTCTTCTTTTTTTCTTTTGGCAAAGTTCTGCCCTTTAAACATATATAATTTGGAACGACGTAAAGTAAAAAAAGAAAAATGGTATTAGATTCATCAGCAGCTACTTCTCATTTGAAGACTTACAAAAGAAAAGATGGTTTAAGTATCAATGAGTTGATAGATTCCAATAACTTTGGTGGTTTGACTTACAATGATTTCTTGATTTTGCCAGGTCTTATTTCTTTTCCTTCTTCCGATGTCAACTTGGATACTAAGTTAACCAAGAAGATTTCGTTGAAAACACCATTTCTTTCGTCTCCTATGGACACTGTTACTGAAGAAAATATGGCTATTCATATGGCTTTATTAGGTGGAATTGGTATTATTCACAATAACTGTGCACCTGATGAGCAGGCTGAGATGGTCAGAAGGGTTAAGAAATATGAGAACGGTTTCATTAATGACCCTGTTGTTGTTTCAGCTGATGCCACTGTTGGCGACATCAAGGAAATGAAGAAGCAGATGGGTTTCACTTCTTTCCCTGTAACTGGTATGTATAACACTCCTTTTTCTTTTCCGCATTTGTTGTGTCATGGTTGATAGTAGCTATTTTCGATTTAGTACTTTCTTGAGCTATGGTGATGACTTCAAAAATTAATAACTTTCGTTCTACCGATTTACATCAAACGATGGTGGGGACAAAATTTTTGTCACTGATAAGCTTACAAATGTGTTCAAACATGACAAGCTGGATTCATCCAAAACATCGACTAACATATTTTAGACAGCGGTAAAGTTGGAGGTAAATTAATTGGTATTGTTACATCAAGAGATGTTCAATTTCACGAAGATAACAGTAGTAAGGTTTCTGAGGTTATGACTCGTGACGTAGTTACTGGTACTGAGGGTATTGACTTGGCTAAGGGTAATGAGTTATTGAGATCTTCCAAAAAGGGTAAGCTCCCTATCGTAGACAAGGAGGGTAGATTAGTTTCCTTGATTTCCTTAACTGATTTGCAAAAGAACCAAAGTTACCCATTGGCTTCAAAGTCTTTTGATTCTAAGCAGTTGTTATGTGGTGCTGCTATTGGAACTCTTGACTCAGACAGAGAGAGATTGGAAAAATTAGTTGCAGCCGGTTTGGATGTTGTTGTCTTGGATTCATCCAACGGTTCATCTCAGTTTCAAGTGAATATCCTTAAGTGGATCAAGTCCAAATTCCCAGATTTGCAAGTTATTGCAGGTAATGTTGTTACTAGAGAACAAGCAGCTATTTTGATTGAGGCTGGTGCTGACGCTTTGAGAATTGGTATGGGATCAGGCTCTATCTGTATCACTCAAGAAGTTATGGCATGTGGTAGACCTCAAGGTACTGCTGTGTTCAATGTCACGGAATTTGCCAATCAATTTGGCGTCCCTTGTATTGCTGATGGAGGTATTGGTAACATTGGCCATATCACTAAGGCTTTGGCTTTAGGTGCCTCTTGTGTCATGATGGGTGGTTTATTAGCTGGTACCTCTGAGACTCCAGGTGACTACTTCTACCATGACGGAAAGAGATTGAAGGCTTACCGTGGTATGGGTTCTATTGACGCCATGCAACAAACTTCCACTAGTGCCAATGCTTCAACTTCTCGTTACTTTTCTGAGAACGATAAAGTTTTTGTTGCTCAAGGTGTTTCAGGTTCTGTTGTTGACAAGGGTACTATTCGTAAGTTCATTCCTTACCTCTTCAATGGTTTGCAGCACTCCTTGCAGGATATTGGTATTCAATCTTTGACAGAATTGAGAGAGAAAGTTCTCAGTGCTGACGTCAGATTCGAATTCAGAACTGCTTCTGCTCAATTTGAGGGAGGTGTTCATGGATTATATTCTTACGAGAAGAGATTACATAACTAGTCTGATTTATTTATACCTTTAAAGTAGTATAATACGACTCATTTTCATAGATATTGAAGTGTAGCTGCCGAACACGTCTGGTAGTAATAACCAGTAAAAGTCCTTTCATTATTATCTTGATTTTGTGGCTTTTTTTTTTTTTTTTTTTTTTTTTTTTTTTGTTGCTTTTCTTTTTTTTTTTTTCTTTTTTATTTTTTATTTTGTCTACCAAGTTTTTAATTTTTTTTTTTTTTTGGGGGGAGGTCGAACGGCAACAGTGGCACCCCTAAATTGCTGAACGGCAAAATGGAAGGAAACGAGACCTGGCCCTATGGTCCTGTGGGGCGCTCTAGCCTTGGAAATAGACTTGACGGCGGGCTCGGAAACCATTTTTGGAGAGGAGGGGGGACGATGGGCAAGCGGCCACCCATGCACAGAACGGAGTACAACAACGCCTTCTATGCACCTACCGGCCGTATTAAACGTTACCATAATACTTATATACACACGCCGCAGTCAGTCTACAGCGCGCGTGCATACAAAGAACAAGACCACTATAAAACTGTGGCTTGTTCTTTTTGTGCTCATCTTTTTTAGAACATCCCCACACAATAGAACCGTTTCGATCAAGCACCGCTCTCTCTATTGCCTCCGCTTATTTTCCCTCCGCACCTGCAGTGTTCTGTCACATATATTTCCGCTATACGCGTCTCGGAACTGCTGCACTCTGCGGGAAATGTCATCTATATCCTATTACAGGTCTTGGGCGCAAGCAAGCTGTTTTGCTTCCGAGGTGAAAGAAAGTGAAACACAACCCAGCATTGGTGCATCCCACTCTCGTTGTCATCGGCCCTGATTATCCGGCTTCCTCGTTTATTTTCGCTTACGGCACCGTTACCGCCCAGCGCTAATACTAAGCCGGCGCGGGTGCCTTGCCCGGTCATTATATTCTCTTCCAAGAAACTTAGCACGATAGTTTGCCATGAGATGCGTGAGTCTGCATCCACCGTGCCCGGCCCGTCGGCTCTAGCCCTTTTCTCACTCCGAAATGCCCCACCAGGTGGTTGCCATTATCTCTATCTACCGTCGGGGCGACTGTCCAAAGTCAGTATCAGGTTTGGCCGCGCGGTTTTGCCAATTGCGCTCCAGATTACAGCTTGTTCTAGTCCGTGCCTATATTTACGTTTATCTACTTCCGACGCCAGCTGATATTCTTTTTACCGCACCCAAACCTACGTCAAGACTGGTTATCAGGCGCCCACTAGTAACTTTTGCTGTTATTGACGTATTGTTTACAGTCTGGACCATACTGCTGGAACCACTCTAACTCGCTTGCTCTGCGATTAAGAATAATTTTCTTTTTTATCTTCTGCATTTAGAATTTTGTGCATTCTCCTATTTGTGCATATTCCGCGTCAGGTTTTTTTTTTCGGGGGAATTTTTTTTTCTCGTAGTTTTTTAATGATTCCAGGTATTGCCTTCTAAGGGCCATATATATATAAGGGAGCAGCAAATAATCACAGTCTGGCGCAATGAAGAAAGCTGAGCCAGATAATTTTTCCAGCATTGATTTGAACATAGATATAGGCAACGGGTCTTTCAGAACAAAAATCGAATCTAACAAGCCTCATAAAGACTTGGTCCAAATAGAGTATAAGATATCGGAGGATTTTGACGACGATCACTTGGTATCAGCAACCGAAAAAGAAAAAGATAATAACAAGAGACGCGAAAGTGAGGTCTCCTCGCTTGATTCTTGTCGAGATAGATCAGAAAAACGTCCAAAGCTCATCGACGATCAGAGCTCAGCATTATACACGGACGAGCGTAAAGAGAAGGAAGGAAAGACTCCAGATATCTCCATAGACTTATTGGATACTGTTTTGCAAGACATGGAATTCGACGAAGCGTACGGCTTGTATCAGAGTATGCAACAAAAGCAGGCTCGCAGCGGCATAGAACAGCTCCAACGAGTACAAATGTTGAACCTGCAATATGTATCTGGATTGTATGGCTCTCAGGCCAGCTCTAACTCTCCGCTGGTCGGAGAAAACAGCGCCTTGGACAGTGGCATCGACGCTTTTTCCTCGTTTATGCCTCATTGCAGTCCTAATTTAGGACAGTATACGCATAACAACCAAAGTATCGCTGGTTACCAAAACCCAATGAGAAAGCCTCATTCTGCCATTGAGTCTCCTTCAAGCCCAGCCTTGGGGATGCCCAACGGTAATACAGACTCACCTAATGCGGGACTTGTTGCTCAGAAGGGAGACGAGTTTGATCAGTTTTTCAGTAACTCTGAATCAAATGCCTTATCCAAGTTTTTAGATAATTTGGCACATCCTCATGGGTCTTTTAATCCAATCAGCTTTTACCCATCCATGCCATCTTACTCTTCACACCAGCTTTCAGAGTTGGAATTACATACAATGAAGCCTATGATGCCTACTCCACCACTGAGAAATGAGGACACACCTAAAAGCTCGATGAAATCCGGTAGGTATGAACCTGTAATGGGAATCCACAATGGTAATGGCGAGTTTAGCGAGCACCCTGACTCTTTTGGTATGAATGTACATGAAAGGGGAACGGTTGATGAGGTTAAGAACGAACTCGCAGAAGCATTTAGTCACCCACTATCTCATGCCTTAGCCAAAAAGACTAAAATAAATGAAGCTGAAGCATCTCAGGTTCCCACCCCTATAAACAGCAGGCAGTCTTCTGCTTATGAGTTATCACCAAAGAGAGGGATTGAAGATGTTGATAGCTTCAAGGATTCTGTTTCTCCTTCCACGTCAGTATCTACACCACCAAGCTCCCCATCATCGAAGAGACGCAAGAGGACGTTTCATAAACCCTTACTTTCCCTCGAACAAAAAAGATTAAACCATTCTTATTCTGAGCAGAAAAGAAGGCAACTCTGTAAGCTGGCATACGATAGATGTTTGAAATTGATCACAAACGAAGATGACTACAAAGATTCTAGTCAAGATGGCAAGAAAAAATCAAAAAGAAGGCATCTTACTAAAGAAGGGCTTCCTAATCTTTCCAAATACACAGCATTATCCAGGATAAGCAACGAGATCACAAAGATGCAAGCAAAAAATGAAGGCTTGAAAAAACTTTTAAACATGTCATGATTAATGAACACGTTTTCTCAACCTGAACTTGAACCCAATAATCTTTGTCATCTTGTGAATATCTTCAAAGAAGAGAATGCAAGAGAGAAAAATTTCATTAGCCGGGTTTACTTCTCATACCATTATTTATTGTCAATTTTCACGTAGTTTATTCTATATTTTTCTATTTACTGTTAATTTTATGATTTACGATTTCCTTGGCTTTGTAATCGACTACCTAACGGACTTTGTATCGTTGGCGAGTATTTTACTACTGTACTTTAGCATCAATTTTTGACGCGATCAAATTTCGGTATGATAAAGACCTACTGTCAATAATAAGATTTAGAAAAATATTTCTAGTCAATCCGAGTAGCCTATTATGGTATCAAGAAGCCAAACAAGCACACCTAGTGCTGAAAACACTGAACATCCTGCCAATAAGTTGTCTTATGGCTCATTAGAGAAAATTCAGTCATTAATGAAATTACACCCAGTTTACATGCCCAATACAACATTATCCAAAGAAAAAGAATTAAATGAAATTAGATCGACTTATAAATATGTATATGTTATGAACTGGCTATCTAACTATAGAGGCTTTGTTAGATTACAGTCTGAGATTTTTGATGTTGATTTATTTGAAACCGAACTTTTGAACATGGTAAACCCTCCACCTGTGGACGATTCAGTGCTTTTTATTAATAGACTCAAACTTGCTCTTATATCTTCACTTCAGAATGCAAAATGCCTGTCCATAAATAACTTTGAAAAGATATTTCGGCTCTGGTTTGGATACGAAACCCCTTTAAGGGGTAGAGAGTTGACCGAAGAAGAGGAAGAATCTTATGTGGATGAGTCGTTTCCCAAATTTGATTTCTTGAACTTGAGTGACAAGATTGAAGTCTTATACTTATTAATGACGTACATATCTCTGTATCACACCTTCAGAGCCTTTTTGGATAAGAATAACTTCATTCCAGATGCAATGAGATTCACACCTATTTTTTCTGAAAAGGGCTCACGAGAAGGGACTACGGAGGACTATATCTTAATTTTTGAAGAAACTAGATTATACAAACGTGTCATCGAGTATGCTGAGATTTCTATACCAAAAAAGCGTAGAAACGCTCCTTTGGATCCCGAAGAAGCGTTCGCTCCTAAGCAGTTTGATATTAAATCTATCGGCTTTGAAATTATCTGCAAAAACATTTATGAATTTGACAACCTCTTACTCGAATTATATCCAAATAGGAAAACTAAAAAGAACAAACAGCTTTATACAGCATTAGCCAATGACACAATTATCGAAGGAATTTTGAATACAGAAATAAAAAAGAGGAAGTTCATAACCAGCAGAAGAAAGGAGCTTCAGCTAGCAAATTTATTAGCCACAAGGAAAAGAAGCTCAAGATTGGAAGCAAAGGTGAAGCAGAAGGAAGAGGAACTAAAATTAATGAGAGCCAAGGAAGCAGAAGAACTTAAGTTAGCTGCTCAAAGACGTTCTTCTGAAAGAAGACACTTGTCAAGAAGGAGCCAAGTAACTGTATCTACTGGGTATACTACAAGTAACCTCAGTAGAGAAGAAAGACTAAAATTAAGGAAGTTAAATAACGATACTTCAACTTCTCCGGAAGTTAGTGACTTACCTCTGAACGATATCTCACCAAAGCCCGAGGATACGCCAGGATTTCATTCAGAATTTGATCAAAATCAAACACTCGACGCAGAAGAATCCAACGAGTCTCCAGAAAATGATACCAAGGGATCGATAAACAAGGAGAACTCTCCGACTAAACTGATGTTTTCACCTCCTGAACCTAGTATTTCTCAGTCCAAAGAAGAAACTCCTTATCAGTATCTTGGTGGAGAAGTTCACACATCTGAAATTGTACCTTCGAATTCCAGTTTGAACTCACAAGATACGGTAAATCAACTGGTCACGGACACCAATACAGCTACACCTGATCAAGCAAACCAAATGTCAAATAATCATAATAATTTGTCACAGTCTACTTTCTTGGGTGATGGTAACTGAAAGGTGAAAGTATAATTATCATACTAACATAACATACTGTTGAGCTACATGTCTGATATCGGTCAAAAACCCCGTTTGAGAAGCAATATTCTTATGTATTAATATAGTCAACTAGTTTATATATAACTAATTAGAAGAATTTTTTTTTGTTTGATTTGATTAATGAAAAGAAGATTATGATTTAAAGGGACAGCATTGTACAATGAACATCACAAGTTTAATTCATTCAATATTTGACCAGCAAGTGACTTATAATTCCACGTGTTACCCAAAAGCTTTTTGAATTGCACACCATATAATCCCACCAATGGCACTTTCACGATGTGAATCTCGAATTTCAAGGGCGACCGCTTCGTTTCACTACGAGAAGATTGCACATTCGTATTCAGGCTTTTTGCTCTCTGTTCTACATTAGAAGAAACCAACATGTCACTACCACCACCTGCTAAAACATTCAAAGAATCAACAGAATCATCATCAGGTGAATGTTTAACAACATCATCGAAATCCTCGCTAAGCTTGTCTTCCCCGTCAGAATATATTAGCTTATTCAGCTTGACTGCAGCAGGAGTATTAGGAGGCAATATAGCTTGAGAGTTATTCTTTTTCCGGTAGTTGGATAATAATGAATTACCAATTGAAAACTTTCTCCTATGCCCCGTGGATGACAAACCTCCTATCGAGTTCGAGTTTTTATGTGTCTTAATGGTAGGATTAGGAGAAAGATGGGATTGAGCGTGCATAGAACTCTGTCTAGTAGGGCTCTTGAATTGAGTATCAAGCGGCTCAAGGTCAGGTGTTTTGGTTCTAACAGGTAAGGAATCTTCAAAATCTTTATCGGAGCTCGCTTGAAAAGCGTCTCCATATAATTTTCTTTCCTCATCTGTTTCACTCAGCTTATTAGATTCTGTTCTGATATCTCCAGCTGTGCTTGGAGTATGCACAGAATCAGAACGCTTTACTTGTAGAGATGGTGAGTGCATGCAAATGAAACCACCTTTAACTTCTTGAAATTTGACACCCAATTTACTGAGTACACTAATAATGTTGTAACGGATAACTGGCAAAGGTTTTGTAGATGTAGTTTGTACACTAAAAAAGCCTTTCAAGAACAAAGTTCTAGGGTACTCAATTGATGGCATGCTATTAGGTTTTGCATGATTAAATTGCTCAATAATTTGTTTTTCTGACAACCTAGGAATTTCTTGATATTCTAAGTCATCTAATGTGACATCATCAAATATCACATCGTCCCGTATATTATTGGACTGCGAAACTGCTTCATCACTATTTTGGGATGCCAAAGTATTTGGCAACGGTGGGTGTTGATCAGGAGGATGCTGTGGCCTTCCATAAGAGTCTCTCCTGATATATCCTCCGACAGATTTTGCTCTAGCTGTTGGATGTAATTTTGTTCCATTATCCTGTACCCTTTTGTTTTCTGCGGGTATGATTTTGTTCGTCTTTGCGTCAATATCAGGTAAAGGAGGTAAATACTCGACTGGTACAAAGCCGGGGAACTTAGATGCCTGGTTAGCAGATATAGATCTACCATGTGTAGGAACCAGCGTGTCACTAGTCTTAGATATATTAACAGGCTCATTGTTTGTATCCTCAATCGATTCTTTCTTGTCCACATCATTAGGAGATGACTTTTCCTTAGCTGTAACCTTCATACTGACTCCACGGCGTACGAGAGGGTCCTTTTCTGGACTATCGCCATGAGGAGTGCTTATATGTTCCTGAGAGTCAGGAATTATAGATACCTTTGGAATTGCAGGAGGGCTATTTGAGGAATCCAAATTATGCAGCGCTTCGGGTCCTTTAATACTATTGTTTCTATATCTTTTGGAGGAGAGTCTTCTAAGAAGTGAATTAATGCCACTATTCTTCCCTGCATTAGGATCCAATGTCTCAAAGTGAGAATTAGATTTTGGAGTTTGACTCTGTTGTTCAGGAATGCTCGAATTTTGTTCAACATCATCCAAAGGAGCACCTTCATTCTTCCTATCGTGCGCTGCAACAAGGGATGAAGTATGTGCCTGTTCGGGCACACTCAAAGGTGGTAAGTCCTGCTGCTGAATATTTGGATACTGATATTTGGAACTGGGTGTTCTCTGGACAAATTTTTCATGATTATTAGATGCAATGGCACTACTCTGCTCGTTAGGGTTAGGTGACAGGTTTATAGTATTGTCCGCATAGCTCGAACCTTCATCAAATGCTTGGATCTTTTCTGCTTGTTTCTTTCTTTCGGCTTGTTCAAGTTTCGCTCTAATAGTAGCTTCTTTGGCTTTCTTTCGCTTTCTCATCTCAAGAACAAGATAATAAATAGACACTAAAGGATGAAATCCACCAGTTGGATCTGGAAGAATTGATGCATTTGACGCAGAAGCATATTCGCGCCCATATTCCGTAATCTTATACCAATTTTCACTACTCATCTGATATTCAACACTGGACAAAATATTCTCTAATTCTTCAGTCACAGACTCAACAGTACCAATATCAAATGACGCAATGTTTTTGACAACTTCTGGATCGAGAGGTAATCCCAAAGGAGCACGCCGAGGTAAAAATGATTGAAAGGGAGTCTCATAACCTTTATTCATCCATGGGTGTTGCGATATTTCATAGAGACTAGCTCTTTTTGAAGGATCTATCACAAGCATCCTATTCAACAAAGAAACACATTCTCTGGAAAGGAAGCTAGGATATTCAACATTACCTCGTTTGATTTTTTCATGTAAAACTGAAACAGATTGATCATCGAAAGGAACCTTGCCGCACACCAATACATACAACACAACACCAAACGACCATATATCTACTTCAGGCCCGATATAAGGTTTTGCACTAAGTAGTTCAGGAGCCGCAAAATACAAAGACCCACAATAAGTTTTGAGAAGTGATTTGGGTGAGTACAAATTAGATAACCCGAAATCAATAATCTTTATATCTCCTTTGGAGTTGATCATAATGTTTTCGATCTTCAAGTCTCGATGAACAATATTATTCTTATGGCAATAATCAAGAGCCAGCGCTATTCCACGTGCGAACTTTCTTGCGTTCTTTTCTTTCAAAGATCCATGAGAAACAATGTAATCAAGCATCTGTCCACCTTCCACGTATTCGAAAAGCATATAATAGTGATTGGTCATGGGAACAATCTCATACAATCTACAAATGAAGGGATGGAAAAGTAGCCTACCCAATGCACCTTCACGTATTGTACGTTTATCCCTAGCTATTTCCTTTTCAAATTCCTTCTGTCTTTGAGCGGCTACTTGTGCGTTTGGAGGAGGTGGATCATTAGCATGTGCTCTTTGATAAAGTTTCGCAGCTCTTGGAACTATCTTGACAGCGCAAATTTCTCCTGTAGCGTTATGCTGAGCAAGTTTGACTTTACCCATACACCCTGCTCCAATCGTCTTTATGAAATCCCAATCACCAATGGACTTCCTATGAAACTGCTGTTGATGGTTCTGTTGTTGATGGTTCTGCTGTTGCACATGCTGCAGATGTTGCAGGTGCAGGTGTCTTTGGCTGGACTGCCGATTGAGTTTATCATTCTGCTGGCGAGAATACGAGGAATCAGAAACTAAATGCTCACCCGTTACAGGCTGCTTGGAAGAAGGAGAAGAGATGTTAGCAGGCGGTAAAAGCTCCGGTCTACCTACTGCTATAGGTGACTGATTCCTGTGAGGACTCCCGTATTGAACACTTGGAGAACCCGAGTACTGAGATAACTTTTGTTGTCTATGGGTACTCGAACTTCTTGAGGGCATCGTACTCTGATCATAATTGAGGCCCTGTTGCAGTACGTGTGGGTTTCTTGGAGGTGTGCCATTATTACGGCTCTGAGTAGGCATCTGAGCATGTCTATTATTTTGACCACCGTAATCTAGTCCGGGTTGTGATGGTGTCACGTAGCCAGAACCGTAATAATTGTTATCATTTGCTCGACCCGAGCCGCCGGTATCAACATTCAATAACCCACGGCTAGGTGAAGCTTCTGTATATCCAGTTTGAGGCGACGAGACCTGCTTTGACCCAACTTCGGGACTTTGATCGATAAGCGGATGTTCCCTTCGCCGAAACAGCGAAGGTATATGGTCTTTTTCTCCTGAAGACGCCATTTGCTGTTATACTTTAGAAACTTTAGTGTTCTCAAATAATATAAACTCCAATTAGCGTCAATTTTTTCTTCAATACTTATAATTGAAGAAGTACTAGTGGAACAAAATTACCTTCAATTGATTCGTAGCGTTTAGCTGTTCTTATCGTCTTAGGTTCTTCCAAGTTTCTAGGCCCACTATGCCATTTTTTTTGATAGTGAGTTAGAGGTCGTGTGTGATTACGATTATCAACACTAAACCCCTTTCATTGCTACAAATAGATTAGAGCAATTGTTACTTAAGTATTCAAGATTTGATTCTAGTATGTAGACTAACTAAACCATATGTATGCTCTGACGTGCTAGGCTAGCATATTCGAAAGATATACTCGAAAACACATATTCAGATCAATATAACATACAACATTTTATCTAATCAATAAAGATGACTTAATGTTCCTTGTGATGCTTCAAGTGAGATTGATATTCCCAAGTGTATCCCAAGACAACAACAGCAATTACTAAGTGAAGTAATGGTTTACCTGAAGCATTGTCACCCTCAAAATAAGCAGCCTTGTACTTACCGAAAGGACTGGTAGGCTTCTTTGGAACTGGGGCTGGACCAGTAGGCAACTTCTTGTAGAAAGAGACGACATCAGTCATTCTCTTTGCGTTTGGGTTTGAACCAATGCTCTAAATTGTTAGTAAGTATGACTTCGAGTCGTCAAAAAACTAGAATTTCTGTTTTCATAATGTATGGGTAGTCATTGTCTTAGCAATTTGAATAACAGCTCACTTATACTTGTGCACAAACTTGTCAAACACCTCAAACACCCAAAGTTTCTAAATCTCCTCAAGCCCTTCAAGCAGCGACTTCACAATAGGAGCGGTCTGAAGAGCGATTTCAAGCTTCCAAATAACAATTACATATAAATGCAGAAGACACACAAATGGAAAACAAAAGAAAGATAAAATAACAGTGCAATCTTATGAAATAGTGCAGTTTTCCATAATTATCACTATACTGACTAAACTTTTAGTATAAAGCCGAAAACACAGACTTTGAAGCACATTTAATTCTCCCTGGCCCCCACATTAAGAGACTTATCACTCAACACTTTTCATATGAAACTGATACGACTGTCACACCACTTGATTAGCTATGCGTATAGTGTTCTGGTGACCTAATAAAAACACATGGAGTTCATTGATTTCATACATCGTGAAAACTTGAAATTCTTAACAGAAGTAAAATACTCAAAATGAATTAAACATACCTTTGCGGAAGCGATCTTTGGTGGAATCAAAGTAGACAATTGTCTTTTAACAACAAATGACATTATCAACTATACGTTCTAGTTTTATCTGAATAAATTAAAACTGAATTCAAATGCTCGATTTTAGTCGGTATACTAGTCGGGAATACTGGCGCGCTCTGTGATTCGCTGAAATTATATATGTCACAAAATTTTAGGACGACATTACGACATTCTTATTAAATATACAAGTATATAGCTAACGATCAAGTTTGACTGATATATAATACTGTAATGTTAGTACAAATATTTTCAAATCTAAGTTTTGAATAGGTTTAAAATCGATCCTCGAAGAAATTCAGTAAGGATATTTCTGAAACAAACGTCTTTAATGTTCGTAAGAGAAGTTACTGAAGAATTCTTTGAAGAGCTATCATAACCGTAGAACTACTATCTCACATACCATTATTACCTCTAAGAAACACATCACCGTAACTTCTTGCTATGCTCCCGTTAAAAGCCTCCTTTGTTTCGTCCAAAACAATATTCATGTAGCCATCTATACTTTGTAATTTCCCCAAATATTCCACACCATTATGTAACTTTACGGTGACAGAGCTACCTATTATTTCACTCAAAAATTTTGATGGGTCTAACTTAAGAGACTCCTTTTTCAGATCAGCAGTACTCTCTGACATTTTTGGATGAGTTCAATAAGTAATTGTGATATCAAAACTCAATTTGTTCGACCTGAGAGACTAAAAAACATTACAGAAATGTCGTGCGCACAAGATATAGGTATTCACAACTTTGGCCGATGGAACTATAATATCTCATGTAATCTACCACAGAGCAGTACAATTTTGATTGGCACTGCCCAATTGGGACATACATGGTATTGAATCCGAATAATAAGCTCGCCCTCTGGATGTTTAGTCGATAGTAAGTCATGAAAAGATTCTTTTTTTTAAAAAAAAAAAGAGCTCCGCGACGGGGAATTGAACCCCGGTCTACCATGCGACAAACGGTAATTCTAGCCACTAAACTATCACGGACTGTTCTCTATACAATGGTATGTAGTATAAGAACTATATGTAGCATTTTGATTTTTGGCTATTTTATCATAGTTCTGACTTTGCAAACATTAATAATTCTTCAGGATACACAGGCTCTTGTTAGTCAACCATAACTAAATATTCATACAAGCATCTTTGTTTTGTTTTTGGTACTATCTCGTCCCTGCCGCCGAAAATTGAAATGAAAACCGAGGGTGTGTCATACATAGGTCTTTAATATATCGTGCTAGCTTTCAAATTATACCTTAAGAGTCTCTCGAATTGAAATGTCTTTTTTGATACATATTTCTCGGAGCTCCTTCCTTTCTGCTAGAAATTCAGCACTTGCTGGGTCGTATGCTTCTTTTAGACTTGTTAGTACTAAGGTATCTGATTTTCGAGTAGCTATTGTGGGCTCAGGCCCAGCGGGATTCTACTCTGCTCATCATTTACTCAATAAGGTTTCTCCAGACAAGGATTTCAGATTACATCTTGATATATTTGAGAGACTAGGTGCACCCTATGGACTTAGTAGATATGGCGTTGCCCCAGATCATCCTGAGGTGAAAAATTGTGAGGAGTATTTGGATAATTTGATGAAGCTGAACAATGGAAGTAGTAACGGGCATACGGTTAGATTCATCGGAAACACTGAAGTGGGATCCGATATAACACTAGAAGAATTGGATGCGTCTTATCATTCTGTGATCTTGTCTTATGGATGTATTTCTGCGGATAACAGATTAAATGTTCAAGGTACAGATCTTCCAGGAGTTATTTCGGCAAGAGAGCTTGTCAATTGGTATAATGGTCATCCAGATTACCATTCGAAGGGCACTACCTTTACACCTCCAGATTTTAGCAAGATCGAAAGCGTGTCGATTATAGGAAACGGAAATGTTGCACTCGACGTTGCTAGAATGTTACTCGCTGACCCTAAAAAGCATTGGTCCAGCACAGATATTTGCCAGGATGCATACCAATCACTATTAGAAAGTAATATATCACAAGTCAATATTGTCGCTAGGAGAGGTATTTTAGAATCTGCTTTTTCAAATAAGGAAATCCGAGAATTATTTGAATTATCTAAATCACAATCTATAAAGTTTAGTTCAATTGACGATGAATTGATAAATAACATTAAAAATGAAAAAAATTTAGGACGTGTCGAGAAGAGACGGGTTGCTTTACTAGAAAAGTACTCAAAGCAAGAGTATCTGAATGATCTGCTGAAAAACTGGAGCCTAAGATATCTATTATCTCCCATAGAGTTTAAGATTAACGAAAGCGATCCCAAACTATTATCGGAGACAGTTTTCAGGCGTAATGAGCTAGTGCACGATGATTTAACCGGAAAAACAACTGTGAAGGGAACAGAAGAAAATATAGCATTATCCAACGAATTGGTGGTCTTGTCTATAGGTTACAAAGGATCACCTATAGCGGGTTTCGATTCTGTTGGAATTCGCTTTGATTTTTCTAGCAATAAAATTGTTAATAAGGATGGACGTATTTTGCTATCAACAGCTTCTGATAATGACTCGAGTGAGTACTTGTTTAAAAAAGGGTGGTATACATCTGGATGGATAAAAAATGGCCCTAAAGGAGTAATAGCTACTACTATGATGGATTCATTTGAGACAGCTGAACGTGTTCTAGAAGATTTAATTAATGGGATACATTGTAATGTTTCTGAAGGGACATATCATACTCTAAATAAGAAACTAGAAGGTGAAAAAGTGATTCCTTGGGCCGGATGGGAAAAGATCAACCGAGAAGAGTTGAGAAAAGGTGCAGAGTTAGGAAAGCTTAGAGAAAAAATCTGTGATAGGGATGAACTTTATCGAGTCTCAACTCTCTAATTTTGTTGAGCTTCCAATCATGTTGTAATTTTTTACTTCCTTATTACACATGAATATTCACTCTCTTATTGAGATTCATCAGCGCATCCTGTCATACGTATAAAATAGTGAGCATGTTCGTATTTTCCCAAGCTATCGGGCCATAGTTTACCAGGACTGATACTATGAAATGTACTTATTTCAGCCTCACTCAACTTGGATGAAGCTTTCCAACCATTCTTGTTTATATCAGATGGCTCATGTGGGAGTTCTCTCTTCGTAATGCGAAATTCGACCCCGCAATGATCAAAAGATCCCAATGGTGGCAACTTAGGTACGATATCCCCATTATGAACCACCCGTATTAAACCCTGCTTAATGTCGCCAGTCTTATCAATGTGATCATTGATATCCTCGGTTGCAAATATTTTATTTACGAAATTTGTCATTCTGGTATTACCTACTTTTGGACCAGCGTAAGAGACAACTAACGGATTGAATCCCATTAACTGAAACTCGATACCCGTTAGCAAAGTAAGAGCAGCACCGAGGGAATGGCCAATAACAACTAGTTTGTAACCACTATGGGCTTTTTTCAAGTCGCTGACTTCACCAATTATGGTCTGGCAATTGTTCTTCAAGAATGTATAAAACCCTCTATGGACACGGCACCCTTCGCATTCGATAGCCTTGTTTGTATTATAATCATAGTTCATAATGGGCTCATACTTTACTGGAAAGGTGTCTATGTTTCCAACCCAGTCTCTGGTAGATGCTGTCCCTCTAAAGACCAACAATATTCTTTCGTTTTCGTGGTCAACGCCATATAACCCTGACCCAACATCCCCTAAGTCGTTAAAGTTGAATGTTTTAATAATCTCGATATTCTTCAAGCCTTCTGATTGACATATGTCTCTGGAGCACCCTGTTTCTGGGTTTCCGAGTCTTCCACTGGTAAGTCCATCTTTGATACAATATGACACAGAGGCAATATATGCGTAGGTTTGCAATGAATCGTAATATGACGGTATCATACTTTCCAAGGCGGTCGCTACACCAATATGAATCGAAAATAGTAATACAGTATAATTGAATCTCATGTCTTAATGATAGGAAAGAATTCCATAAGCAAGTAGCCAACATCATCTGTAATATACGCTTCAGGTTAATTTTTGTTATGCTTCTTAAGTGAAACTGGTAAGTTCTTTTCTCAAGATCAAACGTGCGTACCAAGCCAAATCACTGCAACTTTTGCTACGCTAAAGTACTGTTAGTAGTACGCCATAGATCTACTTCCTCAAACAGAGTTAATGATGCAACCATAGTACATAAGAAGAATCTTTTGCTGCTAAATACATAAAAGATAAAAACTAAAGATTTGTTTATGCTCCTGACATGATGGAACGTCTAATCAACACGCTGCGCATGAGCGGCGTAATAATCCTATCTAACTTCCATATAATGAAATATTTCTAATATAGAACCAAGACTTTCTTAATACCGTTTGCGCTAGACCGCGCTTTCCTGGCTCGGTCGTTGCGAACATTATCCCCACATATCTAAGCTCAAAACAACCGAAGGAACCTACAAAGCACGTTTGGATGCTGTAGACCACCATTACCGTAGTACCTACAGAGGGCGCCTTCTTTCCATCCTCTCCCATTTGACAGCTATTTGACACACAGAGATTATCTGTATTCGGTCTGCTGTACGCGGTCGTATGTACTCGTTTCACCCATACTCGGCTAATCCATTCTTTCTCTTCGTAGTATACCTACACTACTCTAACTCGTGTCAGGAGTGCTAATCCAGTGTGCTAGAGCCTGGCGCAAGCTCGCTTCCGATTAGACGAGTCTATTACATTCAATACCTCATTTACCCAAGAAACCGGGCAAAAGAGTCGCTTATTTAGAAAATCAACAAATTAACTCCCAGATTGGAAGAGTTGCTTCCCAGTATATCTGAAAACCTTAACGTGTATATTGAAGTGATAATGTTCATAGTATGATCCAATTCTCATCTAGCGCTGAAATCTCAGAACAGTCTGTACGTGCATGTAGTAGTTAACATTCCTTAGCTTTGCATACTTCAAAGTGAACAAATCTAAATAGACCTTTTCAAAAAAAATCAGGTATAGTTAGAAAGAAATATCAAGAACTTCCAATCACTGGGAAACATAACATAGAAAGCTGAAATATTTCAAGACCTTTATTTCCGGTGTTGGATGAATCAGGATTAAAAAGTAATTTTTGTGTCTCAGTGCGCCTAAAACAAGTATTATTATATCCCAGAAATTAGCGCTGGAGTTTAATTCATTATCTTAATCGGTATAATTTCAACACATCAAACACTGACCTAACATATCATTTGTGGCAATACCCTCGCTATCCTTAACCTAGAAGACCTTCAGAGACGTTCAGTTCGCAAAAAGAGCGGATACTAATATCATTTGGATCACTTAGCTACACGTCTACAATTTAATTTTATTCATTCAACTTCAGAAAGTCTGATCGAAATGCAAGACATAGAGGGAAAGAGGGAGAATGATGATAGGAAAGTCATTGAGGAGAAGAGATATGATGCAGATGAGATGGATGAGGATGTGATAAAAATGTGTAAAAAGTGTCGTATACCCATTCTCGAGGGACACGCCTACGAATTAGGGGACGACCGATGGCATATACACTGCTTCAAGTGTTCTAAATGTGATTCTTCGTTGGGGTGCAATTCTAACTTCTTGGTTTTGGGCAACGGAAACTTGATTTGCTCGAAATGCTCGTATAATTGCATGCAATGCAAGAAAAAGATAGATGACTTAGCGATACTTACGGGTGATCAGGCATACTGCTCTAACTGCTTTCGCTGTCGGTCATGCAAGCTGAAGATAGAGGACCTTCGATACGCTCGTACATCCATAGGCCTTTTCTGTATGGAGTGTCATGAAAAGCTCATGGAGAAGAAGAAGAAACACGATTTAAAGAAGAAAAGACAGCAGATGTTGGAAAAACAATCCGCACATAACAATGGCAACTCGTCCCTGCCTCAAGTGCCACCTCCAGAGAGGTCCGAGCCAAATTCAAATACATCCACGCCTTTAAGTGGGTCGGTGTCTGCTTCGAGAAGCGATATATACTTAAAAAATTCTAATCCGTCAAACTCAAGTTTATCTGTGAAAGATAAAAATTTGCCCCTACCCCCCACTAATAATGACAACATTAATGGGTCAGTTGATTCAACAGAAGCGACAAGGAATCCATTTTTGTCAAAGTCACCTAACGCCTCCGCGCTTTCAAGCAGCACTTTACCCACTGAACAAGATGCGGCAAATGACTCAATTGAAGAAATTAATGATAGTGATGATGAGCTAAACATAACGCGCGCCCGCAAAAGGTCTCAGAGCGAAACAAAAGCCTCTTCTGAAA
Organism: Millerozyma pseudofarinosa; assembly: GCA_030556505.1. Classification (NCBI taxonomy): domain Eukaryota; kingdom Fungi; phylum Ascomycota; class Pichiomycetes; order Serinales; family Debaryomycetaceae; genus Millerozyma; species Millerozyma pseudofarinosa. The sequence goes on along the minus strand of JAKTUD010000010.1, from coordinate 391,467 downwards.
AACCCAATGCTGTGTCATCTACGGGGATTCCTAAAGTTGAATCCCAGTTGCCAGACTATAAAGGAGATCAGCATGAAATACACTTAAACATATCGGACTCGCCCAAGTCAGATGTACCTCGTCTTCAGCCAGCCCCTGATTTAATTCCCGGTGATAGTAAGTCGCCTGATCCAAGTATAACTGACGAAAGACAGAAAGCCGGATCACCCACAAATTCCATATCTCGAGCAAAATTCCACGGTAAAAACCTTCTCATACTATCACCTAACACTCCTTATGAAAGAGATAGTGTTACGTCATCAGCAAAAAGACCATTCTCACCTATTAATTCTCCGGTATTACTGAACTTCATACCTGAGGATGAATATTTAGATACTTTGCCAAACGATGATCAAAGATTTAGGTCAAATTGTCCTTCTCCCATGGGCAAAGTAAATCGACAAGCACATGTCGTTGAAACTGCTGACTATTTGGCAGAGAATGGAGGCAACTTCATCGATAGCAATAGTTCGAAATCTGTTAACAACTCCCAATTGTCTACACCCAAAAAAGTTGGAAAGCCAATTAATGCAATCAATTTATCATCACCTCCCCCTAAACTTCCTGTTCCAATTATTCCGTCGACTCCTATTAACAAGAGTAACGAATCAAATCATGAACTGAATGACGAAGTGAATCGTACCTCAACTGAAGATTCTTTCCAGGGTAAACAGGAAGAAAATGCTCCCAAAGGCTTAGGTTTAGCTGGATTAGATTATGACATGAAAAATGATAATGCTAAGCAACAGGCTTTGAAAAGCCTCGAAAATGGACACCAGTTTAATAGCCCAGGTTCCAGGGTGGTCGCTCAAGCAGTTCCTTCGGTGACAAATCTTGAAGATACAATTGATGCAACTCCAGAACAGAAGCCTAATTCATCTAGTAGGTCGACCCTCATCAAGACGCCTAAGATCAGTTTAAAGCATAAACGATCGATTTCTGGTGGAAACAGTGGCTTTAGTAAATTGAATATCTTCAAATCCAATAATAAAGACGAATTACAGGTCATAACAGGCCACACTCGCAATGCATCTGATGGAACAATTAATAATGGTGCGGCTTATGTGACCCCTCCATTACCAAATACTTCACCATTGAAACATGTTCCAAGTTTCAGAGAAAGCTCAAATTTTACCAAAGATCATACGCGTGCAACTTCTGATTCTTCTTTTGTTCCAAGCTTTGAAGGTCAATATGGAGATAACCTTTACAGGCATGAGTTAGACTTAAGATCAATAAAGTCCGAAATTTACCGACTAGAAGCTCGGAAGCAGCAATTGCATAGTGAAAATTACAAATTGGCTTCTGAAAATCAAAAATTAATCCATGAAAATCAAAAGCTAGATGAGCATCTACAATTTTTACAAGGAAAAGTGAACATAGAATCAAAATCACGTCAGTCTTTAAGTAAGGAAGTACGTGAACTCGAAGGTAAGAGATTGGAGTTGCTAGATATCAATAAATCTTTGTCCGAAAGAGCTGAGAAATTAGGCGGAATTACAGTAAAAGGAAACAAGCCAGTAGTCCATCACACCCTGTCAAATGATAGTGTACCACTGTACGACACAAATGGTACTCCTACACATCAACTGCAGCAGGTGGCTGCACTGAATTCGCCCAAAAACTTGCCTGTCGTCGTACAAGCTACGAATGATATTCAAGATGAACAGAGTAGTGAGCCTCAAAAGGCAACCAGGTTGAGGTTCTGGCGTAAGCCTAAACTAACCAACGATAATCAGGTCCAAAATTCTCAGTCCATCAATAACTTAGAACCAGTTCAACAACAAACCCCTAGGTTAGGACAACTGTATTCTTCTTCCCAAGTACGCGGCCCTAATACAAGGAATTATGGTGGCTCTAATATGAATCAAAATGGAAGCAATGAATCTCATTCGAGTACAAGTGAAAACTTATCTGTTGGAGATGGAAACCGTAAAGGTCTTACTGGGTTTATAACAAAGTCTAGATCGACAAACATTATTGATTCGTTCTTGACTGGGAACAATTCAAGTACAACCAATGAAAGCTCTAATTCTAAGGATAGCAATGAGGCTCCTCTATTTTTCACGAGCATTCAGAAAAGGGCCGATTTTGAAAACGAAAAGATGCCGTTGATAATTCAGAAATGTATTGAAGAAGTTGAGAAAAGAGGACTTGACATGGAAGGAATTTATCGTTTATCTGGTGGTAATTCAGCAATCAATTCAGTTGAGAATGCATTTTCGAGCTTAAGTTCAAACCCTCGCAGTGACGAGAGCCAAATGAAGCATTTAGAAGAAATTATGACAATCGATATTAATGCTATTACCTCCGCTTTGAAAAGATACTTACGAAAGCTCCCTGAACCGCTAATACCTTATTCTCTCTATGACAGCTATATTAAAGTTGCACTGAGTATTCCTTCAACTAAGGTAGAGAAGAGAATAAATGAATTAAGGACAAAGATCATTTGCAGGCTACCGCCAGCGAATAGGTATACTTATTATTCTTTGTGTAAACATTTGTCGTTGGTCAATTCATATTGCGGAGTTAACAGAATGAATACGAAGAACTTATCAGTTGTGTTCGCTCCTACTTTGGCTCGGGATGAGACTGGTGAAAAAGAGATGTTGGATATGGGATTTAGAAATGACATTACGGAATTCACATTTTCCAATTTTGAGGCCATATTTCAAGGTATGTGATATTTGAATATTGTGCTCCATAGTTTATGTTAACTTACGTGTATTTATGATGAATCTATATACAAATCAATGGTGATGTAAATAATGTCGAAATCGGATATATGAAAATAATCAGGTATGTAGCTACTCTTCCTTTGAGAAGATGTTATTTGCTTTCATCGGATCTAATGTATATCCTTGATATTTGGATTCAGATACATCTCATATCTCCTATGCCCAACTCGAATCAAATGCTCTATTACGCTGAATTGCTTCTTCGGTAATTCTCTGTATTTCCCAAACTCCTCTCTTATATATAGCCTCCAGTGTTCCTGTGTGTCCTTAGGCTTTGTCTTCACGGTACGGATACATGCCCTATAAAGCTTGAGAACTTCTCTCTGTATTCCTGATAATCGAGGCATAGCGTACAAGTTGTTCTTCGAGTATGTGACCATTCTCCTTCTAGTATGAGATGTCGTCATTGACCGACATGACGACATATATACATATGTCCAAAAACCATCGCATCGATTTCTGTGTCGATGGGCAGAGATGCTTACCAGCTACATGGCTTGAAAGGTTTTTCATTCTTAGGTAGTTTCCAATGTTCATTCGTATTAATTATTATTTAACTCAACGTCAGCTCCTAGTTATATGACTATATAATAATCCCAGATATTACGTGGTACGCGATATTATTTATTTCAAGCCGGTGAAATCAACTTCTCCTTCTCTGGAACCATCACAGTGACCACCGGCGCCACATGTACAGCTTTGCTGCTTTCTTTTGCCGCAAGCGCATGCCTCCCCAGACTTTGGAACAACGTTTTCAACACTGGACTTCTCACAGTTACAGCTCAAAGCAGGCTGCTTGCCACAAGAGCAAGTGGACTTCTTTGCACATATGCATTCGCTTGAGTTACACGCCATATTTGACTTGATATTTATAAAGTTAAGTTGCTGTTAGCAGCATTTTAATAGCTGATGAGGTGGAATATTTATAGTCTTATCAAAATGCTGCAGCAGTTGGACCATGTGATCAAGTGATCTAACGCTTTTTATATTCCGACCAATAGAATTGCGCATATTTGTCATAGTTATCAATCAATAATAATAAGTATCTAATTGAGCTTATTCATTCATAGAGTGTTTACGCTACTCGCAGATGGATTTCCATTAAGATTGTAGTTTGTATCTTTGTTGGTAGCACGTTGTTTCCTCTCCTCTTCTTGTCCTAGTAAGAATCTCTTTTTGGGGGCTTTACATTTTTTGGTTCGCGTTGATCACTCTACCGCTTCCACTAGACTGGTCAGCCAGCAGAGGTTTAATTCCAATAATATCTAAAATCTAATGTACATTGGAGTCTATATTACGCTACTAGGTGCCAAAATGCTGAGAAAAATTAGTGAAGGTTTTTAAACGCTCAGTAAGAAGGGACCCCAAGTCTGAAGTCGTATCGGTGTTCGTAGTGTCATTCTCTGATTTCTCTTGATGTATGGGCGGGGGTGCTATATCATTGAACAAGTCGTTGGTATTGGGTTGATTACTTGCGTTTCCCTCCTTATCTGTAGCATTATTAGAAGGATGTGCATTGGATAATACCTCTTCGAAGAGGTGAGAGATGGATTTTGAATTATTTGTATTGGATTGATTAGTAGTGTTCTCCCTGCTCTGCTCCCTATGGGACGCATCTTCGGATGCTTGTGGATTTTCTTGATGGTGTAGCATTGAGTGGTAAACAGTGGAGTTTATTGACTTGTTTTGCTTACTGGTGTCATAAAATACATTATCTTCGTCGTCTTCTACCATTATTTTTTGCTTCTTGTAGCTTGAGCTTTTCCCAGAGTCTCTTTCTCTGTCTTCGCCTACGTGACCCATTGCTTCAAGGTAAGATAGGCGAAGTTCGTCGTTATCAGCTGGATTTATCTCATTAGATCTGTGATTAGATCTACGAGATACACTTTTTTCGTCCTTATTACTCTTTTCGTGTGCTGTAGCAGTCAGTTCAACTGGCGGGGCAGGTAAGTCACTGACATCAGCACCGTATCTCATACGAACACCTATAGGAGTTCTCATTATATCTACTTCATTAGAATTTCCAATTTGATTGCGAAGAGTCGGGGTAGTTGGAAATCGTTGCTTACCTGACCCTGTTATACCTTTATTTTCGTGCTTCTTATTATCCTCAAAAGGAGTCATCTCCTTTGATCCTGGTAAGATTATAGGAGAGAGCCGTTCTAAGTCTTTTTCCTGAGAAAGTGGATCATTATTACTATTGCTATTGAGGGGACCAATTTCAGACAAAAGAACAGGAGGTTCAGGTAGTGTTGGAGAAGAGTCTATTAAATTTTGTATCAAAGATGATCTTCGCCTTATGTCACCCGAAATACCATTATCTTTGGCTGATTTCGATTTTGCTGAACCCCCTTTTCGAGGAGATATAGATATTTTATGCAAATGATCTAGTGACTGTCTAACCGTGTGTGTAACAAGGAAATCTGTGTTGTCTTCTGATCCTTTCTCTTGGTCAGGTTTTTCTTTTGCTGGACTCTGTAAAATTTTAGGTGATAAGTTTTTACCATCTGCTTTTCGTTCTGGGAGTGCATTATGTCCGCCAGCATTTTGGCTCTCTTTGTTCGCTCCAATAAAAGATGAGCGTTGCTTCAATTGAGGGGTCGAAGCTTGCATGTTAAATCTTCCCTTTGATTGACCTTGATCTTCCGTGGACCAAGTTGGAGTATTTTCCACTATGTTTGGAAACCCTTTGATAAGCGGCTTCTTGAACTGTTTGACTTGTTCCGAATTGTCTTGAACCTGGTCTGTCTCTGTATTATTTCTTAACTCATTATCTCCCTCCACGTCCTCATTCAGAAGTAAAAAGTGACTTTTAGAGTTTGTAAGAGTATTGATATCTGTGCTCGAGTTTGCAGGTGCTTCGTAACTCGTGAGCTCCACATTTGCCGATTGTTCAAGGAAGTACTTCCAAAAATTCACGTTATTCCACGCAGTTGTGGACGAAGCCGCGTGTTTTCTTAGTATGGGAAACACCTTGTCATTGATCACAGCATTAGCCTTAGATATATTCTTATCTATTTCTTGCAATACTAATGTGATTTCTTGTTCCAACCTTTCCAATTCTAACGTAGCAGATTCAGTATCCACCCCATCATCACTCTTGCTATAAATATTAGAATTCAATGTAGACTTCCTTCGGGAAGATGTCGGAGCTATAGAGTATCTCTTCATGTTGTCCGATTTATGGTTTTGAAAACTTCAACTCTAGTGCTGTACCTACTGTTGTTTCAATATTTTGTTTACACGCGTTGTGGTTTACGGTATATGAGTTACAGGTTATGGCAATTTTGCAAGTTACATTTTAAGAGATTGAGGCAACCGAATAATTTTCAACCGGAGAACATCGTTAGCACGATTAGCCAGAAGAAAACTATATTATGGGAAATATAATGTCAGTATCATTTGCTCCCGAATGCACCGATGCAAAGGTTAAGTACGATGACTGTTTTAATAAGTGGTATAGTGAAAAATTTCTCAAAGGGAAGTCGTTAGAAAACGAGTGTACTGAGCTTTGGGATGATTATATTACATGCATAAATACGGCATTAGCAAAACAAAAGATTAAGCCTATGTTAGACCAAGCTAGAGAAGATCAGCCTTTTTCAAACGAGGAAATCAAAAATGATGTGAAAGAACACAATGAGAATTCTAAGAGATAAACGGCTCGAAAAAACCCTGTGGGCTTGATAGAATTGATCACCAGTTCTCCCGCTGTGCCTTTCGTTTTCTGAACGATCAGATGATCCTGTTTATACAATTATGTATCTTGAAATGCCTGTAAGTAGTTAAACTTTTTGATAGTGAAAGTCGTGCCTTTTGTATATTCTATTCGCATCATTATATGACATGAATATAAAACTTGACATGTACATACTTAGGCCAGGTCAATACCATCGCAGGTTTATATAGTCATGTTAGTCGAAGAGATTCCCCGATCTAATAATGCAAACTCGAGGACGGTCTATTTCTCATCTTCTATTAACTTAAGTGCTAGGTCTACGAACTACCATTCTCGAAACGACAGGCAAGGTCTGAATGAATCCCATGAAGAAAACAATGCAAATAGGACATCCAAGAACAGGCAGAAAGTTAACTATAATGTTACACAATTAATGAATGCACAGACACATGCTAATGACTCATCGGCAAATAACGGTCCCCTAAAGTCTACCCAGCAGATACATTTGGAGAGAATAATCACAAAAAGGTTGAACGACTTAAACAAAACCAATGCATCAGCTAGTTTCGATTTACCCAAAAACTTTTCATTCCTGAGCATGAACTCTGGAGCAGATAAGAAAAAGTCGAAACAAGGCAATACACCAGGGACTCGTAAAATACTATCCTCTCGAAGGACATTAAACCTGTATTTTGAAGAGGAACGGAATATACTATCGATCAACAGCATTCTAGGTCTCAACTTTCAGTTTGTTGACCAAATTGACGATTTATCTAGCGATGACTACCAAAACAAACGCCGAAAGATAGAAGAAAAGTCGTTTCGCCCAAGATTAAAACTATGTTGCATTTGTGGAAATATGTCGAGTTACTCAAGGTGCCACAACTGCGGGTTGTTCAGTTGCAGCGTCAAGTGTAATCGATTACATGAAGATCTGAGATGTAACTGAAGCTTTGAAAAAGAAAAGGTAATGCTCTTGATGTTTGTGTTTTCGAAAGCTTCGGCATACATCGTGATGGAGATTGATGCTACGGGCTTATCATTATTCCTTTGATATATGATGCTTATGACCATAGATTATAGAGTTACTTGTATTATAGATATCAGGGTGTATTGTATTATAATAAATACGGTTAATAATAATAATACAATAGTAGTCAAAAAATGCATACTGAAATCTATCAATTCTATTCTATGAATCTATACTTGAATAAAAATAGCTATTTACATGCACTAGATGGAGGTTTCTCGATCCTGAAATAATATAAATGTTAGCCAACCGTGGCAATACTGACAAAATGCAATACTTAGGCGCAATAAAAAAAATCATGGCCTAGTCTGAGATTTATAATTCTGCGGCAGTTAAATCCTTCTTTATTCTGAATGGTTTGCCTCTCCATTCAATCTCGTGGCCGCACATTGCTATAATCCATATTGGTAAAGCCAAGAACTCTCTTATTAGCCAGAAGAACATCCAGGTGAGGAATGATCTTGATAACGCAGGAAGATTATTTTCTTTCAACCAGTTCGGAGAGTATCTGGACTTTGCAATTGTGTCCACAAACGTGTAATACTGCTTATAATCAGTAGCCATCCAGATCACCATATGCAAAATAAATATTTTCCATATAAAGTACCTTTTAAAGAAGATTGTCGATAAAGCGAACGTGCCATATAGTCCACAAACTATAGATTCTGTGGTGGGTTCAATCAATGTAGCAAGCAAGACCATATACTTCCGGACACGAAGCCATCTAACTCTTCGAGTTATGTAATCGTTAACAGAGTTGTCACATCCACTCAATGGTTGGATTACGAAGTTTCCTGTCAATCCTGTTCGACTATTCAAACCCTCCCAAAGACAGATACCGATCATGTTATCTTCACCTATATAGCGTGCAAAAAGCTTCAAGGAATTACCAATTCCAGCTAGTGAGTATTTACGGGCATCTGCTATTACTGACTCTGCCGAAAAGAAATGTGATTTTGAGTTAGGAATTTTTGCAACTGCAGTATCCAAATCAGATCTACGGTAGAGATTCGACTTCCCATTCACACAAGGGGCTATTGCAAGGTTGTTCAAGGAAACGTAAAATTTCAGATGCGACGTTAGCAAGAACATTTCATCCAATTTTGCACCGTACTTCTTGAGAAATCTACCCTTAGACGTTTTGCTACTTACACCGGAAGAATACGAATTTATGGGAGATGCAAGGAACTCCGAATCCGAACCCCCAAAAGCAGAAGGGTTTATACTCAATGCAAGAGGAATATGATGAACCAACTTGATTTTTCTATCGCCCACAAGCAAACGTCCATTGTTACGGTTCTCCTTCAAAGCACGTACCGAATTAACCAATACGTCGGGAGGGGCCCAGACGTTGGAATCCAAGATCCACAATATGTCATGTTTGGCTCTGAGAAATCCTTTTGCCAAGTTGTTGACCTTGGGATTGGGGCCGTAATGCTCCAGCGAAACACCCATAGTAGGGTTAAACCCGTCCGAAATTAATATCTCTGCGTCAACTTCGGGATACAGGCTGATTAGTTCTTTTAATATCGGAAGGGACTCGTCATGAGGACTGTCAATACAGAAGAGATGTTGCATTTTATCACGAGCATACATCTGAGAAAACGCACTTTCCAAACATGCTCTGAGCTCGGGATCAATACCCTTTATCGGTCTAATGATAGTGACAGGCTCCTGCGTCTCCTCATTGCCTCCGTAAGTGGGCTCATGGCTGAATTTTTTCAAAATTTCAAAAAACCCGTTGTAAGCGACCAATATAATCACCGCGTACCATATTAAAGCTATGACAGCACAAACCTGCTGCAACCCCGACACGCTGTCAACGCCCATTTGTGACCTGAATTCAGACTCTGTGAGAACACCCAACTAGAATATATGTCCTCCTGAACAATATCGGAGGTATACTGGAATGGTAAGTGGTAAAATGTCCATTCACTTTGAACGGAAAAAATGGGCCGTCAAAAAAAAAAAAAAAAGAATAGATCAAGTGATGAAAATGGTAACTGTACTGTAAAAAACAGCTGTCAGTAACACCGATTAACGGCAGTAGCAGACTGAGAACGGTTACTTGCCAGAGCTATCTCGTTCATCGCGATCACGTCGGTGTTCTCGTCTCCAGACGGCCATATTCGCCAGCTGGAGCCGGCTTCTGTACTCACGCGGACGGGACCAAGCTCTGCTCAGTTCCGCATCGAGGGCCTAAGACAAACGTTTTCGAAGGGCCCGCACTGAACCGTTTTTGCATGTTAGCACCCTTCCACACATTTTGCATGTTAGCGCCGCCAGGGACAATCCTGCTGCGACTGCCGGATGTCCACGACATTGCATCGTGTTGACGACAATGTCGTCAACACTGAATCGCGGCCGGTCCCTGGCAGCACTGCGGCGTGTTCCAACTCGGTTTACGCAACCATCAAGGGCCGGCAGCACAATGCTCCTATGGCTCCTGCCGCTCCTCGTCGTCTCAAATTCCAGCAATCCTCCTGCAGCAAGCTCCAACCAGTGGTGCTCCTTTCGTCCCTGGCGCCAATCCCTAGTCCATGCCACTGGTCGCAGGCCCTGGGCGCCTTTGTTGCTACTGACTCGTACCCGTGGTCTTACCTCACTCTTCCCGTCTCACCCTGCCCACCGCTCCACCGACACCTATTGACCAGCCCCAGAGTCGCTCGCTTAGCGAGCGACTCTGACTCGGCCACTAGGGCCGGGACTGGACTCCCCCACGACCGCGCGTTGAGTCCCCATATTAGTTTCTCCCCACACGGTTTCAGCCCGTGAGGATCCCGATAAGTAGACATAACCCTACACAAAACTGACCTCGGTCAAATGGCACCTCACAAGTCCCAATCCCACGGAACTCTGCCATGAATCGGACGGTATAAAAGGCTATATAGGCGCCAAATCGTCCCCGGATTTCTTTCCCATATTTAATTATTCGTTGAATATAAGTAGGAAATCAACGAATTATCTACACTGTTTAGTATAGAGAGGCAAACTTGAAGTTAACCTAAAGTGTTGAGAAGCATATACTATAAAGACAGACTATAAAATAGACTGTTAATTTGAACACAAATTGGACGAGAAGTTAGACGCTGAAGGTGAAGGACTGTGATTTTTTTTTTTCCCTTCTTCAACTACGTTTGTATTACAATTGCTGGCAAGATTTCGTCTCGACCTAATTGAGGGAAATTGACAGCAGATAGTTGAGATTGAGAAGTGATTGATTGGATCGAGCAAACTTCGTTGCAGTTGAACCAGATATTGGAATAGGTGGTATCTAGCGCACATTTGCGATACACTTTTTTGATCATTGCCGTATCATAGAGTAAGCCCCCCGAACACCGGCCAGGGACGTATTATGGACTATAAGCGTAAGGATATTATGTTTAAAGGAGTTCAAATGGGAAAAATGACCAGAAACTTGAAGCAGTTTTCTACGAGCGCACTCAAGGGTGACTTGTACAGGTATCAGAAAGACCTCCCAAGATTGCCAGTTCCAACCTTGCAGGAGACCAGTAGCAGGTACTTGAAGTCTGTGCAGCCTTTCTTAAGCACCCAACAGTATGAGCAGACCAAAACCAAGGTTGAGGAGTTTGTCAAGTCCGGGGGTGTGGGAGAGACTTTGCAGAGAAGACTCTCTGAATTTGCCCAGGACAAGGATAACTGGCTCGCCGAATGGTGGGATGACTATGCATACTTGTCATACAGAGACCCGGTAGTACCCTACGTGTCCTATTTCTTCTCTCACAAGGATGTGAGAAATCCCATTGGTAAGGACCAGTTATTGAAGGCTACCTTGATTGCGAACTACACCATTGACTTTATGGAGCTGGTGCAGGACGAAACCCTCGAGCCTGAAGTCATCAAGGGAAACCCTTTCTGTATGAATGCATTCAAGTACATGTTCAACAACTCGCGTGTACCAGCTGAGGGCAGCGACATCACTAAGTTATATGACGGTTCTCAGAACAGGTACTTTGTGGTGATTCACAAGAATCATTTCTACAAGGTATTCCACCATACGAAGAACGGTGCTCGTTTGGACAAGCCTGCTATTTACAAGCAATTGCAGTATATATTGCATGATGCGGCTCCCAAACCTAAAGGTGTCCCTGTTGGTGCTTTGACAACTCTCAATAGAGACGAGTGGTTGAGCACTTACAACAACTTGGTCAAGTCTCCTATCAACAAAGATTCTTTGGAGACAATTTTTGCCTCTTCGTTTGTCATTTGTTTAGACGAAAACTCACCAATTACCATTGAGGAGAAGTCGAAAAACAGTTGGCTCGGAGATGGAGAGAATAGATTTTTCGACAAGCCATTGCAATTCTTCGTTGCCGCTAACGGGAACTCTGGATTTTTGGGTGAACACTCTAAGATGGACGCCACTCCAACCGTCCAGATGAACAATTACGTCTACTCTCAGATTGTTAAGGAGGATCCTGTTAAATTGATCAGTGAAATTGCCCAGAATGGTAAAACTGTGACTGAGTTAGATGTGGAGGCTGTACCTAGCGCCTTACCTTTTGATATTAGCGCAGTTGCCAGAAAGGATATCGCAGACGCAGTGGTCAAATTTCATCAAACCCTCAGTACGCTTGACACCCTGGTTTTCCAATACTACGGCTATGGAAAGAACTTGATCAAGCAATTCAAGGTGTCCCCTGACGCATACGTGCAGATGTTGATGCAATTGGCATACTACAAGTTAACCGGCAAAATCAGACCAACTTACGAGTCCGCAGCCACAAGAAAGTATTTGAAGGGCAGAACCGAAACTGGAAGATCTGTCTCGCCTGAGTCTGCAGCCTTTGTCAAGACATGGAGCAACCCTAACTCTTCCACCGAGGAGAAGGTGGCTAGTTTCCAGGCTGCATGTAAGCAGCACGTTAAGTATTTGTCGGAGGCAGCCGACGGCCGCGGAGTGGACCGCCACTTCTTTGGCTTGAAACAAATGCTTAAGTCCGGCGAGCCCGTCCCCGAGATCTTTTCCGACGAGGTCTTTGGCTACTCATCTACATGGTTTATTTCCTCATCGCAGGTACCCTCCGAGTACTTCCAAAGTTGGGGTTGGTCGCAGGTCATCGATGAGGGTTTTGGTTTAGCTTATTTGGTCAACAGTGATTGGTTACATGTCCATATTTCTTGCAGAAAGGGCAATGGCTTGAGATCTGACTTGTATAAATGGTACTTAACTGACACTGCCAACGAAATGAAGGATGTTCTTTCTTCGACCTTACCATCTAAGGCCAAGTTATAGGCTCGCCGAATTTCCCTAATCTGGTATATTTTATTTCCAACAAAATTTTCACACCATATATGTATTCAATTTTTTTTTTTTGATTATAACCTTCAATTTTATCCTATTGTAGGTTTTCTATACAATACATTTCATCTTACTGCCTACTCCGCGTAATTATAATAACAGTTTTATGTACTCGTCTACCCTGTCGCTTATCATTGTCGTATCTGGCTTGAGATCTGTTTTCCAACCCAATGCGTATTTGGCGTGTATATAATATGTATGTGTATATAGTGCATTTTTGTTTATGATTTGAACTAATATATTTGATCTCAGGATCAGGGTTTATTAGGGATAGGTGCTTGCACAAATTTGCACTCGAAAGAAAAGAAAGGATAAGCATCGTTTGGGTAGAGTTCTTGAAAGGAGTCAGAATTAATATATACCTATTAAGTGGAGTATCTAGAGGCAGGAGCTCAGGACAGAGACGAGACAGGTATAAAGGGCTCGGTAGTAAGGTCAGCAGAAAGAAAGGCATAGCATTGACCAGAACTACGGAGATAAAAAAACAGGAAAAAGACAGTGGCAGTGAGAGTCGGTGTCACGGAAGCGAGCAGACAAGCATTGAGCTGTCGGCCGCTGGATATAGAACCCCCTTCATGGGTCTTTGCAGAGAATGAGCCGCAATCCCAGTACTCCCTGGAGAGTTCATAAGAGACGAAAATCTTCGAAACAAGGCGTAAGCTTGCAGGCCGTGCGGGATACGGTAGAGCTCGGGCAGCACGAGCCGCACAGTCAGCTTGGAGCCTTCGAAGGTGCTGGAAGCGTGGAGCATGGGACGTTTGCAACTCTGGTGCCAGAACAGGACATTGCACATTTCGTAACGCACCCACATCCGTCATCATCCAGGGCCTCCTTGTTATCCTCGCAGGATTCGCTGCTTTTTGATAACTATTCGTCAGTGTCTCTTGCTGGCTTACTTGGAGATCCTGGCGCATCGTCAGGTCTGGTTGCCTCGCAGGGTTTCGTTCCCTATTCGCATCCAAAGCCGCCACTCGTGCCTGAAGAAGAACAATTAGCATTTTCAGCCCTGCACCCACCTTTTAGGTCGCCGGTACAAGGCTCTCAGTTTGGCATTGATCCGCTGTATGCCAATTATATCCCCCAATCAATGGTTCCAATAGTTCAACCACTTCCCTTTGAAAATGAGCCACTGTCAAATATGATGCAAAAAGAATCTTTCCCAGGACATCATAGGGCAACCAACTCTGACACCCAGTTTGTTTCTCCAGGTGCCCCAAAAAGTGCCGCGCCTTTTACTCGCTTGAAGCATAATGACATCTCGCATACAAAGAACCTTTCCATCAGTTCTCACTTTAATATATTTAACTTGAACGAAGAAGATCAATATCCAAAGACACTAGAGTCCAATCCATTACCAGGTATTTTACACCAGATATCAACTGTGGATGGGTCAAATGTTCACAACTTCCTTTTATCAATTCTTGCAAAAATCCCTTCTCCTGTTCCTCTTGATGATTTTTACAATTTTCTTTATAATAATGATAAACTGGCTACAACGATTAAGGTTGATTCTTCTCTCAAAATCGATAAGACCTCCAATATACCGTCCCAGCAGGAATCGGCCTTTGACGTGTTGAACCAGGTATTGAACATTTTCAAGACTCCGAGCTTATTGAACCAATTCAACCCTAATATTCAGTCTGGTGAATCAAGACTCGCCAACATTAATTATCATGAACTTTTAAGAACACTTCTAGCTTTGAAGATTCTTCTGGATGTACTTATCGAACTACCGAAAGCAGAAAGCTCTCTTAATCATACAATTCCAAGGATTTCAATTTATAAGACATATTATATAATCTGCCAAAAATTAATATCTCATTATCCTTCCTCAACCAATACTCAGAGCGAGCAGCAGAAGCTCATTCTTGGGCAGTCAAAATTGGGTAAGTTATTAAAAGTGGTGTATCCAAATTTGGTGATCAAAAGATTAGGAAGCAGGGGTGACTCTAAGTATAATTACCTTGGTGTGGTATGGAATGACAAAATAGTTAACGATGACATAAAATCACTATGTGATATCCATGACTTGTCTAACTTGAATAATGCTTTTTCTAGTTTGACTAGAAATTCTTCTAGGAGAAGCAGAAAGAGCTCTTCTTATGATGCAAAATCTATCTCGAGAAGTGGGTCTGATGATCAAGTTAAAAACTTCTATCACGATTACAGATCAAGGGCTTCTCCAGATAATCTATATATGACACCTAATTACTCATTTTTGGATCCATTTTGCAAGTATCCCCGCGACAATGAATTCAACATGATCAACATATATGATACTCGTGAAAACTGGTTTTTTGAAAGGAAGCAAAGAATTATAAATGACCTTGAAGGTCAGTTGCCCATTTCTTTAAAGACGTCCTTAGAAAGCTTACTTCTCGGTGAAAACTTAGTCAAGGATGATTCATTGTGCATAAATACGATTGAGAGTTTATTTCTTCCTTTACATGGTAATTGTCTGCATATCAAAAACCTAGATCTTCGCTTATATTCTATGATAGTATTAGAGCTATTGCCACATTTACTCCTTTTAACTTCTCCGATAGAATCAGAGTTTTTGAAAAATTTGAAAATTAACCTTAATTTTTTCATTAATAATTTCAGCATGCAACTAAGAGATAAAGCACTTGACAATTTTTTCACTAGTGTCAATTTGAATAAGTTCCTCACCGTCATTAAAAAATTATTAAACGTCAATAGCATGTTACTTTTTCTTTTGAATAGCCCAGAGGAAGACATAGAAGTTATGACCAAAGATATAGAAAAGGTCTTGTCTAATTTAAGAATAGAGTCCAACCTGGAAGAATCACATCTTATGGAAACTACGAGTACTAATAATATGTTTCTCGCAAATCTACTCTATGCTCTAAAAGCATTTTGTATAATCCCAGCTAAGGGAGAGTCTAGAGATAGCAATTGGTCTTTTGATGCCTTGAAATTGGATTCTCTCTTTTTGCAGAACTTTTTCACAAAAGACCTAGTAAGCTTCTTCCACTCCTTCAAAAAGCCCTCCTCACATCAAGAGCTAAATGTGCAAAGGCACTTGACATGGGTAAGCAATCCTTCTAGAATACTTTTAATTTTTCAATTAGTACACCATAATTTATTAACACCGAGCATTCGTCATAAGTACCCAGCATTAGTGTTCTCAAATTTGTTCAGCTTGATACTGAACGAAATAATGAAACTACTTTTTTTTGACTTTCAATCGAAAACAACTGAGGAATTCTCAGTCACTCAGATGAAATTCAAGAATTGGTGGACTTTTAATTCATTTTTGCAAGAGTATCTCACCCTAATATCCGAGGTGGTTAGTTTCAGTGATTTAGTTATTCATACATGATTTAATATTCTTTGCAGAATATTAGATTATCCGATAGTTCTATACGCCTGACTGGTTGTTTCGAGGATTAGGTACTGTTTATATATCTTGATTAGCTCGCTCTTTGTTTCAACCTTATTTAACATGATTAATAAAAGTTTTGCTCTATATTTTTAAAAAATTTCGTAATTTTTGCAATTCAATATTAAATAACTGCTTTGTAATTAGCTTTGTAATTAATCAAAATAAATTGATTTGGAAGCTAAAAGCCCATCCACGAGGTTCAAAGTTGTTGAAGAAGAGACAGGAATTTAATACAACTTACAAGTATTGTAGTCGTACTCATATACAATAGAGTGCGGCATAAACGATAAATGAATGAGTATACTTTATATCAAAGCAAGTGGTAAGGGATTATCGAGTTCTGAGCCCAGAGGCGTTCAAGCAGTTAGCATTAATCTTCATGATACTGGTTTTTATGTGTGATCATGAAATCCCACTGCGTCAAACATCAGAAGAAGATACTACTATCGTGCATTTGGGAATGTCAACCGTTATATGTCACAGGAAACGAAAAAAAAAAAATTATAGAGCCCACGAGATAACAGCAAACACCATTACAAATCTAATGATACTATCATAGAATGCCAAGAGAAAGTCGTTTCAACTGAACCTTCACCATTCTGTCATTAATTGAATTGCAACCTTTCATAAAATGACACAAAACCAAATTAGATCTCAACAGTTGGATAAGAAAAAAAAGAGTACATATATTAGCACTATTATTACCCGGTTCTTAAATTTTTTACATAAGTGATATGTCTAAGGTATTTAACAAAATAGAAGAAGTTGAGGAGTTATTAGGCACATATAGCAGTTCAAACAAGTCTGACGAAATGTCTGTTGCTCAAAACACTATTAAACTTATATATGGAAACTCCCATCCGAAATTAGCGGAACTTATAGCCCATAAACTAGGTATAGAGACGGCCAAAGTCTGTGCATTTCAATATACAAACAAAGAGACCGCAGTTGCAGTGGGAGAATCCGTACGTGATGAAGATGTGTACATCATTCAAACAGGATGTGGAGAAAGAGAAATTAACGATTTCCTTATGGAGCTTTTATTCATAATTAATGCTTGTAAGATTGCAAGTGCTAGAAGAATCACTGCTGTCATCCCCAATTTCCCTTACGCCAGACAAGACAAGAAAGACAAGTCAAGAGCTCCCATAACAGCTAAATTAATAGCCAATCTTTTACAGACAGCTGGATGCCATCACGTCATAACCATGGACTTACATGCCTCCCAAATTCAAGGGTTTTTCAGAGTTCCAGTTGACAATTTATACGCAGAACCTTCCGTCCTAAGATATATAAAGGAAAATTATGATACTTCCAACGTGATAGTGGTTTCACCAGACGCGGGAGGAGCGAAGAGAGTTGCGTCGATTGCAGATAAGCTTGACGTAAATTTTGCATTGATACATAAGGAGAGACAAAAGGCTAACGAGGTGTCCAAAATGGTTTTGGTTGGTGATGTAAGAAATAAGGTTTGTTTACTCATCGATGACATGGCAGACACGTGTGGTACTCTCGTGAAAGCTTCCGACATATTACTTAGTAATGGTGCAAGTAAGGTTGTGGCGATTGTTACCCATGGAATCTTTTCCTCTAATGCAACAGAGAAAATAAATGCTTCAAAGTTAGACAGAATAATATGCACTAATTCTCTCCCATTGGAGGATATAGGCGCAAAATGCAACAAACTTGATGTGATTGACATTAGTGCGACTCTAGCTGAAGCCATACGAAGGTTACATAATGGAGAAAGTGTATCCTATTTATTTAACAACGCCCCGGCATGATTACTTTATAAGTGTGCATTGTATATCATTCTTATTCATTAAATGCAAGTATATAACTAATCTACATGGTAACTTCTTGTGCTTCCAAGAAATACCAGCGTATACCCTCAGAAAGATGGAATGGGTTTTCATGCAAATCATTTACACGCTCGGGAAAAACAAAATGTTCCTCAATCCGCAAGACTTTCCCAACGAACCATTCTTTGTTGTTACTGAAATTGAGAGTGTTATCTGGATTCTTCAAGAAATAGTGGGGAGTACCTATGTTGAAAGCGGCCCAAGGCAGTTCTTTCAAAATAGAAGTATTAGGATCTTCTATTTTTGTCGGAAGAAATAAAACCAAGTCTCCACTCTGGAAATTATACACCGATATTTTACTTCCCAACTTATGGGTCAACAGCTTTATTTCACTGGTCTTTGACTTATTTTCTTTTGTTAACTTCTTGGCAAAGTTTTCCACATCTCTGAAACGCCTTGAAATAGCACTTAGAAAAAACCTGCTTGCAAATATAGTATTCTCATTGCTTTGTATATAAACGTTTTCCTTGAATTCAAGAGTTTTAAGATACATATCAAATTTGGATGGATTATTATCTTGTTTTTGAAAAACAGCCCCGTAAGTTTTCAATAACTTGCTAATTTGAGAATTGAGCTTATGAAATCCATCAGTTGATAAATTGACCAGATCCTCTACTCGCCTATCGTCAGAATCATAAGTGATGCTCTTTTGTAACTCCAACTCTGACTTTTCCGTTTCAGTGTTCAATGACAGGGGTGTTGTAACAGTAGCCGCACTTAGCTCATTTATCCAGACCATAATTTCAGATATATATCCAATCACTTTTGAAGTTGGCTTGAAATCCTCTATTTCATAATTAGTGTCTTCAATTATATCATTAGTAAGTCCTTTATCACCCTTCTTGGTCTTTAGACCTTTAACTCTTGATATTTTGAATTTCTTAGTACCATCAAATTCATCTTCTACTAAAAGTAATCCCATTGATTCTAGTATAAGACAAAATTCAATAAAGTTGTCATGCTGTAATTCAGAGATTTTCTTTATCTGCAAGAATAGATCAGACACCATTTCAGTAACTTTACTAATCAATTCCTCAATTGATTTATGCTCATTTTCAGTTAACTCCATAAGATTTTCATAATCTTCATTCTTTTCCTCAAGTTTGAAACGTAAACCCTTTACTGTTTCCTCTAGCGCAGCTCGCTCATTGTTATTTTCACTTTCTTTAGATGACATATTAGATAGCAAGTCATTCTTGATATTATTAGCATCACGTAGTTCTTCTTTCAACGTACGAACCATTTCCTGCTGCTTACTTTCTTCAGACTTATTATTCTTAGCCAGAGATAACTGATTATGCAATTTGGAAATCAATCCATCTTTGTACTCAATAACTCTATCTTTCAGTCTCAACAGACAATCTTTCTCCTCAATAATAGCTTGCTTCTCCTTCTCATTAGTTTCCCGTAACGCAAGGAGTTCATCATCTTTTTTCTTCATTAGAAGCAAATGCCTTTGTTCACTTTGCTCCTTTGCCAACTTCAAATTATCAAGATCTCTTTTCAAAGATGATAGTTCATCTTGATCAGCCTTATCGTTCTGCAGTTTTTCAAGCTTTTTCATCAAATTATAGTTTTCATTTTTAAGACGAGATACTTCAAGGTGTCTGTCAATGACATTTGAAGCTTCCATAGAAGATTCCTTGTTCTCCGAAAAGCCATCACTACCTTTTCCCAAAGATGGGCTGGTGACCTTATTCTGAGTGATATTTGTAATGGGAGGAGCCATAATCTGATTATCATGCTCCTGAGTGGAAGATACTAAAGCCTTATCAGGCTTATAGGTAGAAGGAAAAGATATAGATTGACTATCAGATCTTGTTACAGGCCATGTTAACAAATCTCTATACTGTTGTTGATGTAATAGATTCTCCAACTTCTTAATCCGTAACTTTAGGCCTTTAACAATATTCATATCAAAATCTATTTCATCTGTGCTAGAACCACCATTAGAAGCGGGCTTATCTAGCTGCAGATCAATCATTGAATTTTTTCGGGATTTAGCCTCCAAAGTTGGCGAAGTAAAGGTGGATATAGACGCAATGATCTTTGTGACCTTTTTTAAGTTATTAGTACATCTTATCAAATCTTTATAGTTTTGTTCTAATAACTCACTAAATCTTTTCATCGAAGGGCTTTTTATGCTGTAATCTTGTAAGAATTTAATAAAGTTAGATATATCAATTCTGTCGATTTCAAGGTTACTCAAAATGGAGAATGAAATAGCAGCCTTCAGATCGCCATTCAGAAGAGTCACATCAATGGTCGGAACCAAGTTGCGCTGACTTACTGAACTTTCACCATTTAGTAAATCTAAAAACGTACCAAATTTTTTTAACCAGATACGCCGAAAAAGTTTTTCATGGTCAATTATGGTAGCTAGCTGTTCAGATACATTAGTTACGATACCCTTAGAATAGAAGTCGTTCCATTCAAATTGCCTTCTCTTTTCAACCATCAAAAATCCGAAAAGCAATGGTAAATCTATGGTCAAAGAAAGATAATCTTCCGCCATTTTAATCTGATTAATCAATTCATAAGTCACTTCCTTGCTTAATTCACCTTCTTTCCTAAAGTTCGGATTCGTCAACTGCTTTAATTCATTCCTAATCTCAACCATTCTCATTTGTAAACTTGCTATGGTCTTAAAGATATGCAAAGATTGATTAGAAAGTTTGATCCTAAACTCATGAAACTGCAACAAATAATCATAGATACTGCTAGATAGCTCAAAAACCTGTGGAGATAGTTCATTTTTATGAGTCTTGAAAACCCAGTCCAAAGAAATAGATCCATTTTCTGATAGTTTCTCAATATCACTAGAAATCATCTGGGTAAGCTTTGTTACATTTCCGATTAGGTTTTCAGAGTCAGAATCATAAGGCTTGAAATGAGACATAGACTCGTTTCGTAATTCTTCAATAAATTTATCTATACCATGTTTGTCCTCCTCATTCAGTTTAATTCTCGCAGTAACATCGTCACAGTCATTAACTACCTTCGGCAAGTTTTGAGCAACAAATCTAGCTTTATTCTCAAGGATTTCAGGCAGTAATACATCGCATAATTTGATTGACTTCCCCGAATGAAACTTGAAAGAAGGCATAGCCTTAAGTTTATTTGAGTTGGCGGCCCATTCCTTATGTAGTGATTTCAAACTTAGCAACTTGATGTAATTTATGTAATTATTCGAGTTCTTTTCTATTTCATTGACGAAGTTGGAAGCAAATTGAAATACGATATTAAAGGCTCTGAAAATGGTATTTATTTGCCGCCCAAATTGTCTGTTTTGCTCATCCATTATTAAACAGTCTTGCAAAAGCGCTTTTGACCACCCCTCATTAACCCTTAAAGCACTAGTGACTTTCTTTATGCTTTTTGAATCAATCTCTTGTAATAAGGATTGTAGTGGCTTTCTAATGTCTTTGAAATTACCTAGATTCTGATTCAAGTAGGCTGATACAATCTCGGCACCTTCACTGGAACCAAAGAGCCTCTTATCAAAAACATAGATATCATTAAGCTCGTTAATCATATTGAAATTCACTTTCATGCCGAATGACGTTAATAAGAATATATTATCTACGTTCCCGATAATGTACTCCGTGAAGACCTCTAAAATATATGTCTTCAATTGACTCATATTATAGAAGCGTACTGGTTTAGGTATTCGAGATGAAGCGCCATTGTGGGCATTGTATATCGTTAGATATACCATATTTGCGTTGCTTGACGACATACTGTACCATTTCCTTGATAACGTTTGCAAGCCGATGTAAGGATATCTTTTAACAGTGAAACAGTTTCTCCCTTCTAGTTTCTCATTCACCAAATAAACGGCAACTATTTAAAACTAACCTTCTGATAGACTCGTACTTCTCTGTAAGCCTTTATTCCTCACCGATAATTACCAGCTCCAATAATGTTGTGATTAGCTTAGTTTAATGGCAACTTCTTTGCCTAAATCTATATCAATCCACATACATACAGGAATGAGAGGGTTCACATTATGAGAATCTTGTGACAAGACCTCCACTGCCAAAGGACATAAGAGAGCTACAGAAAGTAAGCGATGTCTTGAAATGATTACTATTTCTTAACTACAATTCTATTCCTCAAAGTAGCACATTACAATTCTTCCTAGGTACTCCAAATGATGCTACTATTAGAATGTAACCCATTTAATGAACATTCCTGTATATTGCATTTTCACTCTATTCAAGTTCCACTAAGAAAAGAGCCATCAACATATTATCTATCAATTAAGAAAGAATGCTAGACGAACAATCTCTCGAGGTAATTTCGAGATTCAAGCAGTCACTTATCAAGAAGTCGGAGCCGCAGACACCTGACATTTTGGGTGTTCCTAATAGAGGAAATAAGCTCGCTATCCAAACAGTCGGTGAAAGTACCCTTGAATCTAAAGTAGTCGAATATGACGGGAAAATGCATATCGTGATGGCAGATACGTCTCTCGAAGGTAATAACCATTCGAGAAGGCGAAAATGGTCAGACTATTATGGGAAGGGGGGAAGACGAGAGGAATATGAGAGCGAAGAAGAGGACAGCGACGAGGAACACCCATTCAAGAAAATAAAGCTTACGGAGATATTATCTCCTTTGAACCACCCTTCAGAGTTGATAACTCATCCAGCTATACTGCACACATATAGACTGCCTGTTTTAAGCAATTTGGCAAAAGAACTAATTGATGCTATTGAGCTCGAACAGAATAACTTGAACTGGCTCAATAAACTTTTACTGGTCTTGAATGGGGAAGATTGGTATTACTTACTCGAAGGAAAATTGGGACTTGTAAATTACGACCATGGACTAAATGATGATCCCGCTAGGAAGCTGCCAGATTCATCACAGAAGGAGAATGCTAGTCAAGGCAAGGAACTGTACGAAAACCAACCCGACATCAAACAAGAGAAAGAAAAAGAAGAGCCTGCTAGAAGGATAACCCGAACCGCAACAAATGGGTCTGACTCAGTCGAAGTTGATCCTTTCTTTGCTCTTCCGGAGACGTTAGCGAAGTATGAAGCTCGTCAAAATCCCCCCGCAGAAGCTCCAACAGACGAGCTTCTGCAAGTACAGGATGACCTTATTAATTACTTGCAGGTAAGCATCCAGAGACAACAAGAGTACATTCTGAATTTAACCAACGTCAGAAACGGGCTAGTCAGAGCTGACAGATTAAAAGAAAATTTATATAAATGGGGCAAAGAAATGAACGATAAAAAGTCTTTATAGTTATGTCCGAAAGTTGTTCGTTCACTGCACCAGCACTACAGAACTTGGTCTTTTGAATGATTTTAATTGCTGTGTCATTTCAGTTGAAAAGTGACGCAAGTCTTCGAAACTACGGTGTAAATTTTATTTTAAGACGGCTTAATTCTTTTTATTCATTTCTTCTGTTTGCTGAAACCCCTATAGATTCATCAATTGAATCTTTACAATCTCACTTTTAATACTATAGACCTCGAATGAATGGCTTTGCTTTATCAGAAACCTTTCACTTTTGTGTAGTCCTGTATATACTACGTCGCGTGTTTTATATGATTTTTGAAAGAACCACGCGTATAAAATTTGAACTATCATTATCGAAATTCATTCAGTATTTAATAATCTTGTCGAGTAATACTTGCAAACAATCGATATTCTAATTACGGTACTTTAAAATAGATCATAATGCTTGAAGGTAAATTTGACGAAGCCTCCCTTTTAAAGAAAATCACTGATTCCATTAAGGACTGTGTTAAGTTATGTAATTTCAACTGCACCGAACATGGAATCACGGTCCAAGCTGTCGATGACTCTAGAGTTTTGCTCGTGTCTTTACTAGTTGGCCAATCCGCCTTCAGTGAGTATAGATGTGATAGGGATATCACTTTGGGAATTGACTTGGAGTCCTTTTCCAAAATCATTAAGTGCGGTAATAATGAGGACTACTTGACTTTGCTTGCAGAAGATAGTCCTGATAATGTGATGACTATTTTCGAGGATAAAAAGAAGGAGCGTGTGAGTGAGTACTCTTTGAAGTTGATGGACATCGACTCAGAGTTCTTGAAGATTGATGACATGGACTACGATAGTGTCATCAATATGCCATCAAGCGAATTTGCCAAAATTGTACGTGACTTGAAGAACTTGAGTGAGTCATTAAACATAATTGTTACTAAGGACTCAGTGAAGTTCACATCTGAAGGTGAAAATGGTACTGGGTCTGTTGTCTTGAGACCTTACACTGACATGGATCACCCAGAAGAGAGTGTGAATGTGAACTTGGAGAACCCTGTGGATTTGACTTTCGGATTAAAGTATTTAAACGATATTATCAAAGCCACTTCTTTATCTAGCACAATAACTATAAAATTAGCTGATAAAACACCTGCTTTGTTCGAGTACAAGTTAGATGCTGGTGGTTATTTGAGGTTCTACTTGGCTCCTAAATTTGATGAAGACGATTAAATGTAAAGTCCAGCTATTTAATTTCAGGGCATTCGTAGAGGACTGCAAGGCAAGACATTATGTGTCCTTACATCTTTCATTCAGTGGAAAGGAGAATGATAGAAACTAGTTAATGCATTTTTCGATTCATTCTTTTTCTCTATTTAGTATTCTAATATAAATTACATGAATTATGTTGGGGCTTGTAGATGGAAAGTGAAACCAGTACTTTTCAGAGGAACCAACTTCAGGCAGTACTCTTAACTACTGCTTCTGGAAGCAGGGGAAGAAATGCAGATCTCACGCCTGATTTTTTACTTATAGGTAAAATAAGTCTGTACGCATCGTGGGTGTTAAGGTAGTAGCGGAAAAGTCTCTTCGTTCGCACGAATCCAAGAGACTCATATAACCCAAGTGCACCTTTATTTATCACTTCTGTCTCTAATGTGATTTCATCCACATTGTCCCATTCAATCATCTTATCGATAGAGAGCTTTACCAAGTTTGTGGCCAACCCCTTTCCTCGATATGCCGGCTCTATCACTAACATTCCTATGTAGCCACGAATTCTCACGTCTCGGTGGGGCTCTACCTTGGATATGATCACCCCAATGATCACATCAGGATTGTCTCTTTTCTCTATGACATAGCAATACTGCGGCCATGTATTAATAAAGTACCAATATACGTAAATCGAGTACGGTTCCAGCAAATGCTTGTCGATCAAACTGCTGATATCTTTTATTTCCTTTTGAGACGTTATGTCAAACTGGCGGTAAACAAAACCGTTATCTTCTAGTAGGAGACCCCCCACATTGGCCCCTCCTGCTTCTATGCCACTCATGTTTCACACTGGCCAAGCTTTGTCTTCTGGATCCTTCGAAGTTACAGTATGGTCTACTGCAATAATACCAATATCGCATCACATGTCGTATCATATGTCGCATGTCGCATGTCGCAAACAATTTCTCGCTCAGAATCAAACCTGTCACAAAACCAACGATCTCCCCAAGGGCCCACGCACTTTTTTCCCCTTGTTAACTTTCAACATGGCATCTTCCACGATACATGTATGTGCAGTACCACCTGGAACTCACCAGGCAGATTCCGAAACACCCCGGGTTGCTACTTTTTCAGGCACGTAGTCTTCTTGTTTCCTCTCCTCAATTTGCATGTTATCCGCAGCTTGCCATGCTTTGCAGTTTAGGACCAACGGGAAGTCTCCACATGTGCCGTGACCAGCAAACATTGAACGCAAACATCCAAGACATAATCTGCAAAATAGTGCATGTTAGATTAAAGTATTGCAAATACCGAACTGTTCTGGAGCCTATAAACTGGTTGCGGTCAAAGAACCGTGAATCAGATAAGAAGCGAAGCAGTCGGGGGGTCTCTGATTGCGGCAGCTGTAGCAGCTAGCATCAGCGATTGAGCAAGTGAGTTGAATGCGTAGGCGTGTCGAGATTTTTGAATTTTTCGCTGTTGAGCGTGTTTCTGCCTCATTACGTCTTGCATTGAGTAACAGACAGCCCCAGCTTGAAGAGAACATAGAGTACATGTTAGAATGCTCTAACAATAACGATATCGCTCCAGTGTACACCACTGCAAACTGTATAACGATGGTTACGTCATTGGACTAGATTCGGCATAAATACAGTGCCCGAGAGACAGTGATCCGGAGCACAGCTGGTGCTCGGGCGAGTTTTTCAACGCTCCACTATTTTTTTTTTCAGCCTATTCTATGCTACAGACACTAGCTACTGGACGCAATTGTTTTGTCGTGCAAGCCATAATCAATACATCCATCATGGTCTATAAACACCCGAAGTGTATTCACATCTAGATTGCTCGGCTGAGGCAATTCCCTCAGGTAAGAGCATGTAGTAGAGCCGTAATAAAAAGAAAATTCTACGCTTGCTAATTGCTAGCATGCATTCCTGAAAGTCTCAGCAATAGGTAAAACGTATCTAACAGAGACGTCAGTCTACATTCGTAGTATAGCTTAAGTATGTATCAGACAAGTCTAAATGTAGCACATATATTCTTCGTGACCTGGCGAAAATGACCTTGGCGGGTGGTGGTTCACTGTCTCCCGGGCTTGAAGAAACACAGGAAGTTCGGACTTTTTTATTTGTTGTGGAATGATGCTCGAACGACATCGAACTCGAGCATATATAAATAGGGAGCGAATCCACGCTGTAGCACGCATTAGAATTGAAGATTGATTCGAATCAGAAATTCAATATATATAATCATTAGTACTATAGTATTAGCAAAATGTCAGTTTTGGATGTTTTAAAGACCAAGTCCGGTGTTATCTACGGTGACGACGTTCGTCAATTATTCTTATACGCCCAGAAGAAGGGCTTTGCTATTCCAGCTATCAACGTCACATCCTCCTCTACTGTGGTTTCAGCTTTGGAGGCTGCCAGAGACAACAAGTCTCCTATAATCTTGCAAACATCCCAAGGTGGTGCTGCTTTCTTCGCCGGTAAGGGTGTTGACAACAAGGACCAAGGTGCCTCTATCCAGGGTGCTATCGCTGCTGCACACTACATCAGAGCAATTGCACCAGCTTACGGTATCCCAGTTGTGTTGCACACCGACCACTGTGCCAAGAAGTTATTGCCATGGTTCGATGGTATGTTGAAGGAGGACGAGAAGTTCTTTGCTGAGACTGGTGAGCCATTGTTCTCTTCCCACATGTTGGACTTGTCTGAGGAGACAGACGAGGAGAACATTGGAACCTGTGCCAAGTACTTCGAGAGAATGGCTAAGATCGGCCAATGGTTGGAAATGGAGATCGGTATCACCGGTGGTGAGGAAGACGGTGTTAACAACGAGCACGTCCAAAAGGAGAGTTTGTACACTTTGCCAGAGACCGTCTTCAAGGTTCACGAGGCTTTGAGCAAGATTGCTCCAACCTTTTCTATCGCTGCTGCTTTCGGTAACGTGCACGGTGTCTACAAGCCAGGTAACGTCCAATTGAGACCAAGTATCTTGGGTGAGCACCAAAAGTACGCTCAAGAGAAGATCGGTTCTTCTTACGACAAGCCATTGTTCTTGGTATTCCACGGTGGTTCCGGTTCTGATCAAGAAGACTTTGACACTGCTATCAAGAATGGTGTTGTGAAGGTCAACTTGGATACCGACTGTCAATACGCTTACTTGACTGGTGTCCGTGATTACGTCTTGAACAAGAAGGATTACCTCATGAAGCCTGTTGGTAACCCAGATGGTGAAGACAAGCCAAACAAGAAGTACTTTGACCCAAGAGTCTGGGTTAGAGAGGGTGAAAAGACTATGTCTGCTAGAATCCAGGAGGCGCTTGAGATTTTCCACACCAAGGGTCAAATCTAATTGAATGATCTGAATCAATAAATAGTTTATCTGAAATCAACAATTGCGCTCAATATGGTATATAGCTGATTAAAAGGTCATTACATACATAATGAATACGATTTGAAAAATTATGAAATTTCGTTGGATGTAATGTATTAACGTTATGAATCTTGACTTGTATTGCTTGACTTTAATACTGTATTCTGGAACGGTTACTTTTTGTTATATGTACATGTTCTATTAAATAAGGTGTTACCTTTAATATGAGATCCAGACACCTTTAAAATAATTCAGAAAAAAAAAAAACAACATATGTTGCCCATGGCTATACTAGTATTTAGACAGCTAGTCATTAGCTGCATCGAGTTTCTCTTTTATTTGATCGTATGCTGGTAAATTAAGACCTTGCCCTAGCATGCCCTTTTGGAGTTGACTACCAACTTGATAGTTAGCCTTTACATACTTTGCAACGCATCTGTCAACACAGCACTGCTCTCCTGTATTAAGCTCTGATTCACCGTATTCTGCTGGTATACACTTGTTTCTGCATGTTTGTAGAACCGTATTAAATGTTTTCGACATCGAGTCAAAATGTATTTCAGCCAACTTGAGCTTTTCAGGATCAACCAGTACATTAGTGTACTGGCCTGCTGACCCTATAAATAAAGACATACTGAGTTTTTATATTATCTTTCCTGTTATATAGAGAAAATACTTTCTAAGTGAATGAAACTCAGTCTTTTCACTATTCCGTTTTAATGAAAAGCGAGGTGGATATATCAAAAATTGATGAAAAAAAAAAAAGTTACCGATATCTTCGTCTTTCAGTTAGACTAAGTCAGAAGGTTTCATATACTGAGCATTAAAGCACATTGATCATAGCGGCCCCATGCATGTGCTTTTAACTAATGACGATGGTCCTTTGGACAACAAAAGCTGTCCCTACATTAAGTACTTGGTGGATGAAATAAAAAGAGCCACAGATTGGGACCTATCGATTGTTGTGCCCCATCAGCAAAGATCATGGATCGGGAAGGCACATTTTGCGGGTAAAACCTTGACTTCATCATACATCTATACGAATGACTCTACAGGGAGCCCGAATGAGAATGTGAATGCTTTTGAGGGACCATTCAACCTTCCGAATGAAAAATATACACAGGAGTCGAAATACCAAGAGTGGTGCTTGATAGATAGTACACCCGCGGCCTGTGCTGATTTGGGAATACATCATGTGTACGCTTCCCGCAAGAAACTGCCCGTCGATCTTGTCATCAGCGGACCCAACTTTGGTAAGAATTCAGGTAACCTATACATATTGAGCAGTGGTACTGTCGGAGCTGCCTTGGAAGCAGTAACGCATGGCGTGAAGTCAATAGCGGTTTCTTACTCCTATAGCAACATAAACCACGACTTCTACCAGATCAAGGAAGCAGCTAAATTTACAGTAAAATTAATCAAGAAGTTGTATCCTAAGTTGAAGAAATCAGACGATATCGATCTTTATTCGATCAACATACCATTGGTAGATACTCTTAAGTTAGGACAAACAAAAATCATGTATGCTCCCATTTCATCTAATTTTTGGCACTCTATATATTCAAAAGCCGATGGTTTGAATGAGGATGGACGGGAACAGTTTTTATGGACTCCTAATTTCAAACAGGTGTACAAAGACAGCTTAATTGATTTTAATCACACTGATAATAGGGTTCTTTTGGAAGATAAAATTAGTGTTACTCCTCTCAAAGCTGCCTTCAAAAGTGTTAATGTAGGCATAGAGGAGTTGAAGCTAGACTTAGACGAAGAGGAGAAACAAGAAGCAAGAGAGACATCTAGTCTGACAAAAGTTGTTTTTCTTATTTCAATTCCTACCGATAATTATGTTTATGCACCTCTTGTCCAGGCTGTCAAAACTGTATTTCCACACGCTGAGATATCAACAGACAAATCATGTTTGAAAGAAATTCCTAGTAACTCAAATCTTAAAGTTTTTCATTACTGTGATTATGAAGACATTGATTTGGACTTGGTCAGCGAATACAATGATCTGTATTATGTCCCTTCTTATATATACAGAAAAGGTTTAATACGTAAACATTTCTTGGCAAACCTAATTCATCAGTATGTCGCCAAAAACCCTTCGCTGATCTTGAAAAAAGCATTACCTGAGACATATCAATTAGAATTAGATTATGCGGAGTTTCTTGATGACTCT
Source organism: Millerozyma pseudofarinosa (assembly GCA_030556505.1). Lineage (NCBI taxonomy): Eukaryota > Fungi > Ascomycota > Pichiomycetes > Serinales > Debaryomycetaceae > Millerozyma > Millerozyma pseudofarinosa. Next base: position 361,377 of record JAKTUD010000010.1, on the reverse strand, counting down.
CTTGATGAAAGTTATGAATTAAGACAGGCTATAGAAAAAAATGACAAAACGTGGATATTGAAGCCTAGCATGTCAGATAAGGGCCAGGGGATTCGCTTGTTTAGGACGGTCGACCAGTTACAGTCAATTTTTGATTCTTTTGAAGCACAAGAGGACGAGGAGGAAGATGGAGAACTGAAATCCATGTCCGCGGTGGACTCTAATAACAACAATGGGGTAATTATTTCTCAATTACGCCATTTCATAGTTCAAGAATATATGGACAAACCTCTACTCTTACCAAACTACGAAAATAAAAAGTTTCACTTACGTACGTATGTCGTCTGCAGTGGAGGCTTGAAAGTATTTCTTTTCAAGGATATTTTGACCCTTTTTGCTGCCTCATCTTATAATTCACCAGGAAAGGAATTGGAGAGTAATATCAACATGGATGGCCATTTGACAAATACATGCTTACAGGATACAGAGTCAGCTCTAGTGGTTCCTTTCTGGAAATTACAAGATAACGCATTCCCTCATGATGACAAGCATAAAGTGTTTTCGGCAATCAAGAACATTACAGCTGAATTGTTCAATGCTGCGCTTTCGGTGGATAAGATGAATTTCCAGCCCATGAAGAATGCCATAGAAATATATGGGATTGACTTCCTTGTCCACGATGATTTCTCAGTTTCTCTATTAGAAGTCAATGCCTATCCTGATTTCAAACAGACAGGAGATAACTTAAAAATCATAATATATGATCTTTTTCAATCTACAGTATCGCAGGCCGTTGCTCCCTTATTACTGAATCTGGATAGTAATAGCGGATCACTTGTTCCTATATTTGAGCACGATCTTCCGTATTAATGACATATATTATCTAATTCTATAGACCGAGCTGCATTGTCCCTTAATACTCAGTGGTACTCATCTTGTCTGAATATTGAACTATTCTGTAGAATCGCATTGAGTAGTAATGGTGATGACGTCGTGCGCAAATACAATTTGACTTTCTATTTTTGTGTAACAAGGAATTTTCCGCTCGTCGTCGAAGAATCGAAGAAGTAACGAACTAATTTTGTAGAACTTATTACTTCAAATCAATCAAATAGGAAATTGTCAGACTAGCTGAAGTAGGATTTGGAGATTACGTATAGATCAGACAAGATAGAGGATATGTCGACTCAACGAAGAATATATAAGAATCACCAGAAAAGAGGCAACAATCCTACATCAAATAGTACATCAAGTGAGTTGACGAACTTGATAGAAATGTTTCCCGACTGGGAGGCAGAGGATTTGTCAAGTTTGTTAGATGAGCATAATAACCTTGTGGAAGTTGTGATTGACCTCATTGTGAATAATAAGGTGTCCAGATGGGAACCTATCAAAAAAGAGAAGCATAAGAAGAAGGAAAAGGAAGTAGAGGAACCTGTAAATAGTACTGGTACTTCTTCTAATCTGGCTTCTTCTAACAACACTGGTACCGCAGAGCATGGCCAAAGAGCAAGTAAGCACAAGGATGCTCACTCTTTTAGCAAGTCTAAACATAATTCTGGCAAGCCTCATTCTACTAATAGAAAGCCTCATGCGAAATCAATTGGTAAGGAAACTTCTTCAACGCCTGCATCTACTGTTAGCATCCTGGGTGCTCCAGTAACTGATTCTTCGGCTCCCCCAGCAGCAAATACTTGGGCTGCTACGCTATCAAACGATAAGCCCAAGCAATCAGGTAAGATACAGTCCACGAACAAGACAACTCCATCAACTAATGACACTCCAAATGACACTGAAGATTCTAAACAAGTAAATAATGAGACAGCAGAAGTACCAGCATCAAATCCTTCAAAACCTGTTTTGAAGGAAGCTTCTGTTCCACAACCTCAGCAAGGTACTTGGGCATCTGCTATCACACCTAGGCCAAAACCTAAACCACAGCCTGCTCAGAAACAGCATAAGCAATCTCAACACGTAAAGGAATACAGAGGACAGAAGGAAAAATTTGAACAAGATCAACAGGAACCAATCTCTCAAGAGGATGAAAAACCAAGCATTTCAGCTGGTCAAACTTCTGACTTAGGTGCTCAGAACTACGTTGAGAATACTGCTGGTTCTACGCAAGCTAGTGGATTCCAAAGTCAACCACAAGTAGTATTACCCGTTTCATCTCAGCAAATTGATTCTATTGGTGTATCTTTTGGTTCATTGGCTTTAGGAGAAGATGGTCAAGACTCTAAACAAGAAGCTTCAAGTAAGGGACACGTCGCTGGTCAGTCACAGCCAGTACCTCAACATATTTCTCAGTCAGAGGTGCCTCAATCTGACCAGATCAAGCAACAGACCACACAGCCATTACAACAAGTACAGTCATCGACTCAAGCTCAACAATCCGGTCAGCAGGTTCAAGGTCAAAGTCACCCACAGCAACAGCAACAAGCAAGACAACGTTACGGTTTGTACAACCAAAACCGTTACGACCAACAAGGCTACCAACAACCACAACAGTTTAACCAAACCAAGCAACCACAACAACTGTACGACTATTACAATCAATTCCAACAATCCCAACAATATCCTCAACAGGCAACTCAGACCTTGCCAGGTGCTCAGTTTGGAATTTACCCAGGAATCGATTACTCTGCTTATAACCAGCAGGTAGCAGCAGCAGCAGCAGCAGCAGCTAGTCTCTCTTCTCCAGCCGCTTCACCTGCAACTACAGCGACTTTTGGACATTATGCTCAGGCAGCTGCTCAACCATCTAGTAGTGCTCCAGAAAATGTCGCAACACAGTCTCCTATTGCAGGTCAAGTTAACCCAACCACTTTGCAACAGCAAGTCCCCGCAGCACCTTTTGGCTACCCATACTACAACTACTATTACAACACTCCATTCTATGGAAACGGTGCTAACTTAGGTGGTCAAAGCGGTTTTGGTTCCGCGACACCAGGCAGTACAACTGCCGCTCATGCACAAACCAACGGATTTGGAAGCGGAATGTTTGTAGGCGCTGGTTCAAATGCTGCCTCTCAGTACTACGTCCAACCAACACAAAACGGTAACAGGTATCCAGGATACAACGGCTACCCTAACCAATCTCCAGTTCAATCCCAGACCGCTGCTGCAAACAACCAGGCCAGCGCACCAAACTCTCAAGGTGAGGCCACTGAGAGTTCTGCCCAGGCCAACCCGGGCCAAATCCCCCAACAGGCCCAACCTCAGCACCCTGTTGCTCCAGAATTTGCCGCCTATCAGCAATATCCTCAGTACGGTGCCTACCAAGACAACTCGCAGTACCGTGGCTGGTACTGATTTAAAAATGGCTACGTTTGCCTTTGTCAGCACCAAACTGTCTTTCCCACGCTTTAATGAGTGATGTGCAGCTTGGTGTGCTTTTCGCACCGCTCGCACTGACTCACACTTTGTCTCTTTGAGTGTGCTGCTTGGTGATATTGGTTATATTTTTTTTTAGGTTTACTTATCCTCATCCTACTTGTCTATATACATAGTGTGTATTCAATAGCAAAAACTATTTTTTCGTTTAATTAGCTCTGAGACATTCAATCAATATTGAACTACGGGTTGTCGTTGTCTGTGTACCTTGCTGCTCTCCACGTCCGCCTCTCGCTTCCATGTCGAAGAATGCCCTGCTGCATTTGACAGAAGCTCTCTCTAGGCAGCACCAACCTTCCCCTGCTTGTTCGCTGCATTCGGAACGTTAATATAGTGCGTGTGTAAACCAATATATCATACTTTACAGTTTCGTTCCTATGTAGACCAAACGCAGTTTGCAGTTTACTTCCCGCACAGTGCAACGGCGTAACTAGTAAACACACCGTTAAGGAGCTAACAAGCAAAACGCATTGCTCCGCTTGCATACTGTCCGGTACGAACCATCGCCGCTTACATTGCGTGATATCTTTAGCTCACAGTAGGAGAGGGACTTTCAGCGACTTCCCTTAGAGGCATGTGAACCAACATTCGCCGCCCCTTACAATCATTGAGAGGGGCAGCGCTTGCATAGAGCTACGTTTTCAGCGACAAAGGACTCGCGAGCATGGCTGGCTGTTCTCTTTGCATGGCTTCGCCATGTCTTGTAATAAGCAGAAAAGGGTATTTATTATAGTATAGGTGCAGGACTGACCCATACAATAATAAGGAGGTTTACAGTGACCGGGTTTCAAAGTAATTTTCAGTACGCATTTGGGCGCACACTAGTAGCTATGTGTAGGCTGGTGCGCGTAAAAGACAGCACTAAGAAATAACTGAGTACAGCAATTATTCTCATACTGTGAGGGATTCCCATACAAAATTGCAGTATATATTGTGGTAAGGTCTCCTAATAAAATATAGTGTTGTCTTTTACATAGTAATTGTTAAGCAGCGTTAAAAAACACTACTAGTTCAAAAAAGGTATGTACTTAATATGGGGTCGCACTAATTTTGCTGCAAGGATTTATAGGCATGAGAGACTGAGGATGCACATACTGAGAAGTAGCACCATGGAGCTAGCGATATAAAGTGCTACATGCTGTTGGTGTTGCGTCCCGGGTGTATAATGTGTTGTGCCGGTTGTCTTGGGCCTATTTCTGCCATTGCGCTGGCGTTGAGGGCAGTAGCTTTTGGTGCGGTTTTTTATGCTGTGGAGAACCATGTGCCAGCCATGCCATTGCCAGGCGCTGTTCCAGTGCCTGGCCCGAGGCAGAGGTGGGCACCGGTGTCCTGGATCTGGTGTTGCTCTTTCGCCGCTCTTTCGCCGAGTCCATATATGTTTACTGTCGCTTTTGGCTCCGAACTGCTTATGTGCACAGTAGGCTTTGGGCCGGCGCGAGTGCCTTCTGTTAACATTCTGTTTACTACATGGCCGTGGCCAGCCCGTGCGCCTCGTGGAGCATAGCTAAATGCGATTATATCACTTGTCAGGTTCGTTCCATTCATCCTGGCTTGTTTAGCGGAGCTCACTAGTGTGGTTTAATGGGAGGGCGCAATTTGTGATGAGAAAGCGCAGAAGCGCGTCGCTGCACAAAATGAACACGTTAAACACCTGGATAAGCGTCAGGCAATTAAGTGGCTCTGGGGAAGAAATTTGAATAAGTCGTGGACATAAGAAAGATGTGGGCCAGTAATGAAAGCGTCTCGGTGTCAATACGAATTGGGACGCGGTGGATTCTTAAGAAAATATCACAAAAGCGCAAAAGGGGATTTTCGCCAATTAATTATATGGCGCATGTAAACAGTAAATAGAAGAGACTTTTAAAGGCACAGGTCCACCCAGCACATTCTGAAAGCACTAGATAAATTGAAGCAAGTACTAACAGTCTTTCTAGGTTTTGAGACACAGCTATAATGTCTACAACAGAAAAGAAGAGAGCCAGCAGAAAGAAGAAGGATCCAGATGCACCTAAGAGATCATTGTCCGCGTACATGTTTTTCGCTAACGAAAACAGAGATATCGTAAGAGCAGAGAACCCAGGTATCTCGTTTGGACAAGTTGGTAAGCTCTTAGGAGAAAAGTGGAAGGCCATGAGTAGTGAAGATAAGGTTCCTTACGAGGGTAAGGCCGAGGCTGATAAGAAGAGATACGAGAAAGAAAAGGCTGAGTATGCTAAAAAGAACAGTGCTTGATCTGCCTGGTATGGGCTAGTGCTGGTCTGTTCGAGTAACTGTCTATGGCTCTGTTTTGTGCTGCGTTTGGAGTTCACTTTGCACCTTGTTGCATTGACGTTCTTTCGTTCTGGGTCAATCCTAGTACGGCCTTGCACAGGCTTTTTCCTCGAGATGAGGCTCAAACACCAGTGCTATCTTGCGTATCTTTGCTGTACAGTATCTATGTATATTAAATCGCCTCGCGAATTTCAAAAAGTGCCTTCTACTTATGTATTTTTGCTATATTGATTACTTTTTTTTTAGTTGGGAGTGATTGTCACTTTACCGACTGTTTTTCTAAGTATTAGTATGTTTTATTTTAATTGTTTTCTATATTAAGTTCTTCCCGTAGCGTGTTAGGTATGTATTTGTACTGTAGTTCTATACCCTTTCAGCAATCTAACAAGCGGTTTGATTGCAGCTCTTTGTGTTCCTGTATATGATACAAGTTGGATTTATAAGTGAATCCTTTTGTAGGGCTTTAGGTCGGTAAAGGTTAAAGCAATACTTGTTTTTTGAACATACTCGAAGTAATATAGGACAAGATATGACTCAATTACCTAAAGCATCCTTCAATGATGATCCAAAGTCATTTGCATATGCTTCAGCACGCAAAAGATGGCCTACAATTCTAAAAGGAGCAATTGACGATGTCAACCAGGAGATCAGTGAGAAGCCCCAATTGGAAACGACCGGGAAGGAGATACTAACTAAAATCGAATCATTCTTGAAGTACATGGAAAATGATGGTGAATTGAAAAGGTTTACGGAAAGCGAAGTTGCTCTCAATCCAGACTTGAAGTATTACAATCAGTCTCTTGAAGAATTGAATAAAGAGAAGAAAGTCACTTGGTTGAAAGGTAGGTGGTTGAATACTGAATGCTTTCTCTATCAGATTTTAAAACTCTACTTCCTTGAATCCAGTGAGAAGTACTGGCGCCAGTATGACGTATTTGAGAGATTGAAGAATAACACATTTCACCAATCCGATGTGGGTGTATTGGAGTTATGCAAAAGATACAACATTTTGGCGTCGCAATTGTCCGAGAAGACAGTTGACAAAAATGCTTTGGGCCTTTTATTCAAGGAGTTCATAGACATTTCTTTGTGGGGTAATGCAACCGACTTGTCATTGTTGGCTGGAAATGTTACTCTTGAAGAGATACAGTCAGCCCAAGGGGAAGAAAACAGAAAGAAGAACGAAAAGAACATTATTGTAAATGATATATCTGAAGCCTGGGACGTATTGTCCGAAGGCTCTTTGGGAAAAAGAGTCGATATTGTTTTGGACAACGCAGGATTTGAATTATTTGCTGACTTGATTTTAATTTTGTTCTTGTTAGATTCAGGTATTGCCAAAGAAGTGCACTTACACTGTAAGGAGATCCCTTGGTTTGTTAGTGACGTCATGCCAAAGGACTTTGAACTTACTTTGAATATGTTGTCTGATCATAAGTTCTTTTCGAATATCTACTCTAGTGAGGCTAATGAGAAGGTTATTATGGCATTACATGATTCAATATCACACTATTATAAATCTGGAAAGATTTTAGTTCAGTCTCATCCATTTTGGACCTTGGATTATAAGTTTTGGTCAATCCCCAAGTTTGAAGATTTATACAAGGAATTATCAAAGTCTAATTTGATTATATTAAAGGGTGATTTGAACTATCGAAAGCTTACAGGCGATTTGTTTTGGGACCCGGCAACTCCTTTCAAGGTGGCAATTCAAGATTTGGCCAACTCTGGCCTCCCTCTTCTCAGCTTGCGTACCTGCAAAGCGGATGTTGTAGTAGGTTTGAAAGATGGTCTTTACGAAAAGTTGAGCGAAGAGTACAAGTCTCAAGGAAACGAGTTAGGAAGTTTCTGGACTACTACAGGTAAATGGGCTGTCATATCTTTTTCGGATGGTAAGTCTTAAACTATTTAGATAATACTTCATAAATATATTTTCGTTGATTAACTTTCGTGACCATATTGAACCTAATAAATTCATCTGTAGCACTGCAACATACATTAGCTATCCTTGCTTATTATGCTTCTCCGGCCCTTTTAGAGTTGCATGCTACAATCTTAAACTTGTCAACGCTTATTTCATTGTCACCAAGCAGATCTCCACCCCCACTCGATACATCAGTCAACTTTATAATAACATTCTTGATAATAAACGTCCATACATCATCACAGAACCTATATGTATGCAAATCACCCTTAAACGTCAATTTAGACTTTGCAATCCCCAGTTCGTTCTTCAACAAATCCGATATTATTCTGTCAAAGTTATTTAATATTTTGTTCGCAAGTTGAGGTTGAATCTTTTCATCGGTAATCAATGTGTCCAATGCATCAGTCAAAGTAGTCCCAATGGTTGATCTTCTATATAACTCGTAGTAAGCCTGTCCACTCATGTTGCCAGTAGGAATTGCCCTTGAGTACCTAATTAAATAGTAAATTCATTATCTCTCTTCTGACCTGTGTATAGGTTTTGGTATAATTAATTTTGTGTTCAAAAAAAATTTCATCGATCGCTAACATTCTAATACCTTAATACTAGTAATTTGGATTTACTAGACTTTCATTTTTATAACCAAGCGCAAGATGCCTAGAAAGACAAAGAGCATGTTCTCTACTAGTAGAGGACGTGTTCGTGCCTCGATGAATAAATATAACTTGTTTAACCTTTACAAGAAACCAGCAATCAATTATCAAGGAAAAACTTTGTATCAACAAAAATGGTTAGCAAAGGCAGAAACTAGAGCATATCACGGAGAACATTTAACAGAGGGCCGTTGGAAAGAGTTGTTCAAACCAAATTTAGAATCTGTTGCACAGCTTGATGCTTCTTTGAAAGGTGTTGATATTCCATCTACACCCTTACCATTACAGACGTATGCTACACTCGAGAAAAGACTCGAATTTGCCTTGTTCAGGTCCATGTTTGCCTCCTCTATCAGACAGGCTAGACAATTTATCCTTGGAGGAGATGTTAAAGTTAATGGAATCGTGATTAAGCATCCATCATTCCCATTGAAGAGTGGTGACATGTTTAGCGTCACACCAGAGAAAGTCCTTTTTGCTTTAGGAAGAAAGAAGCCAGGTCTTGAAGAAGCAATCAGGGTAGACAAGAAACAGGTTGCGGCATGGAACAAGTACGTATCATCAGCTAAATCTAATCCTCGTGAAATGTGGGAGTTAAAACGAACGAAGCCAAAGTCTTTGAACCCTTTCCAAGATGCATTGGAGGATCATAAGGAAAATGTGAAAAAATTTAATGAAAATGTTGAGAAGAATATGTCAAAAAATCAGAAACAAACATCAAGAGAAAGTGTCTTGTCGAACATTCTCTCTACTGCTAATCTGACTGTCGATAAAGACACAATCTCCGCGGAAACTTTCAGTGACTACAATGAAACCGATAGACAGAAAGCTTACCAGGCATACAAATATTTGTCTGATGCAAAGCATCAGTTACTTGACAATTTTTCCGTGGATGATGCTCGAGAATTCATAACTAAAAAGTCCACAGAGTTTTCTTCCCAAGAAGAGGCCAAACTTGCTGTACATGTCAAACAAATTTTGTCTGAATTGGTGAAATCACGTATGGAGCACATCCGTTTGTCGGCTCAAGAGCAGAAATTACCTGAAAACTCCAGTACATTGCCATACTCTCAAGATTTCGCCTCTAAACTATCCTATCATCAGAACATAGAGAAGGACGCGATACTTGAAGATGAATCAAAGGCTGATGTGAACCTTCCTTGGCAAAAGGGTTTGTTTGGCCGTCAAGATCCATCAAAACCATATTTCACCCCATGGACACCCAGACCCTTCTTGGGTTGTTTTGCTATCTTACCCCATCATATAGAAATTTCATTCAGTACTTGTCATGCAGTTTACTTGAGGGACCCAATAGCAAGACCCGGTCATTCTGAAGTCATCACACCTTTGGCTGATCATGTTCACGAAAGAGCTTACATGTATTATGCAAGAAAGGGATTATAAAACACATGAGATACATGAAATACAAAAAAATCATCTTTTGTTTATTTTCATTCTATATAGAAATGACAAATAGATTTCACTTAGCTTGTATATACAATAGGAATAAAGTTCGATTCAAATTTATTTAATGTGCGATGTAAATTTCATTCTTCAAACTCATCATATGACAAGAATCTCAAGTAAACTAGTTAAAGAGGCGTACAAACACTCCAAGTTTTTACCTCCCTTGTTGAAAGCTAATAGAAATTTGGAAGCAGCAAAATGTGAGTTACATTGGATCAAAAGCGAATTACCCAAGAGTAAATGGAAAGAAGCTGTGAAACGCAGATCCAACTTCGAGCCTCTTCAATATATATTGGGCACTCAACCGTTTGGGTCCTTAGATATAATATGCCGCAAAAATGTTTTAATACCTCGGTCGGAGACAGAAGAATGGGTCTTGAAGCTTTGTGATTCAATACAAAGGGGTATGAACGATTCTACAAATATTAAAATTTTGGATGCTTGTACAGGTTCAGGTTGCATACCACTCTTGTTGCATCAAAAGTTGTCGGAGGACTCCAGTTACACTACTAATATTAAAGGAATCGACATTTCTTCTGATGCACTTGCATTAGCTACCGATAACTTGAAGAAAAGTGGCCTGCTTTGGTCATTAGATAGGAGCCCTGTCTCTTTCCAGGAACTTGATGTTTTCGAGTCAAACTTCCGGGAGAAGGTGCAAGAAAAATTCGACCTTATAGTTTCAAACCCGCCTTACGTTACTCCAGAAGAGTATATCTTGCCATTGAGTCTTGCTGGTGTTGAAAAATCTGTACGACTATTTGAACCAACTTTAGCATTAGTAGGAGGTAATGAATTTTACGAGAGACTAGCGGCACTTACACTTTGTATTAATGCTAATGCTTTTATTTTTGAATTGGGTCTGTTCCAGCAAGCCTCGTGCGTTCAGGAGAGAATGAGTGCCCAATCGTCGTGTTGGAAGAGTAAGGTTTACTACGATAGCGCTAACAAAATACGATGCGTCCTAGGCTGGAAAGAGAAGTCTGGATGGGACTTCCTTGAGCATTTTTGAGTGATAGAATACTTCATGCATATGCTAATTACACGTTTTGATTCTATACAATTCGAAGGCTGTGGTAATATTAATGTTAAATGCTTTCACTTTCATCTAGGGCCCTTTTTTTCTTAGAGATACCTCTTCCAACCGCAGTTATGCCTTCTTTCTTTGGGAAGACTCTAGTTCCTGTTAACACATATCCACCTAGTCCCCTCAGTGTCATCATGGGATGCATTCGTCCCGGTATCGTTTGGTAAACTCTAACTTTACTCTCAAAGATGGATGGAGCTAAGATCCTTCTGTCAACTGCTAAAAAGTGCTGAGTTTCGAGCAACCTTTCTTTATATTCGTTGTAAATAGCTATAGGTCTCGCACCTCCAATCTTCGGTAAGATATATGGTAATACAGATGGCATATGCAACTTGCTGACAGAAATGAAACCGTCAAAATTTCCTCTTATAACCAAGTCAATAACATGGTTAATGTCTGCAGCTCTCTTTTTTTGACGATAGTATTGAGCTTTTCTGGCAGGTTTCATATCTTCTACAACCTCTTCAGGTTCTTCCATCCAGTTTATTTTCTCGTTCTCAGGTTCAACAAATTGAAGCCAGTTGATCGATTTAACCATTCTATCTATCATTTCATCTGTATAGTCAGAATTTCTTAATATGATATGATTTGCATGCTCATTCTCGTGAATGCTAACAATAGTCCCTTCTCCGTTCATTCTCTCCATCAATGCATATAGAATAACGCCACCAGTTTCGTCTATTAATAAATAATTCCCACCTGGTTTTACATTAGCATAGCTGAAAAGGAGACTCAAAGATTCAATTGTCATATCAAAAACTCTTTGGTTGTCCTTTTCAAGGTAATACTCTAAAAGTTGTGATCCTCCTAATAATTCAACCGAAAATCTTCTAAAAAATTTCGCCTGCTTTCGTTTCAAGTACTTTTGTTGAGAGAACAAAGTCTTCTTATCAAACCCTGCGTGCCCTTCGATGATCTTGTCTATTATTTGCTGACCTACATCTGATGAAACACCGGATCCCTTCAAATTGTCTATATCTTCTGAAGAAAGTTTTTGAACTTTAGATCCAACATCGATGATAAATTGATTATTTTCTGAGCTACCGGAAAACATATTGACGATATCTTTTCTTGTAACTTGATCCTCATCCTCTTCAATGTCTTCATTTTCCATAAGTTGTGCCTGATCCTCCATCAAGCTCTTAATGGGTCTCACCTTGTAGTCTTCAAGAATCTCGAATGCCTGACCATAGGCATAGCCAATAACTTCATTTACTTTGAAGGATCCAAATTTTCCAAGATTAATTATTTGGCCAGACTTAAGTTCAACTATCTTCATTCCCTCTGAAGGTAACCGAATCAAGGCATGTTGGTTAGCTGTAATAGTGGAGGTATTTTTCATATCTTAGTTTGTATGAAATTTTTAAATGGAAGTAGTCAAAATAAATAGAAATTCTATCTTCAAAATAAATATCTATTTCTCCCTGCTAGATTACAAACACTGTCGTGCTTTCTGTTTTCTCCCCTGACTTATATGACAGTATGGTTGAAATGGCCATGAGTCCCAGAAAAGTAGCGATGAGATAATGAGGTAGTGCAAAAGCTATTCGGTGAAAAATTTAGGATCTCAGGCATTTTAACATTTGAAGTATATTATTTTTAACAACATAAGATGGGAAGAAGGGCTAAGAACAAGCAGGGGCTTCCACCCTCTCTTGAGGATGTTCAAGGTAAAAACAATAAGCATGAGTTTAAAAGAAAAAGATCTGAGCCATCAAACACAATTTCTTCTACGAGTAAAAAAGTGAAGAAAGATGCCGATGAGCAAAAAGCTAAGAATGTGCTGAAAGACGCTGAATCTCTCAAGGGAGATACAAGTGATGCTCTTGAGTCTGAAAAGAAATCCTTATTTGATGACTCTGATGAAGAGAGTGAAGAAGAAGAAATTGAAGATTTGGCTGAGATTGAGGATGATGATGGGCTTGAAGATGATGAATTAGAGTCTAATGATGAATTTGTGGATTCAGATCAGGAAGACATGGAAAAACCTTTCTTTTCAGATGATGAGGACATGGAAAACTTGAATGCAGCCAATATGGAGGCACTTTCCAAGAAACTTGAGGAAGAAGAAGCCGAGGAGGCTCAGGATGCCGAGAAAGAACTCTTAGAGGAAGGTATAGTTCAACCAAAAGCCAAAATTTTACCAAATAGCCAGCAAGAAGAAGAGGAGGCCAGTAGGCCACCAGACTTAACTCTCATAAGAACTCGTATGATCGAAATTGTCAAAGTATTAGAGAATTTCAGTGAGTTAGCCGAAGAAGGAAGATCCAGGTCTGAATACGTTAACAGATTAATAAAGGATATCACCATTTACTTTGGTTATTCCGAATTCCTAGCAACTTTGTTGTTTGAACTTTTTTCGCCTGGTGAAGCAATGGAGTTTTTCGAAGCCAATGAAATCGCAAGACCTATTACAATAAGAACTAATACTTTGAAAGCTAGGCGAAGAGACTTGGCTCAAGCATTGGTCAATCGTGGTGTTAACTTGCAGCCAATTGGTTCCTGGACAAAGGTTGGGTTACAAATATTCGACTCACAAGTACCTATTGGTGCCACTCCAGAATACTTAGCAGGTCACTATATCCTTCAAGCAGCATCATCATTTTTACCTGTTATGGCATTAGATCCTCAAGAGAATGAACGTATTTTAGATATGGCAGCTGCTCCTGGTGGTAAAACCACATATATTTCTGCTTTAATGAAGAACACTGGATGTGTATTTGCGAATGATGCTAATAAGTCTCGTACAAAATCTTTGATAGCTAATATTCACCGTCTTGGATGCAAAAATACTATTGTTTGTAATTATGATGCACGCGAGTTTCCAAAAGTGATTGGAGGTTTTGATCGTATTTTGCTTGATGCTCCTTGCTCTGGTACTGGTGTGATTGCTAAGGATGAATCAGTTAAAACCAGTCGTACGGAGAAAGATTTTGTTCAAATTCCTCACCTTCAGAAACAGTTGTTGTTATCTGCAATAGATTCAGTTGACGCTCATTCTACTACAGGTGGTATAATCGTATACTCTACATGTTCTGTTACTGTTGCTGAAAATGAGGCTGTTGTTGACTATGCCTTACGCAAGCGTCCTAATGTCAAATTAGTAAGCACTGATCTCCAGATAGGTAAGGAAGGATTCACCTCGTATCGTGGGAAACATTTCAACCGTAGTATTTCTCTTACTAGACGTTATTATCCACATACTTACAATGTTGATGGATTCTATGTTGCTAAATTCAAAAAGATAGCGCCTTCGCCTCATGATGTTTCAAAAGCGGGTGCTAAAGAGAAAGAAGCGTCCGCAATGGAAGAGGCCATTGAAGAGGGTATAATTCGCGATGATTTCGCTGAATTCAATGAAGAAGAAGATAAAAAATTTATTGATAGTACAGTGAAGAGAAATCTTAAAAAGAAGGGCATTGATCCCAAGGTAGCAAAATCATGATATAACGAGTGTGCTATGATATCTCGTTAATAACTATTTTAAGCAGAGTATTAATATTTGTATAGTATACATAAGCTAACTTATAAATTCATTGAAAGAAATTACATCAAGCAAACATTTCCCAAATTATGCTCTTTGATATATTCGGCTCCCATCTCTTCGTATTCTTCCTTTGACACGTAGCTTTGTTCTGCTTCGGGTGTTCCGGCCCATTTCTGCATCCCTTTCCAAGCATCCAAAATTGGATCATTAGCCTTACGTACTCTTAGAGGAGCTCCATATGGTAGAAACTCTGTGAAGTCTTTTACCACTCTTTCTCTCATATTTTGTAAATGAGTTAAGCCACCCGTGAGAAACACATCATTAATCATACTATAAGATTGACCGCCAGGAGAGAAATTTCCATCCAACCTTCTGTATACTAAATCTTCAGCGATCTCAGATATGCCTGCTTGATCTAAACCAGCCATACTTGGTTGAAAGAGAATTTCAGGTACACGGATTCTTTCGACGTTGAAATGAATCTGGTGATTCTTTTTGATTATTTCTGGATGATTTGCCAACTCATCTGGATCTGATATCTTTGCACCCAAAGCAACTGCAACATTTTGTCTAGGTCCATGAAGAAATTTGTGTAGAGCAGATGATTTCCAATCTAATGCTTGAGAAGCAGCTAAAGTATCATCTTCGGTAAAATTAGGGTCATACTTAATCAACTTTTCTTCTATTCCAACAATCCTCAAATAATCCTCCTCCTGTTCTTCTTCAACAGCTGCATTAGATATATCTCTATAAATCCCCCAATCGTCGTCATTTGATCCGAAAGTATCGTTCGGATCATTGTCGATTGTTGTATTAGCATTACGTCTTCTCTTTCTTGAGGCAGCAGACGTAGATCCGGTAGCATCATTAGCCAAATCAGCTATATTCTTCATTCTTTGTTGAGTTGCGGCAGATTTTCTATCTTTGAAAGAGTTGATTAACTTTGCTCTCTCTTTTACTCTTTTAACTAGACTGTTGAGTTCCTCCTTTTTTGCATGACACCAACCTTCCAAATCTCTTTCACGCCATTCTTCTTCTTCCTTTATTTGCTTAGCAAGTAATTCTGCTTCCTGTTTTTTTGCCTCCTTTGCCCGTATTCTAGCGTCGTAGTTTGCTTTAAGGAGTTTTTGTTTTCTTTTTTCTTTAATATCTTCAGGAGAAAGTTGATCATCAGGGATATTTACCAATGGCCACTGGTCTGGTTCATCAGCCTCGTTATCACCGCCATCTGGATTCTTAGACCTTTTAATAGATTTTTCAAGATTAGTGACGTATTTCTTGAAATCACTCATGTCTTCGAATTCTTCTGCTTCCAATCTTTGTTGTATTTCTTCGGGTGACAAAGACTCCAATTCTATTTTCAAGTTGTTGTAATACTGTATTTCCTGCTCCTTTTGTAACAACTTTTCTGCTCTCTTTTGCTGAGCTTGTTCTTGTAATCGCTTTCCCTGTTCTCTTTTCTTTTGTACCTGTCTCGCAAGCTCTTCTTCGCTTTTGCGCTTGTCAGCTGCTACATTTACATCAACAGGAGCTTGAAGGACTATATCGTGTGTTTCAAGAAAATCTATGTCCAAATAGTGAGCTAGTTCCTGTTGATAATCCATCAGTATGTAGCAATGGTCCTTGAAAATATTAGTAGTGTGTTGAGGAGTTAGTTTTGTAGGGAAATAAGGATATTTGAGGGACAATAGTTTCAGAATAAATTGCAGAGACAGGTTTCCTCCAAAATCGATCCTTTTGGTCTGCAGCAATATACCCTTTCCGTTTAAAACAGGAATCATGTGCGTCAGTTCATTTCCAGTTCCTACTACTAGACCACTGGAGCGACCATCCGAATTCGCGTAGAATGAGAATAAAGAGTCAATGCCCAATGCTACTTTTGGTGCTTGATATGCTTCAAATAACAATTCATACATGTTCTTGCGCTGTGCTAGTGGGCAGGCAACAGGCTCCGTCATAATAATAGGATTATTGATACGCCCATTATCGCTATGGACACCCAAGTGCTCAAATGAATAATCAAATAGGTACTCGATGTAATCCCAATTTGTAACTAGTGCACCATCATAAGGTCCCTTCAGTGAAGACCTCAAAGCTGGATCTCTGAAAATGTCATTGCCTATGATGGTCAAAGTCTTCTGGGCCCTTCTATCTCTATATCGAGCCACTAAAGCCGGAAATTCATTATTTGGAACAGTCGAATTTGTGAGTCCAATCTTGAAAGAACTCGTGCCAACGTCTAAAGCTATTGGTACACCATATTGATAGTTGTTATAAAATGGTTCCGGCTCCGGGCTTGCAACCGTTTCTCTTAAGGGATAGACTTTTTGGGGTAGTATATCTTCTTCACGCTTACTTATAGGTTTCTCTACTTTCACTGTCATGATCTCTTCCCCTTAGTTTTATAATTATCAATTTTTAACTAGCCATTACAGAAGGTTCAAGGAAATCCAACAAAGTCGTGTAAGCGCAATCTACAAGAAAAGACTAAAGGGTTATTAAAAGCATAACTTACGATTGACACGTAGATTATAGCATTCTACACAGTTTAAGTGAAAGGATGTCGGGCGAAGAGAATCAATTCACTGTTCAAGGTTGTAACATTGTTACAATCTTGAAAAGATTAGAGGCTGCGACCTCAAGATTGGAGGACATTATGGTTTACCAACCTCAGGTAAATCAAACACAACCAGAGACTAGAGCCATCCAGCAAGGAAGCAATAACACCGCGGGCGAAGGTTCTACCAAGAGCTTACAGGATCTGAAGGCTGTTGCCAGTCTGTCGGACTCTCACCAAAAATCTAAAAGCGTGGTCCAGTTTGAAAAGTTGATCTCGGATTTCGTGGAGCCATTTGTTGAGAAATCAAAAAGCATTGCTCCAGAGGTTGGTGAATCGGCCAGCGAGCTTTTAGAAGCGTTCAAGGAGCAAGCTAAGTTTTTGGACATAGTTTCCCGCTCGAAAAAGCCAGATTTTTCAGACCCAAAGCTTTTGTCGATCTTAAAACCTATCAACCTGCGCATTGGTAGAATTGATCAAATAAAGGACGAAAACAGAAAATCTGGATTTGCCAATCACCTCAGCACCATAAGTGAAGGATCTCCTCTGTTGGGCTGGATCGTGAGCGACGTTCCAGTATCTCTCATTCCTGAATTCAAGGACAGCGCTCAGTTCTGGTCAAACAGAATCTTAAAAGACTATAGGGATATTGACCAAAAGCATGTTGAATGGGTTAAATCTTTTTTGCAGTTAATCGATCAGCTTAAGTCGTATGTGAAGGAATATCATACGACGGGCCCAGCTTGGAACAATGCTAGCGGAAAGCCTCTTGCTGAAGTATTATCCACAATTGGTTCATCTTCTCAGCCGGCTGACTCCAGCTCCAGTCGCGCTGCTCCTGCTGCTGGGGGAGCTCCACCCCCACCTCCTCCTCCTCCACCTCCTCCACTGGACTTATTGAGTGGTACCTCAGATTCGGATCCTTCGACTTCAGGAGGATTGGCTGCTGTTTTTGCCGATATCAATAAGGGTGAAGGAATCACTTCAAACTTGAAGAAAGTAGACAAGTCCGAGATGACGCACAAGAACCCTGCTTTGAGAAATAATGGGTCTGTTTCTAAGAAAGCTACCCCTACACCTCCCAAGAAACCCCAAAGTCTCTCTGCTACATCTGTTCCTACAAAAAAGTCACCAAAGAAGGATCTTGTCGACGGTTCCAAGTGGATCATTAACAACTTCACCGAAAGCGACATTAGTGAACCAATAGTGATCGATACCGAGAAACACCATTCGGTGTTCATAGGAAACTGTTCCGGTATCACTCTACACATTAAGGGAAAGGCAAACGCGATATCTGTATCCGAATCTAAGAAAACCGCTATCATCGTTGACTCCTTGATCTCTGGTATCGATATTATCAAGTCAAGCAAATTTGGCCTCCAAATATTAGGTACTGTCCCCATGGTAAACGTTGACAAATGCGATGAGGGAACTGTTTACTTATCTAAAGATAGCATTGATGTTGATGCCCAGATTTTTTCTAGCTGTACAACCTCCTTGAATATCAATGTTCCTGCAAAAGATGACTACGAAGAATTACCAGTGCCAGAACAATTCAAACACTCAATAAAGAATGGTAAATTGGTGAGTGAGGTTGTAGAACATATGGGTTAGACAAGCTAGCCTCTATAACATATACAAGTTTTATATATGTTGTATATACGTTCTATACTTACAATATATACCATATCCTTACATCTGATACTAAGTACCTATCGGGTCTGCATATTAAATCTAATCTCAAAATTACACAAAATCGACTTAACACAAAAAAAGAACATCAAAGAATTTTCCAAAAAAAATGGCGAACGCCATCACTGTTGAATCTGATTCTATATTAACTAGTGTTGATAAAAGACTTTTTTTTCTACAGACTACCATACAGACATAGTCAAAAGAAAGAGTCATGGTCAAGGATACTAAATTTTACGACCAACTTGGAGTGTCGCCAAATGCTTCTGACAGTGAATTAAAGAAAGCTTACAGAAAAGCTGCATTAAAGTACCACCCAGATAAAAATCCATCTCCTGAAGCGTCTGAGAAATTCAAGGCTCTCTCCCATGCATATGAGGTTCTTTCAGATGATCAGAAGAGAGAGATCTATGACACATATGGAGAAGAAGGATTGTCTGGTGCCGGTCCAGGAGGAATGGGCGGTGGCATGGGTGCTGAAGATATCTTTGCCCAGTTCTTCGGAGGAGGCTTTGGCATGGGTGGTGGTAGCAGAGGCCCATCGAAAGGAAAGGATATCAAGCATGTTATCAGCTGTACATTAGAGGAGTTATACAAGGGTCGTACTGCCAAGTTGGCCTTGAACAAGACCGTTTTGTGTAAGACATGTGATGGTCGTGGTGGTAAAGAAGGTAAAGTCAAGACATGTAGTACTTGTCAGGGTCAAGGTCTGAGATTCATCACCAGACAAATGGGCCCCATGATACAAAGATTCCAGACGGTGTGTGATGTTTGTAAAGGAAATGGATTCATATGCGATGCTAAAGACTTATGTCAGGTTTGCAAAGGTAAGAGAACTACTAATGAACGTAAGATTTTACAAGTCCATATTGACCCTGGTATGAAGGATGGTCAAAAGATTGTTTTTAGTGGTGAAGGTGATCAGGAGCCTGGTATTACACCTGGTGATGTCTTCTTCATTGTTGAAGAGAAGCCCCACGATAAATTCACAAGAAAGGGTAATGATTTGTACTATGAAGCAGAAATAGATTTATTAACGGCTTTGGCTGGTGGTGAAATCGCATTCAAGCACGTTTCTGGCGAGTACGTGAAGTTGACTATTGTCCCAGGTGAGGTCATATCCCCAGGTACTACTAAAGTAGTTGAGAACCATGGTATGCCTATTTACAGACACGGAGGCAATGGTAACTTGTTCGTTAAATTCTCCATCAAATTCCCTAAGAACAACTTTACTTCTGAGGATAAATTGAAACAGTTGGAATCTATTTTACCACCTAGGGCACAGGTTAATATTCCAAAAGGTGCAGAGGTTGATGAGTGTGACCTTGTGGATTATGAGCCTTACAAGCATCAAGGTGGAAGCAGACGTGATACTTACGATTCCGATGATGAAGAAGGTGGTGCTGGCGGTCCTGGTGTCCAGTGTGCGTCTCAATAGAAGTTTATCGTCTATTTATATTATATCATTTCTATCATTAAATTAATAAGTTATAAAATTATTTATGCTGTAAGACTTTCATTACTGGTTCGTGAAGTTGTCTTTATGGTCCCTAAATTTTGATGCATTAAATTGGATTTATATTTCTAGTCAGAATCTTTTCTCTTTTTTAGCTCCACTATAAGCACAAAGATAATAGAGCTTAAAACTAGAATACCTGTCATCACTGTGAAACAACCTCCCTCTCCTATCCCATCAACCATGGCTTGTAAAGCACCAGATCCAGCTGCACCTAAAAGGCACCGAACTAAATTTACACAGCTTGTCAGGGCTGAACCTTTGTCTGGATATAAATCAACCAATACTGTACTTATGGCTGACATTAACCCCATTGCTGAAACTGAAATCATAAAACCTGCTATTAAGATTGGTGCGATATTGATATGCTGTTCCAATCCCCAACCAAAAAGGAGAGTAAACCCTATCATTATCACAGTAGAAATATGGAAAAATTGGAGTCGAGCTCCAACCCCATCAAACTTAGGCCTGAGATCCGGAGGGAGGCTTGCATACTTACTATTATACATACTTCGTTTTCTATTGAAATTCCAATCAATAAATCTACCAATAAGTATGGAGCCTAGAAACGTTCCCACACCAGGAGCAATATAACAAAGGCCAACCTGGATTATCGAAAACCCATAATTCTTTTCGAATGAAGATGCAAGTGTTGTAAGCATCATGGTCCAGATCGTAAATTGACCGCCTCCCGGTAAAATGAGGAAAAATACATCGATACTGAAAAGAATTTTGAATGGAGCCAAAATGTTCAGTATCGATGACTTACGTACTATTAAAGTTGACTCATCTTTTGTTAGTCTTCTTTTCACGCAGGGGAGTTGCAAAACCGGCAGTTTATTTATGAAACGCTTTGGAGGTACAGTAAAATTCCCAACATACTGTCTATTTGTTTCTGGTAACAAGAATAGAACGAATATAAACACTGTACCACTTCCTATTGCTAAAAAAGCAAATAATCCTCTCCAACCAAACCTATCCATGATACCGGACCCGATCAAAGCACCCATTCCTTGTCCCACAAGTTGAATTCCAGTCACGGTACCCACGTATCTTCCCCTTTCTTCCGGAAGACAAATGTCACCAAGCATTCCGAAAGCTATAGCAATCAAAGGTGCAACGGCTGCAGCCTGAAGGCATCTGAGGACTACTAGCCCCCAAAAGACATTAATTCTGTTCAAACCGATACATACGGCGCAGTAGCAAATTAAGCACCAAAGTACGGCCGGTCTCCTTCCATAATCGTCGGAGAAAAATGCCATGATAGTTGGTGCTAGTCCTTGTAGTATCAAATAAGCAACCAAAGAGATGTTCATGACTGATGCTGACACATTGAAATACTTGGAGAGCTCTGGAAGTGCTGGAAAATAAATCGAGTTGGAAATTGACGACCATATACCACACATCCCCAATAGAATGACGAGCAGTCTTTTTTCTCCTTTTGTAAGTACAGTATATGGTGTATCTATCTTCGACTCATCGCAATGTGGTAAATCTTCAGATGCAGCAGAGCTGCGGTCTTCATTAGCCTTTCTTTCGCCCATGATGACTCTCATATTCATATCACGATCTGTCATATTAAAATCAATGCCCCCTTGAGGTATGGATGTTGATATACTGTTTATTGAAGGTGTGAAATCTAGCTATTATCACATTGGGCTGCATGATGCTATGTCTATATTATATAAAATGCCGTAATTAATAATTCAGGCTCGGTGATGCCGAACTCTCGTTCGCAAATACGAGCTTAATGGAATATCACTAAAACTTAAAAAAGAACCCGTTGATCCATCTTTGCTCGCACATAAGCCCTGCAAAAAATCGTCCAAACAGGGTCTCTACGACCCCTGAAGTATGTAAAGGTGTAAGCCTGATATCTTGTTGCATATTGGCGATGACTCACTCGATACTCTACAGCAAATAACTTTTCCCAGGGAGACTTGTAACCACGAAACAAAGTGTAGGTACAATTATAAAGGAATATGTGTTCCCCTCCTGAGTATTAAGTTTACTTCTACAAGTTCTATGTTTAAGAATAATAACGTATCGTCTATCATTTATAACCGCAAATTTGGGCTGTGAAATTCTATGCATCTACAAAAGATAAAAAAGCTATTTAACGAAGAATTGAAACATGAGCCATATGCCCAAGCTGGCTCAGGAAAAAGTTATAGTCTACACAAGGGACTCATTTATCCTTGTTGTTGTATTTTCTCGCGGGAGGGTTCTTGGGTGTAGTAATCATAAAATTTATTCCATGGCTGTGGGAAGCATTAGCGCCCCTATGCTTTTTCGTAGGTGGATTTGAGTTTTCATCATCGCTCTTATAATGAACCTTTTGTGGCTTTGTTTCACTTTCTGGTGATTGGTATTTCGATGGAGGATTCTGAACGTAAAAACCTGGAGAAACATTTCCTTGTGTACCTGGATTATACATTCCTTGTTGAGGAGCGGGTCCTCGGTAGTATGAATAAGGCATTTGTTGAGACATATGTCCTTGGAAGCCCTGGAATGCTGGGTACATCATAGAAGGATATTTTTGTACGTAAGGAGAACTTGATGGAATAGAGTGTTTATTGGTAGGACTTTCAATTTGGTTCTTCCTCAGAGAATTTAACGGCTGTGATCCAGCGATGTATGCTGGACCTGGGGTATAGTAGACTGGGTAGATACCTGGTTTCAATGTCTGGGGAGGCAGATGCGTACTGCTTAATCTAGGCGAAGATTTAGGATTCGGAATCTCGTGCGAAGTATTAGGAGACTCCTTCAATTTTGATCCACTGTCGAAACTGCTCGATCTAGTCCGAGCTAACACAGGCAGTTTGTTATTTGGGGATCTTATTGGGGACAAGACCTCTGATGATGTTTTCAAACTCTCTGCCGTTTCCATGAATGAAGGCAATGTCTTCTCATCGTGTGACTTTTGTTTTGCAGATCTGCTAGTCTCCAAACTAAAACCAGTCTTGGGAGAGTAGCTGGAATGAATAAACTTTGGAATCTTTTCGGTTGTCTCTTTACTTTCGCTTTTTAATTCATGTAACTTATGCTTCAATTCTTCCACAGATGTATCACTAATAAACAAATGAGGAATAAGATCACTGCTGATATGTAAGGATGCGGCCAATTTGAGGAGCTCAATTGCAACTAGACCAAACTCTATCTTATTTGACTGTTGGCGTGATTTCTCCTGTTCTGTTTTCAAGCGCAAAACCTCATTTAAAGTTTCTGGTGAATAAGGCGAAAATGGATCTTCACCTAAGCTATTTACTGGTATATTCAAAAGCAATGCAATTTGTTCGTCTAATTGAGTGTGGTCTCTGCCAACTGAAGTTTTTTTTGTATCCGTGTCTTCATGTTTTCTAGGAGAATCCTTTGAGTTATATTGGTGGCTTTCCTCGGGGCTTGAATTTTCACTGCCATGAGCACTGGCAGTTTTCGCAACTTCCTCGAATTTTTCATTTGATTCATGCTTGGGAGACATGTTCCTTTTGATGCAGCTTGATTCTTTTGGAACAACGTCCGCTTTCATAATATCTCGGTTTGAAGCCAATTCAGAGATCGCAAGAAGCCTGTTATTGGCTTTTGGTGCATCCATTAGTTCTACTAGTAAAGACACCTTGGAAAATTTTTAAGTATACGATCGGGGAAAAGTTGTAAAGATCACTTTACGAAAGAAATGTTAACAACTATGACACAAGCGGTGGTTCTGATATCTCGACGAAGTAACACTTATTTGTATTCCTGTAATATTAAGATTACCAGCTGCTCCGTATAACTTGGTGCTGTACGTCTGTATGAGTAAAATGCAATTTAAAGTGAATAACCAAAACGATCTTTTTTGAATCGACCTTTGCACCCAACTGTTTAGCAATTGGGATTATGAAACTAAGCTCTAGCGTACTCGTAGGTACCATAGAGGCGATATACTAGTTTAATATATATCTGGGATCAGCGATCCTAAATCTAATTGTCGGAGGTATCATGTATTAATTTCCTAAATGGGAAATGTTATTGCATATTGCTATCAACTTACTCTGTGTTTGGAATATGTCTTTTCACCAAATGTAGTATAGAGCCAAAGCAAAATACCTAATACCGAAATCAAGTCTTTAATTTCATGCACAAGACTCCCATTGCGTCTACCATCGCTGATAGTCGCTCCTAAAGACCTGCTGTCGCATAATTCATTCCTGATTGTGTTTGTTAAAACATTCGAATACCCATTACATGTATCAAAAACATTCAGCTACGTATTTGCTGCAGCCAATCGACTTATTCTGATCTAAATTAAGTATTTATTTCAGAACGTTTCTTGGTTCTCCTTTTGCTTCCAATGTTTCTTGCGATCTCTGAGTAGGTAGTATGCATTAATTGTGAAATTGACAGTTTTTGGCTTTAAGTGCGAAACCATTGAGCATCACCCATTGTAACTCACCAACAAAGACGTAGGTTTTCAGATGAGGAATTAATTTTAGAAAGGTTAACAGAACAAAGTATCGTTAGTTCGAATGGCCTTAAAGGGAAATAACGATATGTGGCGGTATATGTTGAACCTTGAAACAACAGAAGGGTTGGCCCAAAAAAAATAACACTACGCTTCGTAAGCAATCCAGGAGGGGACGTATTACTAGATGCTAGTTCTTGTGTAAGAGGAGGAAGGCATAGACATATTTATTAGGACCCTGTAAGGGATTTCAACTATGCCAAGCAGTAATTCCCCACAAGCCTTGTCGCTAAGGTCGTAAATGAGATGTAATAAATGTCGCGAGATATTTACCCAGCAATTCACTGAGGCAACATTCTAGTCGGGTTGATTTGTAACAGGGGCAGTATCTAACTCATGAAGACAGTGCTCATAGCGCTTGGTGGAGCGTCGTCATCGGGGAAAACTATTACAGCAAAAGCACTTTTTAATGTTCTAAGCCCGTTTAAATGCTCATTGGTTCACCTCGATGATTTCTATTTACCTGACGACAAAATACCTATCGACACTCAATATGGAGTGCAAAACTGGGATTGTGTGGAGGCAATTGACTTTCCCAGGTTCAAAAAGTATTTAAAGAGCATCAAGAGTCTGGGTGAGGTAGAAGAAATACAAAGTCTTGAATCAGAACCAGGTACAAAATTGGATGCATCCGATTTGCAATATTTGAAGGGATTAGTTCGTCAATACGAAAATAAATTCGGAAACTACCATTTGGTATTTGTGGATGGGTTCATGCTCTATCATGATAAAGAAATAATTGAGTTATTTGATGCAAAGTTGTTCTTTTACGCCTCATTTCACACTTTGAAGACCCGTAGAGAATCTCGATCTGGGTACCAAACTGTCGACGGGTTTTGGCAAGACCCTCCCGGGTACTTCGAAAACATTGTCTGGCCGTCGTATGTCAAGACACATTCTTACCTCTTTGAAAAAAATGATGTAGAGACGCAATTGACTTCTTTTGCAAAAGACCAATTACATATCGTTCCCATTAATAGTAACTCATTATCTTTAAGAATGTTAGTTGAATTGTCATTACAAGAGATACTCAATCACTTATGAACTGTTAATTATCTAAATAATCTATAACAAAGAATTATTTCTTGGATTTCTTTGGCTTTTTAAAAGCATTTTTCATCTCCAGCTGGTAAATTTCTTCAGAGTTAGCTTGATTCTTTCTTTTTGAATGACTGTTTTTAACGCTAACAACTCCTTTCTGGGCAGCTGCATTTGCAACAGATTTATTTGCAGCGCTCCACTCCGCGTCATCTGCTATTGCGTATTTATCCAAATTGATAGCATCAATGAGTTCACGTTGTTTCAGCCTCAATTCTTTCATTGCCTCGTCACCAGCTTCTTCGAGATCATCAATCAACTTAACATCTGCATCACGTCCGACAACTTCGACATTTCCCTCCATTGCCTTTACAGCATCATCTTCAATTTCTGGCATTTCCAGCTCAATAGATTTACTCAAGACATTTCTAAAATACTTTGAGAACTTTCTAACTATCTTTCCAAACATGGCCATCGATTGATTCACTGATATGTTAAGTTCATTAGATACTTGATCTACGCTCTTATGTTGAAGTCCAATGGCTAGTAAAATTGCAGCTTGCACGGAAGATAAATTAACGTCACTACCAATCCTCTTGGAAAAATATAATAATGCAATAAGAGGCAATAAGTCAACAATAACATGATAATCCAACAAGTTATTGGCATAAGAATCTAGACGTTTCAAGTCAAATGGAGAGAATAACTTATCTAACTCCTCCTTCGTAATTTCATTAGTTTTAAAATCACCCCCACCAAGTTCAATAGCCTCAATAATGTTCATACCTTGTATAGCAGAGAACTTTTTAAATTCGTACGAAAGAAGTTGTAAAAATCTTTTATGAAAGTCCTTCGCAAATTCCTCGATCCACTTTTTATCAGAATTCATAAGAGTCTTTATCATGACAGCAGTATGCTCACCAGTTAGGTCATTTGCAGTCTGACGTAAATAAACAGGAACATAACCAGCTTTCTTCCAAAATTTGTGCAACTGGGGAGTTAAACCATAAGAAACACCCAAATAATGTAAATGGTAAGGTGGTTTCTCGGAGAGCTTTAACAATAATGGGGGTAATGATTTGGCATCTCTAAATTTTATCTCGTCTTTTAAGGATGCTTTTTCAAGTTCTTTGTCGCTGACCCTTTTGATGGAATAATCTTTTGCTGGAACCAGTTCACTTATATCAGTGAACTTCCCCTCATAATAATCACTTAATAATTCTAAAGCTTTCGAACCATAACCCATTCCAGAATACTCAGGGTTCGTTGCAATTCTAACTATTCTTGCACCCGAAAGAGAAGCAAAGTCTTCATCTTGGAACTGTTGAGATATTAACCAAGGAATTAAATCTCCTCCCGCTCTTTGACCTCTCGCCAAAGATCGACGAACACTCTCCTTAGATATCTCACCTTCAAGTGAAACTTGGACAACACATAATGGATCGGGTATACGATTATCCTTTCTATCAATTGGAGGCAAAAGAACAAAAAGGTGATGTGCTGGTGCATCACTCATTAATTGTAAGTCATTAGGCGTATTCTTATAATGTGAAGCAACATACAATGCCATCATTTTTTGCAAGAAAGCTTCGGAAACAGGATGATAGGAAAACAAAGTATCTCTGTTGACGTAATAAAGTTCACACTCAGAGGGGTGTGGACACCCTTTTGTAGCAAATTTGGAACTTCTAGACAAACTCACGTCAAGGCAAAGAAGTTTATTTAACCATTTTTCCACTGGATCACCCGGTGCATATCTGATAGGTTCATCTAATGTAACTTCCCGTAACTCTCTACCCAAGGAATCTCCTTCATATTTGTCCTTTTCATTTCTCGAAACTACCATCGTTTCATTCTTGGAGTTATTGTTGATAGACTGATCACGTAATTGTTGAATAAGTTTGAGAGACAATGATCTTCCAGTACCTTCATAACCATTAATCGTCGATGCCATAAAAATCAAGTAAGGTCCCATCAAATTTTTAACAACAGGAAGGGGGATCGCAGCAGCTTCATCTATAATAAGCAATTCAGCTTGACCAAGGACATTATGGTCATTCGGAGATATATACTGGATCGTTTGTCTATGCTCCCTTTTTATGTCAACTCGCACGATAGCTTTATTGAAAGAGGGATTCGTAGATTGAATAATGTCATAGTCCATATGTTCTGTGTATCCCAATGCATCAAATCCTTTAAAAATGAATTCGAACAAAGTCTTCAAATTTTCAGGGGAAGGAGAAGTCACAAATATGTTGGAATACCCATGAGCAACAGCAGCTGCCATGGCAATACCAAGTGCTGCAGATTTACCACGTCCTCTTCCGGCTGTTAATGCCACTGTTGACCTTAATGTCTTCTCGGAAATAACATCAATAAATGTTAAAATAGCTTGTGCTTGATTTACTGTTTTTGAGAGAGCGACCAAAGATCCAGCAGGTTGCACATCGGCTAAATTTTCTTTCAAATCCTTCAATTCCTGTTCCTTAGGAGATAAAATATCATCATCTTTTGGTGGTAATGGCTTAACGTCTTTTCCACCTGAAATGGGTAAAACGTTCAACTCGTCGTCTACTACTAAGCAATTCTCACAAGAACCCAAAGACAATAAAAATCTCTCATTGAATCTAGCCACAACATCATCATGTGCTTCTGTTCTATAACGTGAGTGAATGTCCATAGTCATAGTATACAACTGTTTTAAAGATGACATGCTTTTTAAAAGGATAATGACCAAACCGCCTCCCTCCACGGTCTCGACTGTACGAGCTAACAAGTTGGGAGTGAGAGCCTCAAAGTCTTGCAATATACATGTTCCGTATGTGTTACCCAAAATCTTGTCAGTTTCTTTGTAGTAAACATAACGAATATTCTGGTTGGATATGAATGCCTCGAATGGATCAAGCTCGTTCACTTCCCTGATACCTCTTTTCACTTCCTTCTTGATTTTGGTTTCACGCTTCTGCCTGTGTGATGTGAAGCCCAAAAGCTTCTTTTTGTAAGCCCATAATATCGACTTGTTCATTTTAAGGTCGGCAGACATCATCAAGTAATGTAAATTCGGGAGCTGGTTCTTTGCCTTATCACCAACGATAAAGATGAAACTCCTCTCTTTACTCTGTACACCATTGCGTATAAGTGATGGTATACGCGAGTCAATAGCTTTTTTTCCCATATCTATTGATAGACTTCTACGATTTATCGTCTTATGTACTGGTGAAAACTTTAGCTATGAAAAAGAGCATAGTGATGAGTCGTGTGCGTGCAATTCCTATGATATCTGGTCCTCCGCTCTCTTTGAACTTTTGCATCCATTTGTGTCTTGAATGCTAGCAGCTCGAATTGTACACGAATAACGGAAAACACCATTATTGAAGGTATTTACTTAGGTGATTTTTACGTAGTCTATTCAGGGTTTTAGGTCTGGATACGAAGAGGAGAAGGTTTGGTTTATATTTTGTCTTTGTGCACAATATCATTGAGCACAGCGGTTAAGAAATAGAAGCGCTTTCCACAAAAGCCAAAAGCAAAAGAATTAGAATAAAGAAATATTAGAAGATTTGATTAGAGTGTAACAGAAAGAGAAAAATATTCTAGGTAGCGTAAAAGAAATGGGCAGGCCTAAGAACTCTAAAAATAAGACCAAAAGCAAACACAGCGGTTGGGCTAATAAGGGAGATTTTGGAGCTCAGGTGCGAGTTAGAAGCAATGATATCACGGTCGAGAGCGACTATGAGAGCAGCCCAAAGGATTTGGATGAGCATATG
The DNA here is from genome assembly GCA_030556505.1 of Millerozyma pseudofarinosa. Lineage (NCBI taxonomy): Eukaryota > Fungi > Ascomycota > Pichiomycetes > Serinales > Debaryomycetaceae > Millerozyma > Millerozyma pseudofarinosa. The sequence goes on along the minus strand of JAKTUD010000010.1, from coordinate 332,039 downwards.
TTAGGAGAGGCTAAAGACATGGAGCCAGGCATAAAGAAAAGAAAGGTTGCTCCACGCTCTGGGTTGCAATTCAAAGTCGGGCCCTCGTTTGATCACACTACTCTTTACCGCCCGATTTACATCACCTCCACGAATGAGAGCGTGTTCCCTTTTGTCAATGCAAGAGTTGATCGAGGGTTCGAGAAATGCAATGATGAATGGATTGGATACAAGCGCAACTACTTCACTTTGGTCGGATGCTTCGAGCTTGAAGACAAAACACCCGACATCTTTTTCCATGAAAAATTTCATATCCTAAACGACCAAGGAGAAATGGAGAACATCAGCTGTTTTGCATTGAGGCTAGTTTCAAAATGTTCAGAAGATGACATGACAGTGAATCTTATCCAACACACTGCGAAAAGGGATCGTGGTCCGCAATATCTGCCACCTGTATACCCAGCAATATCTGGGTATCTACCTTCGCACTCAATCATCAAACAGGCATCTAACATTCGTAACAATGATAAAATCGATCAGTACAACAAGTTATTCTTTCTTGATAGTTCTGCACTTCTGAAAGCGTCCACAGATTCTGTTTTGAGTACCTACCCAGAGGGTCGAATAGCCACTGTAGCGAGATATGAGAGGATTCAGTTTTCCACGTCAATAAATTATAGAAAGCCCACAATGGTGAATAGACACTTTATTCTCAGAGTTGAATTATTAGGCTTGCTAGATGATGGTAAATATGCGGTACTCGCTAGTACTGAAACACAACCTTTAGTGGTTAGAGGAAGATCGCCTTCAAACTATCAAATTGCCAAAAGAAATTTGAAGTCTATGACTTCAAATGACTCCATCAAATTGCAAAGAGTTCGTAACATCAATACTGCTTCAAATACAGATGATATTTCCAGCGATGAAAGCCATAAACTATTGATTCTGGACTATGCAGCACCTAGTAGAAAATACTCTAGCTCAGACTTATATAGACCAAGCAAAAGAGGCCGCAAAAAGAAAGAGAAACTAGAAATAAATTCCATGATGAATTGGAACCCATCAGATTTTGTGGATGACTCCTCAAGACCAGATTTAGAAAACTTGGATGAAGTCTTAAGAGACAGTGCACTTTCCGATGCCGTGTCTGCTAAAATGGACTCTTATGATCCAATGTTTGAACCATTCCCGTTCCAGTCAGGATTTGATTTCAACTTAGACCCCACGATAAGAATAAAGTCACCGAGAAGCAAAAACAGAAAGATATCCACATATAGTAGGGAGAACACCGAACACGATACCTATCCAGATTCCTCATCTAAGACACCGGGAAGTAACTCATCTAACCATTTGGATGATAGCTTCCTCGAATTCCAAAAAGAATTGTCAATGCTCCAAAAAGAACTAAAAAGCGATATAGATGGTGACAAGTCTATATTAAGTCTTGTAACCTAAATACCTTCTCTTTTGTCTAAGCTCATATCTATACTAGTGTAACTTTTAATATAAATGAATTGAAATATCGTCTTGGGATTCACGCGCTTACATAATTTCAAAGATATTCATGAAAAAAGAGTTTGTATATTAACGAAGTTGAATTAATGCCATACTGGTACTAGTTTGACATACATATCTAATTTCTACACACATATTTGAAAAAAATGCTATTCTTCAGTTTTTTCAAGACCTTGGTAGACCAAGAAGTCACTGTTGAATTGAAAAATGACATAGAAATAAAAGGAACGCTCAAGTCGGTTGATCAGTATTTAAATTTGAAATTAGACAATATATCAGGAATCAACGAGACAAAATATCCACACCTACTGGCAATCAAAAACCTCTTCATTAGAGGATCTACTGTTCGTTATGTTCACATGAATCCAAGATCAGTTGATTGTACACTTTTACAAGATGCGTCGAGAAGAGGTAAGTTATTTTTCCCTACTGTTTTACCTTGTACCGCAAGTCAGCTTTAAGGCCACTTACTAACTAAGCATATAGAGGCAGTCGCCCAGTCTTCAAAATAGACACATTGTATTACTAATGCTAGCATGGTTGTAAAATAGATACTTTAATAAATGCTTTTTGTATAATTGTCATTAATCATGCTGTTTTATAATAAAAAAAAACCTAATTTAGGACCTGAACTAGCTAAAGAGTATTCGATCCAAACCATCATAAAGGTTTGCTTAACTTTTCTCTGCATTTGGCTCTCACATGGCCTGTCTGATGACAATATGAGCACTTGATATTTGATTTACCCTTTCTTTTTCCCTTGTACAACCCCTCGGTAACTTGTTCTTGTTCACCTATTAATATTCTAGAACTACTATTCGACTCCGTTGGTATATTATCAGCAGAGTGCAGTTGATGGGTTATCTTATTATTGTCAAGAATACGTTTGACTGTGTTTTTAGGGACAAGTATGTAGTCACTGTTCTGATCAACATCCCATATGGTATTGTTGCATTTATCACAGTTTACTTTCTTGGTAATTAAATCCCTGACTTCATCACTGCTTAGCTCATTGGCTTCGTTATTCGATTCTTCCGTTTTGAGATCAAACAAGTCGATGTACCGATTTATGACTGTTAGCTTCTCGTCAAAGTCTCGCTTGAGCTCTTCAAGTTCTTCGTTCTTTTCATTTATTTTTCTTGCAAGTGTATCTATTGTTTTCAGGAGTTCTACTATAGACATTTTATAGCACCAGCAAGACCGGTCAATGTTATGCTCGAGTTTATGTCTCACTTTTCGATGCCTTTCTTTTTTCGACTTTTCCTTCTTTTGACTCTTCGATTAATGAACCGCTGCAAGAAAATTTAAACTAATGTATAGAGAGCTTAAGGTATAACGTATTATGAATTTACATAAACATTTATATTTAGGTGATTCCTGATACATAAACACCTTATAGTATGTTTTTTCTGAAAAAAAATTGCTGTGATGGCATATGGTAGAAGCGCATCGACTATGCTCGTATTTGTTAGTGTTTTTCTGTTGGCGAGTGTCCGGTTCGATTCCTGCGGTCGGAAAAAAGTAATTCGAGTAATCAATTAACTGTTTTCCGGCAATGAGTGGCATAACCACTGGAGGGAAGCAATTCAGCACAGTACGCTACCCGTAGGAAGGCGAAACGGATGGCATTCTGTCTTCGACTGCAAATGCGATTGCTTGATGTGACGACTCCAAGTATTCTTTTTACAACCTATTATGACATGCACCACATCAAGCTAAGATGTCTTGAACTAGAATCAGATCGTAATGTTTATTTCTATGAAGAGGATAAATGTACTTATATATGAGTTGACACAATATCTAACACCTAATCAGTTTTTCTCTTGTAAATACTAGGCAAAATGTTTCGTATAGTATCCTTCTCGAGAAATACGACAACGCCCAAGGTGACTAAGCAAATTAAGCCACTTTTGACGACATCAATGTAAGTTTGAGAAATGAGTTTACCGCTGAGCACAAAATAATGAGCCGTTAAACTTAGTAGACCTGCAAAAACCGGAATTTTCACTCTGTTTAACGCAGCTAGTAATGAGAGACGAATTCCTTTTGAAGAGTAGTATTTATATAGGAAAACCACACAGAAGACGATACGCAAGGCCATATTCAAGCTGTTAGTTATGATTAATCCTAAAAGGTCCAATTGGAACGTAGAAACTAGAATGTACAGAACAACAAGCACCAAGACAGACAGGAGAGACATGAACACGGAGTGGATTTGGATGACTTTGGGGGTGGCTATACTGCTAAGCATAGCTTCCAATATTCCATTAAAGGCCAAGAATGGGATATAGCACATGAAACACTGAAAAGTCTCAAAAACATTTGTTTGACCCCATGAGTTCTTATTTCCTAGCAAAATTTTCAATAAGAAAGGGCCATTTATATATCCAGATATAAATATTAAGATGCACAAATAAGAATAGAAAATAGAGACATATTTCAAAAGCTTGAAAGAGTCATTTATATTTTCTCGCTTTGGTGTGTTTAGTAATTTAGTAAAATGCAATCTTGTAGATTCTTCAATAGGAAGGAAAAGCAATCTGGCTATCATAGAACCATAGTTGTCTACGAGAGAGTAAACACCTTGTGCATCGGCTGTAAACAAGTAATTTATGATCAAATGATCTCCCTCTGAAAGAAAATGTTTGAACAAGGTCTGAATAAAAAGACTCTTCCAGGCAGTGATTACTTCAGGGCGGAAATAATACTTGCGCTCACCCTCCTTAATTTTCTCCATCTTCAATGAGACATGATATGCTTTTGAGTCAAAGTTGAAACTATAATTTATAAGTAGCATAAGTCCATAACATAATTGCCCTAATGAGAAAGCCAAAACCGCCATGCTATCGAAAGACCCATCGATTTTCAAATAATATTTGCCAATTAAAACAAAACCAAATGTAGATACACACTTCGCAAATACAGCGTAGCTCTCCACTTTCGAACGAAGCTTCAAATTCAACGTATACTGATTCACAACAAATGCCGGTTCCGTGGCCAACTCAATTACCGTCAGTAATGCAACAACAAAAAGGCATAATTTGAAATAAGGTATCAGAAGCACAGCATCTTCGAACATGTTTGTTTTCGTCTGCCACACGTATATCAAGCCAAGCAAGGGGAAACTGACCATGAGAGGAACAAACCCAAAGTTTACGATGCTTTGGTACAAGTTCTTGCGTTGTGTCGTTTGAGTGGTTTGATCCTCGCTGTCATATACCCATTGACTTCTCTGCACCGCTAACCTTGCTGCTTCGCGAGAGTAAAACAAAACCATGGACAGTAGGAACTCCATGTATGCTGATATCCCAAAAACTTTCGGGGATACGATTCGGATTAGAACCTGGTTTAACATGAACGTGGAGAGCTTCGTAAAGAACTGTGAAATAATCAAAAAAATGACCCCCGTCGACGATCCTTCGGCCTCACCTCGAGGATGTGTCTTCTCTACATTCTCCAAACCATCCCCTTCTCTCTTAGGTTGTTTATCAATGTCTACCATAGTCTTGGGGCTATTGTCCACTACGTGGAGTTCACAGCTCCAAATGTTACTAGCGTGCGAAACACATTTTCTTTTTTTTTCTATATGCGTGGAAACTACTCTCAAAGTTTAGTACTGAATTTTGTATAGAGCAGCCATTGAAAGCTAAGCAAATAGTAATCAAGAGTTTAAGTTGGAGAAACCCAAATAAGAGCGAGCTGAAAAGATATATTTCACAGTTGATAGTGCAAAACGTAGGAAGCAGTTCCCATTTTTGACATAAAATGAGCATGGACGCCAATAATATTCAAGAGGCAGAGTTACGAGAACAAGATCGTTGGTTACCAATAGCGAATGTTGCTCGTCTAATGAAGAACACACTTCCTGCTACTGCTAAGGTGTCTAAAGATGCTAAGGAATGTATGCAAGAATGTGTCTCTGAGTTCATTTCTTTCATTACGAGCGAAGCTAGTGATAAGTGTCTAAAGGAAAAGAGAAAAACGATAAATGGTGAAGATATTCTCTACTCTATGCATGACTTGGGCTTTGAGAATTATGCTGAGGTGTTGAAGATATATTTGGCTAAGTACAGAGAGCAGCAGGCGCTTAAACAAGAACGTAACGATACCGGCTCCAAAAGACTGAGAAAATCGACAGTATCTGAGCCAGGAGCCGTTCCTTCTCTGGAAAACCAGCCTTCTTTCCACTCTCCCGTACCTGACGATATAAGCGCACAGGACCGTGATAATTTGAATGAGCAAAATTTTGCGGATGATGAAGATAATTCCCATCAAGACAATATGTACAAGCACGCTTCGATCGGGCATGACTCATCTGCAAGCTCTGTACAATCGAATGGACCATTTTTCAACCAGTACAATTCAAATAGTATAGGTCTGGACCGTATTCCTGAAAATACGAACATTAATAATCATGAAAAGATAGAAGGCTATCATTACGATGATTTTATTAACGAGCTGTCCGAAAATCAAATTACAAACCAACAGAGAATTGACGATATCACGAAGCAAATTGCAAGTGGTGAAGAATCCGATATTGATTCTCTTACCACTGGAATTACAGATGGTAATACACATGGAGAATACTTTTGATTATTACTTACTAAATGGTGTGTCCAAAAATTATCGTAAAGTGAAATGAATTTTTACTAGTAGAGGTGCTTACTCTTCCCACATTTGCCTGGTAATAAAAAAGAAAGCCTAATGACAATATTTTTTCAGTTCTTGATTATGTGTTATACTACAATTTTAAAACTGATATTTACAAAAAGTCGAATCTTGCGTATGGAGCCTTGCAATGTCACTGGTCTTGTTACCTGACTATTTGTTTCCTACTCTCACACTAAGTTCATCATTTAGCTTTACAGCTATTTTGTATTTGTGTGTACATACTATCCCAATTTTTTTTATTTTTGTATTTATTAACCATTACATATTCGTTACCAGTTTTTTTTTCTTTTTTGATAAAAAACTAGTTGTCTTCATAGAAGAACATTCAGCAAAATATAAACGCAACATTCCATTTGCCTATCTAATTTAGAATTAAAATACCTAATGTTTCTATAAAAGGTTGTGCTAACCTTACACCAAAACTAAATTCTTCGTCTACACACCGGGCAAACCGAAGAATAGCTAAACCAATTTTTCAAGCAAATTAAATGAAACCTGTGATCGCAACCTTTCACTGATCTAACGTCGCCTATTGCTACCAGATTTCCTTCTGCCATAAGCTTTTCATAACAAATAATACATTTCTCATCCTCATTTATCGTTGCCGGTATTGACAACTTTTGCAATTTCAAACCACGCTTCCTAAAACTGAGCAAGTAGCGTGCTTTAACTATAACTATTCTCAAAGTAAGAAAGGAGGAAGGTAAAATATGTAGAGGAAACGTGTAAAAATATAAGAAAAGAACTGAGAACACACATGTCATAGAAAAACGTAAAAAGTTCACCACAAACTCGAGCGCAAAGTCTATTTTTAACTTGATGTAATGCCATTTAAGTAACACTCTATCATCCACGCTATGCAATTCAGTGCTTTGTATTAAGAAAAAATCCATATATCTTAGTAACAACTTGCCACTTGTAAGAATAATCATCGGGAATATATGTAGTATTTCGAATCCAAATATGGACACAAGGATGTTGTCTTTCAATGTAAGTATCGACTCATTCGAATAGTTATTGCGAACTTCATATATAAATCTGTAAATCAATAATACATCAATCAAGTATAACATAGCCAAGCCTGAAGACAACCTCAAGTACTGTCTCTTTGGTTTATATTCAAGCTCTTCACTGTATGATATATCTAGAGAAACCATTCTTTCGGCACAAAGATAATGAAAGCACTTGAGAAGCATCACACACAGAAACAACCCAAAAAATTTTGCCAGTTCGATCCCCAACAGGATACCATTTATACCAGTAAGCTCTTCTTGGTATGCATTGTAAATAAATATTCCAAAGCCGAAAAAAAACTCCCATATAGTGTATGATATTTGATTCTTCAAAATCTGGATTTCTCTGTCCCTAAGCTCCCCAAAAACTATCAACTTCATAAAGTTTGCCGCTATGAATATGAACAAAAGTGTGGTGTTGATAAGCTTCAAGTTCCAGTCACCCTTAGAATACACTTGAATACAATTTTGTAGTATGTATAACGGCTTTGTGGGCAGAATATTGCTAGTGAGAGGGTTGACATAGCCCTCCGATCCTTTCAACTCGAGCCTCTGATAAACAGAAACACCCAAACAAGCCCCAGCCTAATCAGTTAGTATGTGAACGGATATATCACTTAACAGAAGATATCAACTTACAGCGCCGTACAGTAGTCGCTTCTTGGACGGTAGCATTCTTTAATAAATATGTCTTGAGAGAAAGTTAGAAAGTTAGTCTCGTAAGCAAGTACAGATAGATAATGCTTGTAAATGTCTCGCGAGTGATACAATCACGTGATATGCATCGAACCTGAAAATTTTAGGTAAGTTGTTAATGGCCCTATACATGCTAAAAAGATATTGCTCTACTAAGCTTTGGACAGAGATGGGGAAACGTAATTTCAGGAAGGGAAAAAAATCTGGTAAGGGCTTCGGTAGTCGTGAAGTCAAGAATGATAATCGAGTTTCCTGGTCAGATACACCAAGAGAGAATGAAAAATGGGAAACGTACTACAAGGCAATGAACATAGTTCCTGAAGACGAATGGGAGTGTTTCAAACTGCACTGCCAACAGACATTACCAATGACATTTAGAATTACTGGTTCTAGATCACATGCTAATGAAATTAAAGAAAACTTTGTCCAAAATCACGTCGCTCGTTTAGAGGGAGTCGAGTTTGAAGGTAAGAAGCTCACACCTCATGAATTGACATACTACCCTGATGGATTAGGTTGGCAGATTGATATTTCAAAGGAAGTAATACGTAAAAATGAACAATTTGCCAAAACCCAAAGATTTTTGGTTATTGAAACAGAAGTTGGAAATATATCCAGACAAGAGGCAGTCTCGATGATCCCTCCATTATTGATGGATGTTCGCCCCCATCATGCTGTACTTGATATGTGTGCAGCTCCAGGTTCCAAAACAGCTCAGCTAGTTGAAGCTTTGCATGCAGAGGATGATAAAGAACCTCCAAAGGGGTTTGTGTTGGCTAATGATTCAGATTACAAGAGGTCTCATATGTTGGTCCATCAAGTGAAAAGATTGAATTCTCCAAACTTTTTAGTTGTTAACCACGATGCTCAACTATTTCCCAGGATTAGATTCAATGGAACAACTGAGTATCTTAAATTCGATAGAATCTTGTGCGATGTCCCATGTTCTGGAGATGGAACCATGCGAAAGAACTATAACGTTTGGAAAGACTTTACAGTCTCCAATGCGCTTGGACTACACAGTTTACAACTCAATATTTTGAACAGAGGATTGCAGTTGTTGAAAAAGGGAGGTAGATTAGTGTATTCTACTTGTTCTTTGTCACCAGTCGAGAATGAAGCTGTGGTCTCTGCGGCTCTTCGTAAATGGGGAAATCAAATTAGGTTAGTAGACTGCTCTAATGAGCTTCCAGGATTGAAGAGACGTCAGGGTCTTAGTTACTGGAAAGTTTTCAATAAACAAATGGAAATTTTAGAAAGAGGAAGTTCTGACGTACATGAGTCAGTTTTCCCACCTTCCCAAGAGGAAATTAATGTTTTTAATTTGGAAAATTGTATGAGAGTCTATCCTCATTTACAGAACACAGGAGGGTTTTTTATTGCAGTAATCGAAAAAGTTTTGCCCGAGTCTTCAAAAAGACAGGCTGAGGATCCAGAAGACAATGCGAAGAAACAAAAAGTCGAGGTACAGCCACAGCAACAACAATCTTCTCAGAAAAGAGAGCGTTTACCAAGAGATGCAAAAGAGGAACCATTTATATATTTAGATGTTAAAAATGAGCAGTTAGCCAAATGTTGGCCGTTTTATGATATAAACGAAGACTTCCCTAGAGATTGTACTCTAGTTAGAAATGCGACAGGTGAACCTTTAAGAACGATTTATTATACGGCTCCTATAGTGAAGCAGTTTCTAACCATTGAGGAGCAAAAGCTTAGAATCATTCATGCAGGTATTAAATTATTTGCAGCTCAGAGAAACGATACCGGAGGATGTCCTTGGAGAGTACAAAATGAATCTCTCCAATCAATAAAGCCTTATTTGGGTCAAAAAAGACAAGTTAGTTGTAACTTGAAATTGCTTGAATTTTTATTCCAAGAAGCTTTTCCAAAGATTGAAAGCATAAATGAATTGAATATTGACCCGGAATTTCATGCTAAGTTAGAAGATATGGAGGAAGGGTGTTTATTCTTGACAGTTAATAGGCCAGGTGATAATTACGAAGATCTCTTCTTACCTTTATGGAAAGGTAGGTACAACGTGAACCTTATGGTTAATAAGAAAGACACTCATGAGTTACTTTATAGAATCTTCGGTATCGAGACTAATGCCAAAGACGAAGGCAAGGAAGCACTTTATCAGAGAAAGGTTGAAGCAGAAAAAGAGGCACGTCTTAATGCCAGCAAGGTCACCTCTGAAACTTCTGAAGTTCCTGTGGAGAACACTGAAGCAAATAACAAAACAGACGAAGAGTAATCTTTGTAAATACACTTATAGTAATTTATAGATCATGCATGATGCTCCTATAGTGAGAATTTTCAAGTAGAATAGTAACTCAGCTCAGAACTACTGGAACTGGAAGTCTCATCTTCAGATACATCTGAATCTTCATTCTCATCTGTCGAGTCCTTCTCCATAAATATCTCCGCAGCGTTGTTATCAATTAACGCGTCAGCCCAATTTTCTATCAACAGCCCTAGAGCCAACAATGCTGTTTCGTTCATGCTACGTTTCATTCTAGTGGAATCATCACTCATAGATATTTTAGAGCTCGTATAAAAATGCAATGCTTCAAGAAGCTCAGATGATGGTAATTTCAAATCACCAGGAAACTCTTCCCGGTAGACCATGGGAATTTTCAATTTTGTAGGATTCAAAGTCCCTAAAATCTCGTCCGGAGGTACGGATACTCCTCTATTTTTATACTTTTCCTTTTCTTTCTTTCCCTGTAATGTTAATTCATCTTCATTATACAAGTAGTTTTTAGATGCATTTTCAGTCTTAACCTGATCTACTATAACGCCACGCCGGATTTCATCGTTACACGCTTGAAATACGCTAGTAGTATGAAGTTCCCTTTTCGACGAGTTCATCCTTAAGTCCACTTTTATGAAGTGTTCGATGATATTGCACCAAAATTGGATTATTAAAAAAAAAAAAAAAGATATGGATGAGGAAAATACATTACTATACTTTGTTTAGTATTATGTTTAATGAAAACAAGCTTATTGCAACTTAATTCAAAGATTTCACAAGTATACATTGACAACCGCAAACAAATTAAAATATAAGATCAAGCCTATATGAGTGATTTTATACGTGGTGTGGACTTGAATGAGCTACGTAATATTGAATCCAAAGACCAGGAGAGAAAGAATTTACTAAAGCTAGCGGTTCTAAAGTTATTTCATATAGAGGCATCCCGTAAAAGGGGCCCGGAAGAAACCGATACGATATCTAAGAGTAAAAATCCGAAAAACGAAGTGTTGCTTAGCGAAAAGTTATATCGATATGAGCTTGAAATCAATAAGCTAAAGCAAGAGTATAGCACGAAGGAAAAGCTTCAAGAATCCAAGATAGAGACATTTAAGGATGAAATTACTCAATTGCGACGAGAGCTTAAAGAGATGCAGAGTACTAAGGATCTAGTGCCAACGTCTACTTTGGGGAAAGTACAGAGCCTTACATTTGGGTTGAGATCTCGTAATTCTTTCTCAACTTCGCCTTATTTAAATAGAGCACTTTTTGGCGATTCTCCTTCGTCCAGAGAGCTGACTTCTGGAACCAATCCACTATTCGGTGAGCTTGACTCGGGCATACTATCTCCTATATCCAAAAAAGTCAAAGTAAAGCCAAAGACCAAACGAGAATATATCAACTTCAATTCGATGAAGAAAAAATTCCAAGAAGAGAAACAACTAAATAAGACAAAAAAAGAGCCCAAGAAAGAACTCCCAGAAATTGACGATAACCTCGAAGATGGGTTAAAATCATCTAAAAAAATGTCAAGTGGTAAGCTTTTCAATGATGAAAATTCGACCTTAGACGAAGTATTACAGTCTGTAACGCCAACCAGAAAAAGTCAAAACAGCACAGCAGCTTCCCCTCGTCAAACGTCTTCTGTTGCTGCTCATACATTCCAATCAAAATATCAAGAATCGTTCGAGATATCCAATCCCGAAGAAGATTCATTCATAAGTGCTAACGCCTCATTGGAGCTGGACGCTAAATCAAAAAAGAAAAAGCTTAAACTCTGGAAGACAAAGGCTTCGAAAGTTAAACAAGATACTCCATTTTCTTTATCTGAGAGTACTCCTCGCCCTAAGGGACTTCATCTTGAGGATGAAACCTTGGATTCCCTTAAGTACTATAAGGATGAGAACTTCTTAGGCGAAAATTCAGAAAGCACCCCAAAAGTTTCCAGGAAAAGACAACTTACAGATGTTAATGGTGATATAGACCTGCCTTCAAGCAAGAAACGAAAAAAACATGTATTTAAGATAGATTAACCTACTTCGCCTAAATTTGTTATCATTAATTATGTGTCACGTGATTTTATGATGTTGGCAAACTCAGGACAATCACCGAGTTTAAATCGACTATATAGAAAATTAGTAATACCTTCTTAAGCAGTATCTGAATCAATAAAAGGGTAAGATGTTGAAACCAAGAAAGCATGTAAGGGTCCCTTTTCGGGTGTCCGAGTCTAAAGCGCATACTGGTATTAGATTTGCTAGTAGGGTTGTGGAACATAGGGTTCCATTACTAGTCGCAGACTCGCCACATTTACAATTTCCTTCTTCATTAAGACTGTCGATTTTAAATATCAATTCTGGGGATCGTATTGAAGACCTATTGATAAGATATTTAGATGGAGAGTCCAAGGAAGAAAATAAAAACGATAAAGAGTCCCCTAGTAAGAATGAAGAAACAGAGGAGGAAAGTGAAATAAAGAAAGAGGAAGATCAAGAAACTGACAGTAAGGAAGAAAATGACATAAACGAAACTGGAGCGGTTGCTAATGACCCCCTCAAGCCCGTCTCTGGATCTTCTGGAGGCTCTTCTCCTCCTGGGGGAAATAATGGCGACGATCCAGATGATTCGAATTCGCAACTACCAGTTGATCCGGTAACGGGATTGTATCCACCTTTATTGGCAATACCAATGAAGGACCGTCCTCCTCTTCCGGGCCGTCCTTTTGCTATAAACATTACTGACCCTGAAGTCATAAAGTCGATATATACGATTATTGAAAAGAGAGAGCCTTACTTCGTGCTTTTCCATGTACGAGACAGTAATGAAGCTGACACGGATGTGATCAGTAGTAAAAATTCGGTATATGAGATAGGTGTTCATTGTCAAATAATTAGGCATACAACTCCAAGGCCGGGTGTTTTTAATGTTTTGGGATATCCTCTTGAAAGATGTAAATTGGAAGATTTGACTACTCCTGCCTCGAAAAAGTCTACCAAAAAGGTTAAAAGTGATGATTCAGAAAACTTCCCAACATCTTATTTGAAAGGACATAAAGTTTCATATGCTTCTGTAAGGCCTATCAAGGATGAACCCTACGATAAAGCCTCGGCAGAAGTGAGATCTTTAGTCGAATCCTTGAAAACTTTATTAAGCAAATTAGGAGGAAAGAACCCTCTCGAGAAGCTTCAGATAAAGGAAGGGACTGATTTGATTAATGATCCTTCTAAGTTTGCTGATTTTGTAGGCTCCACCATTCATGGGGACCCTAAAAAGATACAAGAAATATTAGAGACTCTTAACATTGAAAACAGGTTATCGAAAGCTTTGGAATTACTTAAAGTTGAACTTAAGGCAAGCTTAATAAAAGAAAGCACTATTCATAACTTAAGCACAAAAGCTGACGAGTACCAAACAAGGCTTTTTATCAAGGAGTTCATCAAGGAACTTCAGAAACGTGCTGGTATAACGGAGTCAGAAGACAAGCGTACTTCCAAATTTGATGAACGTCTCAAGCACTTGAAATTAACTGAAGAAGCAATGGAGGCATATAATGCTGAAAAAGCAAAAATGGAAAGCCAGAATGAGCATTCCAGTGAGTTAGGCGTTAGTGAAAGGTATCTCGATTGGCTTACCTCTATTCCATGGGGAGTATATTCAAAAGACACTTTCAACATCACTCAAGCTAGAGATATTTTGGAGAGAGATCATTATGGTTTGAAGGATGTGAAGGAGAGAATTTTAGAGTTCATTTCCATGGGTAAAATATCTGGTAAAGTGGACGGTAAGATTCTTTGTCTTACCGGCCCTCCTGGTACAGGTAAGACTTCAATTGCCAAATCTATAGCAGAGGCTCTCGATAGAAAGTATGTTCGTATTGCTATGGGAGGTATTCAAGATGTGCATGAAGTCAAAGGTCATAGAAGAACATACGTTGGGTCTATTCCAGGTCGAATAATCTCAGCTTTGAAGCAAGCGAAAACTTCGAACCCTCTCATGTTGATCGATGAAATTGACAAGCTCGATTTGAGTCGAGGTGGTGGTGCAGCGTCTGCGTTTTTAGAGATTTTGGACCCTGAACAAAATAATGCATTCGTCGACAATTATATTGATGTTAAGGTTGACTTATCTAAGGTCTTATTTGTATGTACTGCAAACTATATTGGAAACATTCCAGGGCCATTGAGGGATCGTATGGAGATAATAGATGTTCCTGGCTACACCAATAATGAAAAGGTGGAAATTGCGAAGAAGCATCTTATACCTGATGCTAGTAAAAAGGCAAGCTTAGATTCAAGTCACGTCAATATTCCTACAGAGACTATTTCAAGGCTCGTTGAGAAATATTGTAGAGAAAGTGGTTTGAGAAATGTGAAGAAACTTATAAACAGAATTTTCAGCAAAGCATCTTTGAAGATCGTCGAAGAAGTTGAAAAATTAGAAACTGATACGGATAAATCCAAATCCAAATCGTTGACATCATCTGAAACTGAAAATGATGGTACTTTGAATCAAGCTAATGCTCAACCAGTTATTCATGCTGAAAGTCAGAAACAGAATACAGAAAAAGATGAAGCAAATGTTACGGATGAGAAGGACAGTGCTTCTGAAAAGAGTGAAGCGGAGCTTATAAAATTGGGAATTCCTGAGTCTATCAGATTAGAAGTTTCCCCAGAAAAGCTTAAAGACTACATTGGTCCAGAAATATATACTAGAGACCGTGTTTATGACACTTTACCTCCTGGTGTTGCGACTGGTCTTTCTTATAGTACTTCTGGAAATGGTGATGCTTTATATATTGAATCTATTTTGACGCATCCAATCAGCTCTGGAGCGGGCCAACCAGGAATGCATCTTACTGGTAGTTTGAAAGATGTAATGAAGGAGTCTGCATCTCTTGCATATTCGTTTGTTAAGCTGTTTATGGCAAAGAAATTTCCTGAGAACAGATTTTTTGAAGTTGCAGATCTTCATCTCCATTGTCCCGATGGTGCTATTCCCAAGGATGGCCCTTCTGCTGGTATTTCTTTTGCTTCTTCTCTCATATCATTAGCACTTAATCACTCTTTACCTCCTACTGTTGCTATGACAGGAGAAATCACAGTGACAGGAAGGGTTTTGCCAGTTGGTGGTTTGAGAGAGAAAACTCTTGGAGCTAAGAGATATGGATGCGATACTGTTATCTTTCCTAAAGACATTGAGAATGAACTAGAGGAAATACCTGATGAAGTTAAGGACGGTGTAAAGTTTATTCCAGTTGAGTGGTACGATGACGTTTTCAACTACCTTTTCCAAGATATCACTGAACAAAAGGGTAATGAGATCTGGAAAGATGAATTAGCTAAATTGGAATCCAAAAAGAAAAAGAAGAGTCAAGGTAGCCTGTGAATATTTTTAGATGCAATTTAATTGTATATATATACATATCATTAATCACGTAAATCATATGTTTATTTAATTTTCTTTCTTGATATCATTAAAAAATTCCCTTACCTCTTGCTCAGTAACAATCTTACCGTTTTCAGCAAAAGGTTTGAGGAATTCCTTGAGTTTGAAACTAATTTTCCCATAAGCTTGAATGCTATCTAATGCCTTATCTCTTGGTAAAGACAGAAGCGCGTCTGTCCCCATGTCAAATAAGGATGGTGTTGTAGATTCACTATTCAGTTCATTATCTTCAGAAAATTCATAGATAGGATCATCAGCATATAGATAGTCATGATTTCTTAAGAATTGACCAAGGTTTGATTCAGGAGAAACCTGTCCTTTGATCTCGTTTAATTTGTCTCTGTATTGCAATGTGAGGAATATAGATTGTGGAGTAGAACCTTCTTCTGTTAATTTCTGTTTCTTCAATGGTCTTTCCTGTTCTTCCGCATTAGTATGCCACCTTTCAAACAAAGAGTGCCATTTCGAAACAGCCTTCACGCCTTCAAAATGAGGTAGTTTGCAAAATATAATATCATCATACGATTCAAGCTGCTCGAAAACTGTTCGAAAAGCGCTAACGCATTTCCAACATATGAACAGGTCAAATTCTTCTAGATCTGGAAAGTGAGGAACTTTGTATTGCGTGTCAGAATCTTTTAGGGAAACTTCACTTTCTCCTTTGATTTTATCTTCGTAATATCGAGCTATGGTCCCCCTCTGGTAACCCAAAATGCACTCTTCATGAAACCAATCTTCGCCGCATACAAAGCCAAAATGACACTGTATCATGTTTCCAGTCTCTTCTGATGGCTCGTACTGCTTTCCACAGGAGCAAAACAAACCTTTAAAATTGTGATTGTAATTATTTGACAGAGAGGGAATATCCTCTGCGGGTATCTCTACATCAGCTCGCCTGCCTATTCCCATGCTGGAACTACCTCTCCTCAGTCCTTGTTGGTCCAGCAGCAGTAAGCTTTCGCGTCTAAGCTTGCAGTACCCGTCACGGGTCTTCGCCATCTTAGTGGTTCCACAATCACAAGTAAACTTTCTTTTGCTGAATAGCTCAACTATTTCATGTGTGGAATGACACTGTATTGAACACAGGTAGCACACTCCTATATCAGCACCTCCGTTTTCCCTTGAGCAAGTAAGACAGGCGAAAATAGGCTGTCGCAACGCACCTTTCGTATAAGTGCATTCATCTGGTTCGTATGGCATAATTTCAAGAGCCTCTTTTTCCAACCGATCCTGCCCTTCGATATACTCTACTGCAGTAACCAATCCCTTCCTTTCGTTCGTGCCCTCACTCATTTTGTATAACTGAAATGTTATCAACACATTGACTCCCTTCTCAATCTCTTGATCGGTGTTCTATACCTCGTTTTGTCACGTGACTGAATATTCAATACTCTCCCTCGATCAGTTTTAAGAGAGCTATCTTCAGGGCCCTCGTCTGTGAAGTTCTTGACAGCTAACATGCAGCTTTCATTTTGGTTCCCGGTGGTATCTCTGGCCTTCTTTTCGTACTGGAATCCTCCAGTAATTCGGAGTGTTGTCTGTTTCGCAATACTTCTCTCATCCGACAATTTAATATATTCCTTACGGTGATCCAGGTAGATCTAGCCGAGATGCTTGATTCAGCTCGCTGAAGTAGTTATGTGATACTGATACCTGATGCTAGACAACTACAAAAAAAAGAATACAGAGAGATTCAGCAAGCTGCCTTTTAAACTTGAGACAGCAAACAGCATCACCTGAACCCATTCGGGCCCAAAATATTCCGGTGTCATGGTGTTGGTCTGTAATATAACGAGCCACTGAGCTCTGAACTGTGTTGTGTGGTTCTCGTATAGCTTGTGAATGGCATGAAAAGAAAATAAGCACACTGTTCTAATAGTTTTTTCCGGCATATTTGTTTTTCTGTATTAGGAAACCTAATTAAATTGACGCGTTATACCATCAAACATATTCTTTACGGCATGAATTTTCATTAGCATCTAAAATAAAACTCTACTATTCGTTTTAAAGTGCCCTCGAGTTGTGACATAAGTGAAAGTATCATATTATTAGGAAACGTAAAGGGATTTAAGAAGTGTAATGTCAAGTCCAACACATAATAACAGGAAAAGACAGGCAGATGAAGAAAAGGATGAGGCTACTACATCTGGAATGTCAAGTCCTCAACTTCCTCCTTCATCGCCTGCTATTCCCTTCGAAGATGATGATGAGGAAACAGAGATACATAATGATGTCGCAGATTTAAATCCCTCTGATGAGGAAGAAGGGGAAGACTTGATAGAGAATATGGAAAATGATTACAGAACCAACGAAGCCCAAGACCATTACGACTTGGGTGATGGAAACATTGACGATGAGGAATACGAAGAAATGGATATTTCTGCTAGGCGAAGAATAGATGAGCAACTCGAGAAACGTGACAGGCTTTTGCAAGATACGAAAAGCGGTCGTTCTAGGGGACAAGTGTTTCTAGACGATGAAGATGAAAACGTGGAACAACTTGATGAGTATGGATTGCCGGTGCAAAGGAGAAGAAGGCGTAGGTACGACGAGTCACAGGAAGATGAGTTTGGCCAGATGGATGTGGATCCTTTCAGCGAAGAGTTATCTTTGGAGAGCTTGAGTGATATAAAGGCCCCAAGTATTATGGAATGGATCATGCAGCCTGCTGTCTCCAGGTCTATTGCCAGAGAACTCAAGTCCTTTTTGTTGGAATATACTGATATCAAGGGTCGCTCGGTCTATGGTGCTCGTATTAGAACTCTTGGTGAAATCAATTCTGAATCTCTTGAAGTTTCTTATGAGCATTTGGTTGACTCCAAAGCCATATTGGCCCTTTTCCTTGCAACCTCCCCAACTGAGATCCTAAAAATATTTGACATTGTTGCGATGGAAGCTACTGAATTGCATTATCCAAACTATTCTCAGATTCACCAAGAAATTCATGTTCGAATAACCAACTTTCCAACAGCATTGAACTTGCGTGATCTTCGTGAAACCCATTTGAACACACTTGTTAAAGTGAGTGGAGTTGTTACTAGACGTACTGGTGTATTCCCTCAACTTAAGTATGTCAAATTTGATTGTTTGAAGTGTGGTGCTGTATTAGGTCCCTTCATTCAAGATTCTAACACAGAAGTTAGAATATCATTCTGTACCAACTGCCACGCGAAGGGACCTTTCAGAATTAATTCTGATAAGACGGTATACCGTAATTATCAACGCATAACACTTCAAGAGGCACCAGGTACGGTTCCTGCTGGCAGATTACCAAGACATAGAGAGGTTATTCTCTTATCTGATCTCGTCGACATTGCTAAACCTGGTGAGGAGATAGAGATTACGGGAGTATATAAGAATAACTATGATGGTCATTTAAATGCAAGGAACGGTTTTCCTGTCTTTGCTACCATTTTAGAAGCAAACTCCATTAGAAGAAAAGAAAGTCAAGTTACCAGTGATGGAGTCACCAATTCTTGGACTGAAGAAGAAGAGAGAGAATTCAGAAAACTATCACAAGAGAGAGGTATCATAGATAAAATTATATCATCAATGGCACCATCCATCTATGGCCATAAAGATATCAAAACTGCATTAGCTTGCTCTTTATTTGGAGGTGTTCATAAGGATGTAAATGGTAAGCATTCGATTAGAGGTGATATAAATGTTTTACTTCTAGGTGATCCTGGTACTGCTAAATCTCAAATTTTGAAGTATGCCGAGCATACTGCCAATAGGGCTGTCTTTGCTACCGGTCAAGGTGCTTCTGCTGTTGGTTTAACGGCGTCTGTGCGGAAAGACCCAATCACAAGAGAATGGACTCTTGAAGGAGGTGCATTAGTGCTTGCTGACAAGGGTATGTGCTTGATAGATGAGTTTGACAAAATGAATGATCAGGATAGAACTTCCATTCATGAGGCGATGGAACAGCAGTCTATTTCTGTATCGAAAGCTGGTATTGTGACAACTTTACAGGCACGTTGTTCGATTGTTGCTGCTGCTAACCCAAACGGAGGAAAATACAATTCTACATTGCCCTTGTCTCAAAATGTTGACTTGACTGAGCCGATTTTATCGAGATTTGATATTCTTTGTGTTGTGCGTGATCTAGTTAATCCTGAGCTGGATGAAAGGTTAGCAAGCTTCGTTGTTGATTCTCATATCAGGTCTCATCCAATTCAAGCTCAAGACCTCGAAGACGATGAAGACATGGAAGACGAGCAAGAAGGTGATGACGTTGATGATACGCCCACGAGGCCCGGACTCAACAGGAGGACGAGAAAACAAAAGATTAATCAAATGAACAAGGAGAAGGAAAATGAAATCTCACCCATACCCCAAGAACTATTAATCAAATACATTAACTATGCTAGAATAAAGATCCGTCCTAAGTTGCATCAAATGGATATGGATAAAGTATCGCGAGTATATGCTGACTTGAGAAAGGAGTCGATTTCTACAGGTTCGTTCCCGATCACAGTTCGTCACTTGGAAAGTATCTTGCGTATCGCCGAGTCTTTTGCCAAGATGCGTCTTTCTGACTTTGTGAGTCAAAACGACTTGAACAGAGCCATCAAAGTAACCATTGATAGTTTTGTCGGCACCCAGAAGATCAGCGTCCGGAAACAGTTGCAGAGATCCTTTATGAAATACACATTGCCCACTAGACAGCAAGCGGCTAAATAATTTTAATGCTACCAACCCCGAGAGTAGAGGGCTTCTCTATGGTTTTTGTTTACTTGAAAAAGTATTTATGTACAAGCTGCTATTTTTCAGCTGGAAATTTGTATGAATAAGATATCCGATAGTATTTTTGCTACCTTAGAGAAATCATATTAATGGTAATTTTCATTTCTTATTGCTTACAGAGCTGTAGATTGCTTCCCCAAGACCGTAGTACGTAAATATTTGATTATCTTATTTCTCTCCATAACTTATAGTACTCTCAGTTTAATATCTCATTGAAAATCTAATTAAGCGACGCGTGATACTTAAGACTAACTACATAACTGGGTGAGCCGTAAGAACTGAATATCATTTGAAGGATGCTCAATTTAGACCAGTAAGTACAATATTGATTTGATCTTGGTGCAGAAAAGACATTATGATGGGCGTGGTACCATATTTTACTTGATTGTGGAGTCACTATCAAGTCTGAGAGAGTCAGAAGCACAAATACTAACTTGCCTAAAGGACGATTGAAAACATCAAGGAGTGCAAGCACATACCGGAAGCTGATGTGGAAGAGATATGTAATAAGGTGATCGAGCTTTTGATCGAAGAAGCGAATATACAGCATGTGGATACGCCGGTCACAGTGTGCGGCGATATTCACGGCCAGCTTCACGATTTACTCACGCTCTTCAAAACAGGTGGAGAGTGCCCCGGTACCAGATACCTCTTCTTGGGGGACTTTGTAGATCGAGGATTCTATTCATTTGAGAGTCTTCTTCTACTTCTAGCGTTGAAGGTCAGGTATCCGGACCGCGTGGTGTTAATTAGAGGTAACCACGAATCGCGACAGATAACTACGGTGTACGGCTTCTACGACGAGTGCATCCGTAAATACGGATCTGTGAACGTGTGGCGCTACTGCTGCGATGTGTTCGACTACTTGTCGTTGGGGGCCATTGTGGGCGGCCCAGGGGGTGTATTCTGCATCCACGGTGGTCTCAGTCCAGACATCGATTCAGTCGACCAGATAAGGCTCCTCGACCGTAAACAGGAAGTGCCTCACGAGGGCGGCATGTGCGACCTACTCTGGTCTGACCCCGAAGATGTGCCTGGGTGGGCCATATCTCCCAGAGGAGCTGGCTTCCTCTTCGGCGAGAATGAGGTCCGACGTTTTCTCCATTCAAACAACATCTCATTAATCGCCCGTGCCCACCAGCTTGTGATGGAGGGCTACAAAGAGATGTTTGACCAAACTTTAGTCACCGTGTGGTCGGCGCCAAACTACTGCTATCGTTGCGGGAACATTGCTCTGGTGCTCGCGTTAGACAATCTGCTCGCACGCGACTACAAGGTCTTTGAGGCCTCCACCCAGACCTCCACCACGATTCCTTCGAAAAACCCCCCAGCAGACTATTTCATCTGATCTTGATGTGCCCTCCACCCTCCACCCTCCACCCTCCAAAGCCCCTAGCGCTCGCTAGGGCCTGCCAGTCGCCCGCGTGCCCAACGCTCTACTTAGGTCGTACCTAGACACCCAATCTTACCTCTCTTGGCTGTGCGTGGCTCAAAGAGAACATCGGTGCTTGAGTCTGGGCCCTGGGAACGCTGTCCCCGAGCGCGCTACTCACTTGTCCAACAAACGCGTCGCCATATTGGCCCACCCAAACAACTTCACAGTACGCTGCTCATGCTATTACACTTTCCCAATAGTGTAGGGACGTTATTTATTCTGTTTACCGACTTATTATTAAGGTTTGACGTCTCTTGTCCACTGTCTCTAGTCGGAAAATCTGTCAATAAGCTATGTGCAGACCTACAGTAGAAGATTATCGTGAATATTCAGACGTGATGAGCTCCGATTAGACGGTTATGTGAAAAAGCTTTGACAGCTCAGAGGCCTGGACATTACATTGGTGTCGATCGCGGTGGCAACGAAGTCTGCATTCTCACCTATTAGCTAAAAATAGAAGGGATACCTTCCTATGTGCGTATTACAGATGATGCCAGAGAAGTGCCAAAACCCATCACAGGGGGTTCAGGGGTGACCTCCAAGACTTTTTTATCAGATGGAGCATGCGATTTTCTAATTTTTCTCGTGCACATTACCGGACTTATCTTTTGGTGCAGAAATTTCACGGCTTGCAATCATTTGGCTGCTTATTATATCTGCCACGGAGCATGTCACCCTTGACGTCAACAAGGAGACTCTACATTGGATTTCGTGATGCATAATGATGACACGCACCACGTCTTGTATTGCGACTGTAAAGGAGGGCATCAATACTTCAGCAAGTGCATTGCTTGAATTAGCACAAGGCATAAGTTATGTGCACGGCATCTTACAAATGACGGATTTAGTACTTCTATGCAAGGCTTTTTTTTTTTGGTTCAGGGAAATCTTCTGCATTCCGATGAGCACTAGGGCAACAGGGATACAGCACGCCCTTGACACTTTGAACGGGAGTGATACTTAAAAATAAGTCGCCGTCCCTTATGGGAGTGATGTGGAATAATTGGTTTTTTTGTCTATCTGATACTTGAATTAGGAGCGGTCAAGAACTTTAGATTTCTGGCTTAACAGACTTAAATAGACCGTGCTTGGTTTTAGAGATAGAATAGAAGGTCTAGATTTTCTAATTTTCAAGCTCAGGTTGAACGGGAGCTCTACACCCAGGAGTAAAGTGCATTTGAAGAGCTGAAATCAGCTTTACTAGGACGGGAAAGCTACTAGTTGGTTTTTCGAACCATTCCAGTCGCTACTGCGATATTTTTGAAAGAGGTTTTCAGTTTCAGTGTCTTCGTTTTCGTTTTCGTTTTCGGAGCTAAACATTTACTGGTCATCAACGAATAGAAACAATTATTCTGAGTAATGAGAGTCGCTGTCTTTATTTTGCTCTTGGTGTCGCTTGTGGTTTCGGTCTTCGCTGCCGATACCACGACCAAAACGCAGACCACGGCATGGGTCACATTAACCGTCGATGGTAAATTGACTACAGCACCCACTGCATACTCGCAATCTTTCTTAACTGTCACTACAGCAGCCTCTCCTTCTAAGGGTTCCATAGGTCTTGGTACCATCTCTGGGCAGGTTGGTCAGGTCAGATCGTACACTGAGAAAACTGTGAGCTCCAACAATGCTGCTTCATTTGGTGGCTCGTTTGTTAACAACGTATCTTTCCTTGGGTATAATACCAAAATTAACGTTTCCGCTCTCTTGATACTTGTTATAAGTATTGCTATTTTCCTTTAGGGTTCGAATATCAACCAGCATTGCAGTATTATTTCCCAAGACCCTGCATGTGTTCTGCATTTTTTCTTCTTTTCTGTTAAAACTACATTCCTTTATTCTATGTACATTAAATAAGTAGATCGTTAACTTTTAATCACCTATAACCATATATAATATATTCACCAGTATTCAATGCTTGTAGTGCAACACGCAGAGATAATTAATTTCGCGTCAATAATTAATTCGAGGTTTGAGATTCGAGATTCGATATTGGAGACTCGGCTAACATCATGGCTCACGCAGGATACCAGTCTTTCGACGATGCTCCCGTGAGAGAGTCGCCTATGGGTTGTCTGGAGAGTCTACATGACGGGCCTAAACAGTCTACACCATTGCTCTCTTCTAAAAGGCTACAAGAAGCAATCGATATTTTTTGGCCCCCCTCTTTACACTTGGAAAATAAAGGCACAGTGGCACGAGACCATGTAAGTATATTCGTTAGAATTCCAATCCGGTACTTTCTGCTTGCTGGGTTCCTATGGCGATGTTCCGGTGTTCTTGAGAATATTGCTCATAGGCACCATCCTAACCACAAGCATAATCTGAGCAATTACTAACAACTAGCTTGCCAACGAACGTACCTTCTTGGCTTGGCTTCGAACATCCCTTGCGTTTGTCTCGTTGGGAATAGGTTTTACTCAGTTGTTTCGTTTGGAAGAGAAGCGATCGAGTGTTATCATGGGTGACAAATTCCTACCTTTGAGCCGAGAAAACCTGCTGCTTGAAGCTTGGAGCAAGCCACTAGGCATTGCGTTTGTGCTTTTAGGCATTTTCGCTCTAATCAACAGCATTTTACGCTTCTTTAAGGTCCAGCGTATGCTTATCCTGAATTACTACCCGGCTACGAGACTTTCTGTCTTGTTAATTGTCATAGCTTTATCCATAATTGTATGCATCTCGCTCTTTGCGATCACGAAATCCTTGCACTAATTTTTTTATATTATAGCACTACGTAAAATAATCGTCCATTACCTTGTCATATAAATCTTGTAGGTCTTTAGCCGCTTCTACTTGTCTACAGATTACTAAGATCTTGTCTAATAGCTTACTCCTTTTTGAAGCCCTTACTGTTACACTTCAATGCACTATTATCTGCAGCTAGCTATCAATATGTAGTAGAAAATAATAGAATAACTGTCAGAGTTTTTGTGTAATTTTGGATAGGGCAAAGCCCTCTTTGTCACATGATCAACGTGACGCGATTTTAAAAATTTTCGCCCTCGCACCCTTCCCACTTTCTATGATGCTCATAAGGATTTTACTTTAGCGAATTGTCATTTAATACTATAATACAACATTAATTAAAAAATGGTAAGTAACTACGCAGATCAATCTAAAGGGGGACGTCAGGCTGGATATTTCGTGAAAGAGGAGAGCAGAATGCTGAACTTATTTTTTGTAACATGTGAATACATTGGAGCGAGTGATAAGTGGGAATGATAGATGAAAGTTAAGATAAAAGGCGACACATTATTTATGTTCGGATTGAATTTTAACGACTTGTCTTCAGGGAGTCCTTCGGATTGGGTGTTAATTGGAAAATATGATTACTAACAATATTAGGGTAAAGTTCACGGATCTTTAGCTCGTGCTGGTAAAGTTAAGTCTCAAACACCAAAGGTTGAGCCACAAGAGAAGCCAAAGAAGCCTAAGGGAAGAGCTTACAAGCGTTTGTTATACACCAGAAGATTTGTCAATGTCACCTTGACCAACGGTAAGAGAAGAATGAACCCATCTCCATCTAGCGCTTAAGCTAGTTAAGGTCTTTGCCTAAGAGCAATAACCCAGGGTCATGATCTATGTATATCGTTATGTTTTATTAGTCTGTAATTGAAGGTCTTTTCTGTGTAGAATGGATTTTCTACTAGTTAGGTTAATACAAATATCATTCTACATTTAACGGTTCTAGCTCTCTTTTTATTGGCGTAACAATGCAAAGTCTATTAACGGTGTTACCACATGGGCACCAAATGATAGCAGTATATACGGGACCTGATTTCAGTAGTCTCCTCGTCCTCTTCGAACATTGGATGCCACTTGTCTAAATCCTTCTGTTCCGCCTTCAAACCGTATTCCTCGCACAATTTGAAAAACTCCAAGTCTTTCCCCAAAAGTCGAGGTCTATGAGGGGTGAAAACCACAAGGCATAATCCTGTCTTCTTCAAGCTCTCTCTGCATGTTTTCAAGAGCTTCCTATGCTCGCTGTGGTTAAACACCAAATCAGCTAGGATTAATAGATCAAATTTGTCTTCCTCTCTTACCTCATCAGCTTTTGCACCAAGTAACGGCTCAACATCAGACCCCCACAAATACCCAGTGACATTAACCTTGTCCATGTCTATCCCTTTGCAGTGTGTAAAATTGTATTTAATGTTTTCTATCAAATCATTATCAGGATAGTCTGTGGATACAATTCTTTCACATCCGTTGAGAGCGCATATAAGGGAAGGTAGAGCTGCAGCCGCACCTAGCTCCAACACCTTCTTACCTTTCACAAGCTCATCTGCATGCTTATCGAGGTATTCTGTTGTATAAATGCCTGCGTTCCATAACATATGACCCCATAATGGAGAACTTCCAACAAGCCTCACCTCTATCTCATCATTCTCGGTACCCTGCTTTCTTGTATATTTGACAAAGTGAGGCTTGGCCTCTTCTCTATAAAAATCTTCGGGCTCTTTGAACAAATCTGTCTCTAAAGAAATGTCTTCATCCATTCTTAGAAGTAACTAATTGTCAATGTATAAATACTAAAATAAATGAATATATATTTTGCACTCATCGACTCGAAAAATATTTGTGCTCATTTATGTACCTTTTGACTTCTCCAAGCTAAATGTCAAGTAAAACTTTGGCAGGTATACCCAGTAACATAAGACATGTATTAAAGGTCTTTAATAAAGTTTCCAATACAAATGCATCATTAGCGGACGACAAAGTAAGGAACTTACTTATCAAGTCTTCGTCAGATTACAGGACCATAATTAGACATAAGATTCTAACATCAGCAAAAAAAGGAATACCATATAGACCCAATGAACAAGCACCCTATATTAATGACAATTTGCAGAAGTTCTTTTCAGGGGGCCTTCGTTGTGACCCTTTAGAAAATATAAGCACGAGAGAAATATTCAACTGCGAAGACATAACAGATCAGCTTGGTGAAGACCATAAGCAGATAAGCAGCACCCAGAACCGAGCTATCAGAAAATATACAGACCACCAGGCGAACCTCATACGAGCGTTTTCTTCGTACTATAATCCATTGCACGCCGTACCCAGCACGCAGCTGTTTCAAGACACCTTCAAATGGTATTTCAGACTTTTGGAGAAAACGCCGGTTGTTTTCTTCTTAAAGATCACCAATAGACTCTTTTCAGACACCTCTGTGGCGGAAATAAACAAACCAGTATCTGACTTCTGTGCCGAATTGAAGAAGCTACAGAATAAACATGTAAAGGTTGGTCAGGGTCATCTGACTCTCACAAGATCTTACCATTTCACTGAGCTTTTGAATCCCGATTTGTTTAGTTTAGCAATCAAAAGTCAGGATAAGTTTGAAGATGCTTATAACTTTGAAGCCACTTTAGCGTCTGCTAACTGGGAAGAACTTGATAAGAGAAAGGATGCCTTGAGTGACCTGTTGTTGCGTCTGAGAGACATAAGGTTGGTGGATCAGAATCTCAAGCCTGTTACAATCGACCCCAGCGAGTTTATGCAACAATATCCTTTGAAGAAGGTAATTCCGAAACTCGAATCACAGTCTGTGGAAGAGGTGTTTCCCTTAGACGTATTGTATGATGATTTATTCATCCTCACTATCGAATCGCCCGTAATCAACAATAATCACGACGCTCTAATGGAACTTCTACAGTCATATTCTACGAATCTAAAACTAGTAGCTGTCAGACTATCTCTAAATACCCCTACTATTATGGATTTCTTGGACTCCCAGAAGTCTTCCCCTTGCATTTCACAAAAGAGCTTCACGAGCTCTTATGAGGAACTTTTACTGATCGCCAAAACGAAGCACATAGAAACTTCTGAAAAACACTACGAGTTTGCTAATGTGGTTAAGAAAGTAGGTGAATTGGGTCTAAGCTCTGTCAATGACGGCTGTTTGAAGAATTGTATATATATTTTTGGAAAACAATAGTTCTATGAATTGGTCCCTTTAGTACTGTGTAGAGTATATACCCACATTGTGCTTCCGTCCAAAGATGTTTGACGATTGATTAATACTGAAAATTAAGTACTTGAGTTACTGAAGGCTTATAAACGCTATGGCAATATATGTCCTTGGAAGGAGGGTAAGGCTTATTAAGCTTTTACTATGCGTATTAGCTCTTCTGTTACCTTTATATTTAATGCGAAAGACGTATTATATGCTGAAGTATCTCGAATATAAAGTTGACGAAGAGGGATTTGTCCAATTTACAAGGCAAAAGGAGGCAATTGAAGCTCAGCTAAATGAGCTATCTAAGACAAACGAATTAGGGGATATTATCCCTGAGCATGTGAAGCAATTGGACCAAGAAACAAAAGAATGTCCTAATTACGTGGAATATTCTCAGCTCCGTCATCCCCCTTTTTCACCAGGCAAACTAAGTCTCCCTTACATGAGGCCCGCTCCAAAATGCCGTACATTTAAGTCTGAGGCAGTTGAGATAATTATCGCCGATTTGAAGCTGAAGGTTAAGGACGAGGACCTAGGTAGACTCATCGAAAATTGTTTGCCCAATACTTTGGACACAACTATTCTCTGGCACAAACCAAGTCTAGGTCAGGCATCTAGCACAGATCCCCAAACTTTCGTCGTAACAGGTGACATTCACGCAGAATGGTTGAGAGACGCCGCAAGACAGTTGTCGGTGTATCAGCCTTTCGTCAAGTATGATGAAAAATTGCGCGAGTTAATAAAGGGTGCTATTAACACACAATCATTTTATATTACCCAGTCTCCATACTGTAATGCATTCCACCCTCCTCCTGAATCCGGAGTCAAGCGAGGCAATTCGGCAAAGGATCAGGTTCTTCCACCGGTAAAATGGAGATACGTGTTTGAATGCAAGTATGAATTGGATTCTTTAGCATCCTTCTTGACTTTGTCCAACGAATACTATGTTAATTCAGGTAGTGATACCTCTTTCATCAACGACTCGTGGATAATTGCTTTCAAACGGTTACTAGTTGTATTACAAAGAGAATCCAATCCAACGTTCGACAGCGAAACAGGATCAGCACTTCCATTCCCTTATTTGTTCAAGAAAGACACTAACATTGGGTCAGAAACTTTACCTCTCGATGGTGCTGGTAACCCTGTTAACTCTGGAGTTGGGATGATCAGATCGGCATTTCGTCCTTCAGATGATGCTTGCAACTTACAGTTTTTCGTTCCAGCAAACGCACATATGTTAACTGAATTGAAGAATGCTAGATCAACTTTCTTAAACAAAGAGACGTTCAATGATCCTAACATAGATCTTGTTCTCGAAGTGACGGACGAATTCATAAATTCAATATCTAAAGGAATTTCTGAGCACGGCATTGTAGAACATCCAAAATGGGGCAAAGTCTTTGCTTATGAAGTTGATGGGTATGGTAGCGCTATCCACATGGATGATGCTAATGTTCCTTCTCTTTTATCTTTGCCTGACTTAGGATACATTTCTAAAACTGACGAAATTTATAAAAACACTAGGAAAATGATTTTGTCAAAGGAGGGCAATCCATTTTATTTAAAAGGGCATTATTTTGAAGGCATAGGTGGACCTCATGTGGGGATTCATAATGCCTGGCCTTTGTCGTCCTTGTTGAGGATTAGGACAAGTGATGATGATAACGAAATATTAGAGAATCTTAAATTTGTCATGGAGTCAACAGCTGGCCTTGGTTTAATGCATGAAACTGTTGATGTAAACTCAAAAGATGGTGCTCGTTATACAAGGCCTTGGTATGCTTGGTGTAATTCAGAATTCGGTAAGACAATTCTTGACATAGCTAAGCGCAAGCCTCACCTTATCTTTAAGGAGGAATTTAAACACAAACCTTATGAGATAGATAAAATTTTATCCAAAAATTAACTAAATTTATTTTCCTCTCGTTATTATTCAATATAAAAAGGCTATTTAAAAGTTATAATACATGCATTCTATAAATTTATCTTCTTATTTGACTCGCGATAGCTTCAGCGGTTTTAGAGCTAGTGGTTTTGGCAGTTTTTTCAAAAGTGGCCTGGTAACGAGATTGCAAATCGCTATCTGTTTCATGGTTAACTTCCGAAAACCTGTCCTCAGGGAAAGTATATCCTCTTTCCACTTCCTCGTCGTCTCTCTCTACTTCGCCTTGGTTCTCGTCCTCTGATTCTTCATAATCCGAAAGGACTTGAGAATCCTCAGGAGTGCCTTTTTCCAAATCTAAGTCTGACATTAACTTGTTCAAAGACTTATTTTTTCTCGATTTTTCTTTTTCTTCCTTCTCTTTCAAAAGCCTTTCTCTTTCAGCTTTGTAATACTCTTCATATTCCTCTACTTTATTGTCCACAGCATCTAAGAAATCATCAAATCCCTGGCCAGTGTACGCACTAACACCTACAACATCAAGCTGGGAATAAAACTCTTCAAGCATCAATGACATGGAATTAACGAGAGAGCTCATATACCCAGATGAAGAGCCGTCTTCTCCATTCAATTCCGAATCTTCCATCATAGCCATTTGAAAAGCTTCAAAATCTTGCATCCATTCTTTAGCAAAATCTGCATTCTTAACATCAGTCTTGTTAAATACAATAATCATGGGAAGCTTGGTTTTATACAATATCGAGCAAGCGTAAAGCATATTAGACATGAATGTAGTAGGAGATGTATTTCTTGGAGTATCCACCATGTAAGCAATGACAGTTGGAAAGGTCAGGGCAAATGCTTCTGTAATAATAGCACCGCTAGCTGACCAAATAAAACATTCTATCTGACCAGGTGTGTCAATAATAACGTTATTAAGTTTCTCTGATTTATTCTCAATGAGCTTTATCACTTGATCGATTTTTGTTGAGAAAAGGTTTAACGAAGTTACTATTGCTCCATTAGGTCCCAAGTTATACTCTTCCATGACCTTTTTATAATTTACAGAATCCCTTATATCAATATTAGACCCAAAAGGAACTTTTAAAACGGCAGGATCTAAATTGATAACATATGGTGGTGTCTTTTTTGCATGAAGATGTGAGTTTAATCTTTGCATGAATGTGGTCTTTCCAGACCCAGCCATACCAATACAAATTACCGTTGATGGTGCCATTATTCTTATAGTTCTTAATGATTATCAATCAAAAAAGTAAAATACATGAGCTGCGATGATTTAAGAATCGGTCACGTGAGGTTAATCTACGGAGACAATTAGAAACAGCAGAATGATAACGTTTGTCCGGCAAGATCTATAAAGTGATAAGTACGTAATACATAGACATGGCTCAATTGTAAGCATCGATAACTCTTGAGGCAATTCCGTCAAAAATTGACTTGTGCTTGATGAGTTTTATATTTTCAGCACACCCTTGAAAGATTTTATCAACTTTTGGAGCACCTGGTGCACCCAAATTAGGCATTGACTGTTGACTCTGCGCTAATATTGTATTCATTGCCTCGTCATCTCCCAATAAGTTATAAATGGGTTTCAAACCCAATAAATTGACGAAATACCAAGATATGGCAGAAACATACCTCACATTCAAATCGGGAGTTGCGACACCTGACTGAAGCATGCTCTTGAATCCATCTGTAAGTGGAAATGGAAGCTTCATGACGATGAAATCGGCAAAGAAAAAGTTGACCCATGCCATTATTAAACTCTGGGGGATGTAATTCATTAAATTTCCTTTCATCATTGACATAAGTGCATCGTTTGTGCCGGGGTCTGTAAATGGGTTCTTTGGAGATTCATCTGAGCTTACTTTTTCAGAGTAGTATTCAGTTGAATTCAATTTCTCGACGAAATAATTCCTTCTACTTTCCATCTGCTCTATATCTAGGATATTACTTGATGCTCTGAAACATTCTGCTCGCTGTAAAAATTGCCTTTGTAAGTTAGTATTGCGTTCCAAGCAGTCTGTTTGAATTCTATCCTGGTTTACTCACTTTTCCCTTATTTTTTTGTAAGGTGTTGTCTTAGGCCCCGGAGTGAACAAAGCTGTAAGGTTCGACCTCAAAAGTCCAACTAATACCATGACCACTGATATTGGAATCAACACCCAGTACTTTAACTGAGGATCTAAGACTAACTCTTCCTCCATTTTTTATATCTATTTATGCCTTCTCTAATAATGTCACAATATCAGATTCTTATATCGTTCAATATAATTTTCCGCATTGCTTAGCGGAAAGCACGATAAAAATCCTCCTAGTTGCGGAGAACTAAAAGCAAGACATGGAAACCTTTGGAAGAGTTACATATCATGAAGCTACTTTATCAACATTCACAACCTCTTTAAATATAACCAACTTGTACAGTTTGTCCAACAATGATTTCTTTTTCCTAGCAATTTGACTTTCTATTGAATTTTGCAATTTTGCAAGTTTACAATTATATTACAAATTTGCAAATTATGTTTTTGTTGTAACATGAATTACATATTCTGTAAACTCTAGACAGGTAGATTTAGCCGATTGCTTTTCTATATCCTTGAAGAATTTTCGGTGCTTCGGTGATATTGAATTTCTATAGAACAAGGCGAGACACTTATGCACTATCTACTTTGCGACGATGCTTGAAGAGCTTTTATGAATGTACAACGAAAATGCCTTCGACCGGTGCTGATGTTCAGTTCTTTGATGGTACACGTTCACGGGCACATGTGAGGATATGAATGACTACTATAGACTAAGATTGTTTGTAGAAAAGTACTGTTGATTAAATGTAACACAAGAAGAGAATATTACGCGATAAACGAATATATCAGCTGGTTATCGAGTATCTTATTAAATAGCAGCGCCGTGGCGCAGTGGAAGCGCGCAGGGCTCATAACCCTGATGTCCCAGGATCGAAACCTGGCGGCGCTATTTATTTTTTTTCATATCTCAAAATCAAACGTTAAATCTAAGCTCACAGCTTTTTTTTTCTTGATTCCACGCTTGGTACATATTTATCCTTTTAGTTTTGGCATTCAAATTATTGATTTCGAGCGATTAATTTCGAGTGTCAAGTGGTCGTAATTAGGAGCTTGGTTTCAAGGTAGAAAAACTTGGCGAGACCTTATCTATCGGTAAGGATCAAATTATAGGAGTTGTACAAGAATGGGTTGGTTTGGATCATCGAGCCCTTCAAAGATATCATCTGTTAGCGAAGCACCCCATGAGCAGCCTCAACAGTTTTTGGAAGACCTTCCTCCAAAATTCGATGATAGGGGTGCAGCTGAAAACAACAACATAGAGGCTAACTATGCCGAAGCTCTTAGAAGAATATCACTTTCAGACTTCACCGCTGAAAGATTTGTGTCCATGCCATGTTTCAGGGAAGCCATGCTAACAGGGTTCCTGGCAATGGGTGTTTTGGGTACGGTGACCTTTTTAATTCATAAAAATCCCAGAAAGGCCCTTAACTGGTCTGTGTGTGGGTTTTTTCTAGGAAACATTGTGGGCTGGGAGCAATGCAGGTCCTTGAGAAGGAGATCTTTCGAGGCCATGGAAAAGGCCAGACAGATTAACAGAGAGAAGAATATGAAAAAATGGGCCAACAAGGATTCGTCAAACGACGACGAAAACCTAAAGAAATTCAAAGACTTTCAGGAAAAGCTGAAATGATCCTTAACCGTTGCATATCACCGAGTCTTTAATGATTAGATGAATTTACATAAATGTTGCTTGTATATAGAAGTAGAGTATACTAAATTAAACTACATCATTTAGTTCACGTTCAAGCTTCCCCACGTAAGAGCGAAATTTTATCAATTTTCATACTTTTGTGTATTATCCTCGGCCCTATGCATTAAAGCAGTTGATATATATTAGTTAAAAGGTACATGTTAACGACAGTGAAATATAACTAGAAAGATAGTTAACTAGCCAGAATGGACAACCATAAGATAATCATAGCGTTCAAATCGTTGAGAACAAATCTTATTAATTTACCTTCACATATCAGTGCCCTTCTATATAATGCTAATGTCAGCATCCAAGATGTGGTAATTGAAATTGTATCTGAGGATAAGAATAGAGCGTATTGTGGATGGTCCGGCATGACATCAAATAACGCCCGTGGAATAGAGATAGACCCTATAGCAGCACACGTATTGAATCTTCGGGAGAATCAGCAAGCGATCATAAATTTAAAGATAAAGAATTTCGAAACAAAACAGGTAAACTTGGAACCTTTGACGTCTTCAGATTGGGAATTAGTGGAGATACATGCTCAGACATTGGAGGACAAGCTACTCTCTCAATGTCGATGTGTGTCTTTGAATCAGGTGCTAGTTGTTTTCCCATCCCAAACAACTTCCGCAAAACTTTTGGTGACTGATATCGGAACCAAAGAACATTCCTTCGCTAAACTTTCACCCTTATGCGAGGTAGCAGTTGCTCCTAAAGTCAGAGAAAAGAAATCTGGTAGTTCGGACGCAAAGTCTAAATCTGTATCTACCAAGTCTGACGATTATTCTAAATTTCCTACCGTACTAAAAAGGGGAATATCACTTCCTCATGCATTATTTCACAATCTCCCTACGGGAGCTAATCCGGACGGTTATGAAGTATACGTGAATTTGCCAGATATTCAGAATGGTATTGGCGAAGTGAATAGAGTTTCTGTTGCGGTAATTCCTGGCCCTAACCATAAGGTCAATATTACTGGACACTCCAGCAGTAAGGAAGCAGACACAAATACCGGTACATTCAAAGACAATAAAAGTTCCCAGAAGCAAAAAAGTACTTATGTTTTGAGAGAGAATCGACGTATTGTTGCGAAACTTGTGAGTTATCCCAGCTGCCCATTCGGAGATGTAGGCTTAAGCAAAAAGCTAGCAATTGCATTAGGAATTGAATCTGAGATTGGAAATATAATTTGTTTGAAACCAGCTATTAAGCCTTTACCTAAAAAACAGCATTCGATAATAGTCCATCCATACATAACACAAACGAAAAAAAATAGACAGGTTAATATCAATTCAAAAGATAAGAAAGAGAATAACAGTAAAAATCTTGCAAAGATAGCCGAGATTTTCAAAAAAGACGATAACAATGCAACCAGAACGCCTATCACTAATTTCATGAAAATCCCCATTATACCAGGGGTGTTACCCAAAGGAGGGCTTTTGAAGTTCAAGAAGAATGATGATCATTTTGCTTGGTTAGAACTTTCTGGAGATATTAATAGCCAGTTAAAGTTGGATTATGGTGAGGAAATTTTACGAAACGATTCATTTATTGAGACGATTGATACATCTGAGCGGATACAAATTCAAATTGGTATGCAACGACACATTGATGAAATCACAGAAAATTTAACATCCTCAAGAAATTTTGGAGTACTCATTTATGGAAATTCGGGAAGTGGGAAAACTTTGTTATTGAAACATATAGAACAAAAGATAAGTTCGTCATATGGATTTCATACCAAGTACATTAAATGTGAATCTTTGATGAATGAAAATTACACATCTTTGTCTAACAATCATATCACTTCATGGCTTCAAGAGTGTGCTTGGTATAAACCTTCCCTCTTAATTTTAGATAACTTAGACAAACTCTTGTCTGCAGAAGCAGAGCATGCTGACAACACTGTATCAAACCAACTCACCGATTTTCTTATCCTGAAATTGCAAAAAATACAAACACAACATACAAGCAACTTATCTATTTTGATATCTGGTGTCTCAAAAGAAGCTTTTAATAAACTTCTTTTACTGTCTCATGTTGCAGAACAATTTGTACATTTGAGCCCTCCTGATAAAGTTGCTAGACTAGAACTTATACAATCTTACTTCCGAGACGAATTAAATTCCTCGGTGAATTTCGATATTGCTGATATGGTAGCTGAGACAGAGGGCTATTTGCCCAACGACTTAAAAGTTTTATGTGATAGGATTTTCCATAAAGCATTATTCGAGAAAGCTGGCGAGAGCTTCAGCAAGTTAGAAATCACCAAAGAAGACTTCAGCAAAGCTATACAGGGATATACTCCATCAAATTTGAGAGGCGTCAAGTTGCAAAAGTCTTCATTGAGATGGAGTGATATCGGGGGTCTAAAAGAGGCTAAGCGTATCTTGTCGGAAACGCTCGAGTGGCCAACTAAATATGCTCCTATTTTTTCAAGTTGCCCTTTGAGATTGAGATCAGGAATTTTATTGTATGGCTACCCGGGATGTGGAAAAACCTTGTTAGCAAGTGCCGTTGCTGCTCAGTGTGGTTTAAATTTTATTTCAATTAAGGGTCCCGAAATTCTTAACAAGTATATAGGTGCTTCTGAACAATCCGTGAGAGAGCTATTCGAAAGAGCCCAAGCAGCCAAACCTTGCATTCTTTTTTTTGATGAGTTTGACTCCATAGCTCCTAAAAGAGGTCATGATTCGACAGGTGTAACAGATAGAGTTGTTAACCAAATGTTAACACAGATGGATGGTGCTGAAGGTCTTGATGGTGTCTACGTGTTGGCAGCTACGAGTAGACCTGATCTAATCGATTCCGCTTTATTAAGACCTGGGCGTCTTGACAAAAGTCTTATATGTGATATGCCTGACTTTGAGGATAGGCTTGACATTTTGCAAAGCGTTACAGAGAAAATGAACTTGCACGATGATGTGGACTTGGCCACGTTGAGCAAAAACTCGGAAGGCTTCAGTGGCGCTGATATTCAAGGATTGGCTTATAACGCTTATCTTAAAGCAGTGCACAGAAAACTCGACAAGGAAGCAGAGCTGTTACAGAATAACAACTACGAAGGAGAGAAATCATTAGAATATGTTCAAATACGAGCTGAAAAACTAAGAAATTTTTCAACCAAACCGGCTGAAAAACTTCAAACATTGAAGCAAATAGAACAGTTTATGAACCAGAATATCTCAAGACCTAACGGTACACTGACATCGTCATCTAACTCTGTTTCATCCAAAGTTTACATTTATCAAGCAGACTTCATCGCATCCTCGAAGGAGACAAAACCCTCTATTTCTGTCACTGAAAAGGCCAAACTTCAAAAAATATATAGAGAGTTTGTTGCTGACAGAGACGGTAACATGCCAGATGGGACGCCAAGTAGTGAAATAGGGGGAAGGACATCTTTAATGTAGTGATGCCGTTGATTTATTAGCAGCGATCTTAATATATTCCTTTTTATAGTGCGCGTATACGAAATTTAAAGTTAGTTAAGTTGATATCAACGCGTAGATAATCAGAAGATATCAAGAACTATGTTTGGTGCGTTGGGAAACAAGTTGATACTTGATGCTAAAAGGCTGACCAAGCTTTCAGAGCTTCCCCAATATCAGAGTGACCTAGTAAGAGATATTATCAAAGAGACTAATGATCTTAATGAAGACGCCGAGTTTTTGACAGAGCAGCA
This sequence comes from Millerozyma pseudofarinosa, assembly GCA_030556505.1. Classification (NCBI taxonomy): domain Eukaryota; kingdom Fungi; phylum Ascomycota; class Pichiomycetes; order Serinales; family Debaryomycetaceae; genus Millerozyma; species Millerozyma pseudofarinosa. Next base: position 294,958 of record JAKTUD010000010.1, on the reverse strand, counting down.
GCGACAACAAGAGCTTGATCCTAGTAATGAAGAGGAACACAAGGTAAATCAATGTCAATTATTTGTTACCCATCTACATATGCGTCGAAATAAACGATGTCTATTAGCATACGAGCGAACCAGAGCAAATAAAATCAGTGAATTTTGCTGGCTCAATATTGATCCTATGGTTGATACCAATGAACCCAACTCTGATAAGCTTGCAAATAACTCTGAGTCTACACAAGCCATAGATAATACAGTGGATGGATCGGTTAGTCGTTTGAGCTTGAATAACTTGAACCATGCCGAAGAAGAGTATTTGAAAAACTATCAAAGAATTTTGGTCAATTATAAATCTCATTTTGCAGACTTAGACTTGTCAGGTAGTCTCGATCCTCCCAGTGACATTTTCATAGATGTCAGAGTACTAAAGGACGGAAGCGAAGTTCAGACAGAGTACGGGGTTTTCAACCTAATCAAGGACTCACAATTCTACGTGAGAAAGTCAGACGTGGAGCGACTCATACAACAGGGATATCTCGAAGAGATATAGTCACGTAATTAAATAATAATGCATATATTTGATGATAATGCTTCAATCGTAGGTATCTTCTTTCTTCACGGCATCAGATTCATGATCATGGTCATTTTCTATGGCCCGAGGAACTTCCTCATCTAATTCTGCAGCCTTTTGGTATTTTTCATCTTTCTCCATAAGGCTATCTAGTTCTTTAATCTCGTAGTCCAATTTTTTTTCCCCTAATTTTGTATTCTTCTGGTCAACGGCTATGGGTAGAATCATAACGTTACTTTTGTTCTTACCAAATACGCCAACATTCTCATCCAAGATCTTAACTTCCTTTCTAAGAGCAATAGCCACGTCACTTATATTTTTGTATATGTCCTTTGTATTTTCTGTAATTCCATCTTGGTGTTGGTTGGGATTCTGATCGGTTTTAGATTGACTGTATGTTTGAAACAACGAGGAAAAGTTTTTCAATAACAGGACAATATTACTGTCAATACTACTTAATGAATCTAGCCTTTCTTGAATGAAGTCTTGGGACTTAGTTTCTGATTCTGACATCCTTAGCTTCTTGTTCTAAAATGTTGATATTTTATTTAAAGTGCGATAATGGTAAATAAAAGTTTTAGTATCAATAATGCCAATTGATTTGGGCCTAACTAGGGTTCTGAAATTACTTCAGCATGTAGGAAATCCACACAAGTCAACTTTTAAGTCTATTCATGTGGCTGGTACGAATGGTAAAGGATCCACAGTTGCCTACATATCGTCGATACTAACTACATCCAAATTACGAGTAGGCAGATTTACTTCACCCCATTTGATACACTACAACGATTGTATTGCCATCGATGACGAACCCTACCCTATGAGTAAACTAGATCGGTATTCCAGCTTGGTCCAAGAGAAGAATTCAACTTTTAAATTGGGTTGCACAGAGTTCGAACTTATGACTGCTACAGCTTTCAAAATTTTCGAGCTAGAAAAGGTAGATTTGGCAATAATCGAGGTAGGACTAGGAGGGAGACTAGACGCAACGAATGTCTTGCTGCCCATGAGCCCTAGTTCATCTAATACTCAAGAGGGAGGAGTTATAGTCAGTGCTATAACAAAAATAGGACTTGATCATGAAAAGTTCTTGGGCAATGATTTGAGAAGTATTGCAGGTGAAAAGGCGGGAATCATAAAAAATAGTATTCCGTGCGTGGTTGACCGTACAAATGAGGAAGAGGTATTGTTCAAGATCAAGGAGGTAGCTGCCGAATCCAATTCTTCGCTATATTTGGTCGACGGACTTCAAGACGTTGAGCCCTATAATGGAACTAGAGATGATAGCGTTGGAAGTGTCGCCTTCGCAAAAGAGTGCTTGAAGCTATCTTCTTTGAAAGGAAGGTATCAGCTTCAAAACCTAGCCGTAGCGTTGTACGTAATACAGATACTCATCAATTTCTATTCCGATTTTCTTAAAAAACTGGGGGTCGAGCTTAACCATAATAGTATCAGGGAAGGAATACGAAGAACAAAATGGCCCGGAAGATTGCAAACATTAAAACCTAGGAATAGAAGTTGGGAGATGCTTATAGATGGTGCACATAACGAATCTGCTGCTCTCGAGCTAGGAAGATATATCAAAGAGACCTTCAGAGGTGATAGAGGTGTGATATTCGTTGTGGCGATGACTGAGGGAAAGTCTATTGATACTCTTTTAAAGCATATCGTACAAAAGGAAACTGATACATTGATCGTGACAACGTTTACAACTCCTGACAAGATGCCATGGGTTAAGTCTTATGACCCAAATATATTGGCCGATCACGCTAAGAGATACGTAAATGACATTCACATTTCCGCCTCTGAACAAGATAACGTTGCCCATATTTATGACATGATAGACTCTTTCAAAGATAATGGAGATAACCGTAACGTTGTAATGTGTGGAAGTTTATATTTATGCTCTGATATTCTCAAGGATGATCGGCTCTCGTAGCTTAATGGAGTGTGCTTTCTCAAAATCTTTACAAATTAAATTACGCGTTTAATGATTTTTCAGTACATACGAAGACAAATATGGGAAACATATCAGAGTTTGAAAGACAAAGACAGGAGAATATTGAAAGGAACCAAGCTCTTCTTCGTCAATTGAACTTGGATTCTTTGAATCAATCAATTGCTAAGGAAGTACCAGCAAAAAGACAAAGAAGCAAGCCAACTCGTCGGAATAGAGAGCATTCAAGCAAGAAAGAGAATGTTGAGCCATCAAGAAAGTCACGTCGTTTGGCAGGTGTTAAAACGGAGGATACCGAAGAAGAAAAGAAGTTTCACGAAGAGCAGGAAGCAAAGGAGGTGAAAAGAAAGGAATTGGAACGTTTGAAGCTGATGCGTCTCTTTGGAGACTTCAAATTAATCGATCTAGTCACAGATAAATCACTGGGAGCCCTCAAGTTCGAGAATAAGATCTTAAACTCGGGAGGGAATGCCCATGAAGTAGACATTAAAAAAGAAAATGAAGAATCTGAAGAAGTACAAGACATTGAAGAGGATAATAAAGTTTTACAGCTTTTGAAAGAGTTAGGTGATAAATTTTCTGCCGGTGATTTCTACGAGTTAATAAAAGATTCTACTAACCTGACTACGGATCTTCGTGCTCAAAGGGAGAGTCTTGAGAGGTTGCGGTTGTATGAGAAATTCAATCCTTTAGACATAAAGATAACACATCAAAGAATTACAGCAATGTCGTTCCATCCTTCGACTGTAAACCGTATAGTAACCGCAGGCGATAAAGTTGGCAATTTAGGTATTTGGCCGATCGACTCCAATTCGAATGATGACGAGCCTGCAATCACTATCCTTAAACCTCATGGGAAATCTATATCTAAAATTTTGACTCCTTGCAATTCTCCTTCAAAAATATATTCATGTGCATACGACGGTTCTCTTAGAGAACTAGACCTTAACAAGCTAATATCATCTGAATTGCTTTATTTTCTGGATCCGATTGATGGGCCCAATGTCCCCTTGGGTATTTCAGATATGAATTTGTCCAATGATAACCCCAATATAATAAGTATATCAACCTTGAGCGGCCTTTTTTTGAGACATGACTTAAGACAAAAATTTCAGCCCCAGGAGAATCAAGGTATTTTGAGACTTCATGATAAGAAAATTGGTGGATTTGCTATTAATCCTAAATGCTCCAACGAGATCGCAACTGCTTCTCTCGACAGAACATTGAGAGTATGGGATTTGAGGAAAACTGCAAAATCTTATGCCAAGTGGTCAGAGTATGATGATTATGACTCTGCATCATTGAGCAAAATGTATTCATCACGTCTTTCTGTCTCTTGTGTTGATTGGAATAATCAAAATAGATTGGTTTGTAATGGTTATGACGATGCCATTAAAGTTTTTGATTTAGGTACAAATCATAAAAAGGAATCCATAGTATTTCAATCTGAGGGAAAAGCATTAAACGATTGGCCCGAGAAAGATTCGACAGATCAAGAATTAGAACAGAACCTTCACCCGTTAACAAGTATCAGACATAATTGTCAAACTGGAAGGTGGGTCTCAATTTTAAAGAGCAGATGGCAATCGTCACCAAGGGATCATGTTGAAAAATTCGTCATCGCTAACATGAATAGAGGATTTGACATATATAATCAAGATGGACAAATTTTATCACATATTACCCATCCAGAGGTGGGTGCGGTTCCTGCCGTCGCCACATTGCATCCGGTTGAAAACTGGTGTGTGGGAGGAAGCGCCAGCGGTAAGGTCTACTTATTTGAATAGTCTCACATATAATACACGCATTTTATTAAGTTATAAACGAAGTATTATTCGCCAATTTAAGCGGAAGAGGTCATGACTTGCCAGACTCTGATAAGGTTATCAGTGTAACCAGCGAACAAGTTTTGACCGTCAGCAGACCAAGCCAAAGAGACAGCCTCTGGATCCTTGCTCTTAGAACCAACAGCAAACTCTGGCTTCAACTCATCCAACAAGGTTCTCTCTTGCAAGTTGAAGATCTTGATACCAGAAGCGGTGGCAGCAGCCAACCAATATCTGTTAGGAGAGAAAGCCAAAGCATGAACCTCAGCAGTAGCGTTCAAGGTGTACAAAGTCTTGTATGAGTTCAAGTCCCACAAGATGATAACACCGTCCTTACCAGCAGATGCAACCAAAGATCCATCTGGGGAGATGGTAATGCAAGAGATGTAACCAGTGTGACCAATGAAGTCAGCAGTAACACCGTACTCATTCAAGTCCCAAGCCTGTAAAAAGTTAGTAAAATATTCAATTATAACGATTCATGAATAAGGTATCAGAGATCTTGGTGATATTTTTATGTCTCATTCAACACTACGTGTCGTCTGAAGTAGCAAATATATGCACATCATCTACCATGAAAAAAGAAAAAAAAACATACCTTAACAACCTTGTCCCAGGAAGCAGAGACAACAGTAGAAGTCTTCTCACTTGGAGAAAATCTGACAGCAGAGACCCAGTCACTGTGACCAGTCAAAGTTTGCATACACTCACCAATAGTGTTCCAGACCTTAACAGTCTTATCACGGGAGGCAGAAACGATTTGTCTCAAGTTCTTGGCAATAGAACAAGACAAGACATCACCGTTGTGACCAACAAATCTTTGGGTGCATTCACCAGACTCCAAGTCCCACAATCTCAAGGTCTTATCCCAGGAAGCAGACAAAGCGTAAGCACCGTCAGCAGAGATGGTGACATCTTGGACAATGTGAGAATGACCTCTGAAAGACTTCTTTGGAACACCGTATTGGTGGTCATCACCGGTCAATTTCCAGGTGATCAAAGACTTATCTCTGGAACCAGACAACAATAAGTCTGGGTTGGCTTCGGAGGTGGCCAAACTGGTAACCCAGCCGTTGTGTCCCTCCAATGTTCCTCTTAAAACTAAAACTTCTTGGTCAGCCATTTTGTCTTTGTTGCTAAAACTATTAAGTGAGTTGAGTATTAATCTAAACACACTCAAAAATTTTTCAGCTCGAAATCGAGTATGGGTTATAAGAATGTTACACAAAACTCCCTCATCACAAAATCGCTGTTCTCAGAAATACGCCGCACCAATACTCGGAAATACACACCAGCTGGTGACTGCTTTTAGCCGAGCAATTACGAGGGTACACGTGATACAGACGATAATCGACCGTACCTCAAGTCAGATACCAGACACAAGTGTTCCACTGTAAGTATGAAGACGTTCTTGATCTGTTCTAAGGTTCCTTTATGATCGGTTTGAGTTTACCGTGTGATATTCTAGACGGCAAACCTTACTACTGCCGACTGGAAGTTCGAGAGGAAGAAAACGGTAAGCATTTCTATCTTGCGGCTGAACATTTTGCTAGAATGTAGTAAAGACCAATTTGTACTTGATGTGCTTTACACTGAATACCTCTTATCAGCACGGAAAGCAATATCTAATCCTTAGCTTAAACCTTAGTCTATTCCTCAGCTGTTTGTAGCTTCAGGGCTGTGTTTTTGCACCCCTAGATCTATCAGGAACCGTCTGCAGTACCTCTAAAAGTAACACCGTAATCATCTATTAAATATATAGTAGCTCACTATAAGATAGTTGGCACAATGAGTACGAGCGAACCAAAAGTTGTTATATTGAGTGGAGGAACAGCTACTAATGACTTGGTCCCTTTATTTACCTCTATATCTGGGCATTTGAGTTATGTGCTACCTATACTGGATAATGGTGGGTCCACTTCAGAGTTGATTAGAGTGATAGGAGGACCCGCAATAGGTGATATTAGGTCTCGTTTAACAAGACTCATTCCTAAATCGGAGGAGCCCTTGAGGAAACTTCTTGGGTACAGACTCCCAGAGAATCCGGAACTAGCCAAGCGTGAATGGAACGACATTGTGGAAGGCACCCATAAACTATGGGAAGCTATAGACCCTTCCACTAGAGAAATATTTAGGTCCTTTCTCATGAATGTTCATGTGGAGCTTTTGAAAAGGTCTAAGCATTTCTTTACTCAGAGTACCACTAAGCAGTTTAGATATGAGTTGGCGAATGTGGGCAATTTGTTTTTGACAGGCGTTCGCTTGTTTATCGGCTCGTTAGACTCAGCGGTGGTGCTTTTCACAAGGTTAACTAGTATAGACCCAAATATAGAGGTGATTCCTTGCATAAATACCAACTTTTCCTACCATATAAGTGCTTTGCTTCAAAATGGCTTGATAATTACCGGGCAGTCCCAAATATCACATCCATCAGAGCCCGACCCTATAAAGAGCTACGGCCAGCTCAATATACAACGCACACGTCCATCAACACCAGCAAATCATCTTGAAGAAGGATATTTTGAAGAGGTACCTACAATGTCTCACACGAATTGTAATCATCTTGATCCGTTCCATAAGAGCTCTTTTAGTGATCAAGCTTCGCTTGTATCATCTGACGAAGAAGAAACTGGAAACACCCCTCAATATATTCACCCAGCTTTGAGAAAGTCTCAATTGCATTTCAACAAGAGTGAGCATATTCAGCCTTTACTTTCTCCTATAGAAAGAATATTTTATATTTCTCCCTATGGCGGGGAAATTCTTCCCAGTGCATATAATAAGGTAGTGACCAATTTGAGCAATTCTAATGCAATAATTTACTCAATTGGATCTCTCATGACTAGTATAATACCAATTGTGATATTAAGAGGTGTGGCGAAGGCAATCGTTAGTGATTTGACATCGAACAAAATTGCTCGTAAGAAAAAGATCTTACTATTGAATGGCTGCAACGATAGAGAAACATTTGGAATGAATGCTGCAGATTTTGTACGTGTTATATTTGATATGGCTACCTACTCTTTGAATGAGAGTAAAAATTTAGGTATCAATGGCTCAGAAACAAATATTCAAACACTTACATGGAATTCTTTCATAACTCATTTATTCTATATTGAAAATGGTAGTATACCTGTCGATAAAGAGCACTTGGAAAACAATAAGGGTATAACTTGCATTGAAGTAGCTTCCAGTTCCCAAGACCGTTATGATTTAGGCGATTTACAACGAAAACTACACAAGGTAATTAATAATCTTAATTAATGCAAATAAGAATATAGTTAATTATACAATTCTAATCGTACCATATTTTGATTAATTCTTCTGAAACAGCTGAGGGGGTCAAAACTCCTAAGTCAGTAATCAAGGCAGTGATATATTCATGAGGTGTGAAGTCTATAAGTTGGGTTTTAAGGTTGTCTCCATATTCACTTTCACTGCTAACTAAACTGAATGGAGCAAGTTCATTAGGTAAATCATTAGGTGCAAGAGGAAACAATCTAACGAATTTATGCGATTCTGTTACAACGTAGAAAGGTTTATTATTAGCCTTTGCCAAACATCCAATTTGGTATGAACCAATATGATTGATAATTCCACCACTTTCTGCAACACCCTCAGCTCCAACCAAGATCTTATCCACTTTATGTATAACAAAACCGACAGCATTATCTACAATTAACTCTACGGGAATATTGGCTTCCTGTAAAAGTTTGGCCATATGATAGCCATTTCCAGTGGGCCTCGATTCGGTTACTATGACCCTAAAACGCACCAATTTTTCAGTTCTAGCTTTCTTCAACAATTGAAAAACCACACGAGAAAACGAATGAACTAATATTGTATCATCATCTTTAATGAATGGCAACCCGAACTCCGCCAGCTTGAATCTAGACTCCTTGGCTCTTTGAACGAAAAGCTCTCCATTTTCGACTAAATTTCTTTTACAAGACTCCCAGTCTGAATACATATTCGTATTTCTTAAAACAAATCGCATGAACAAATCACATCCTGCTGAAAGCGATATGGCATTGGAAATTGAAGATTTAAGTGTATCGATGTTGCTTTTCACTAAATTAATAAGTTCCGATGATGTCGTTGGTTCTTTGATTCTTAGCATTGTCACCAATGACTCGATGGCCGCAATAGGCATAGTCATATCCTTGTCCTCCTCTAAAAACTTCAAATACACCTTAGTGATGTCAAAACTAGTATCAGTCATCGTGTACTATTGGTGTTTTATTAACCTTTTAAATCGGTTACTTTTTTATAGTTTATCATTAAAATTATCAGGTATATAGAAGCGCACCTGAGCGAAATGCCAAATCGAATTTTTAATAGAAGTAAGGCATCGAAGAGTAGAAGGACAGTCAGGGATAGAGCCATATAATAATGACGGAAAAGGATGCACTCTTTGTTGAGGAGGAGGAAGAAAATTTAGACATGGGGTCAGTGTCAGATGATGCGAGCCAGTTTCATGAAGCATATGAGGATTTGCAGGACGATGATCCTGTGGTAGAATCTATTTCTTTGGTAATGAACCAAGTACCCAGGCCGAACACACAGTCGCTACACTTGATACAGTATGTGGGGCGGCCGAAGACGACACAGCTTGATGGTCAAGACATTAGTGGATCTATTAAGAAAGAATCTAATTGCCTAGAACTAAATGTTCCCCTTGATACAAGTAGGTTTTACGACGAAACGAGAGCAGAGGAATGGGAAGCGAACGTGACAGAAAACAGCTTGCAGGGAGTTTTCGACAAGACTAACGGTGGGCTTTATGCGGCTCACTTTGTCATAAGCAATGGTACTAAGAAGTTGGTTCTTGCGCCAATCGACAGCACGACCCAACTCAGGTCTTCTTTCAAGTACTTAAATGAAATTGACGCAAAGAAGAATAACATGTCTACCACCTGGTCGGACTCTAATAAGCAGAGCAAAATGCATATCCTTCAAACTTCAGGCAAGAACACTCAGCCAACTTCTTCGGATGGGTCCTCCTCGCAGGCACTTGGTGATACACTCAAGCATGTAAAGAGATTTGAAGAGGAAGAATGGGTAAAATTACAGATAGTTGAGTCAGAAGACTCCGGCTCTCATGCTGTACGGAAGGAAATTGCAAATAGTGCTGATGGCTTGATCTTAGAGACCGAGACTCGAATGAACGAATATTTAGACACATTAATAAATACATAGAATGCATGAAGAAATTTCCTAGTTAATCACTGATCGCTATAGCAGTCTTCATCATGTTGGTCCCTACTCAGTTTTGATTTACATGCTCATCTCATCTCGTGATCACGTGATAGAAGACTAAAAGTTCAAAAAATTAGATTTATTTTAATGATAAAGTAACATAAAATGGAAGATGGGAGTCTATTGCTAAACTTCGACACCAGTGTGAGCACAAACAACAAAACAACTCAAGGTGGATCATCTAAGGTAACTGGTGGAAGATGGAAGCAGCGTAGACGCTTACAGCGCTCTTTAGAAGGCAAGAGCCGATCTAGAACTTCACTGAATAAAACAAATTCCAGAGAAGAACATGAAAGTGGTCAGCAAAGGACTCAAGCACCAAAAAGAAGGGTACAACCAGAAGAAGATAGAGGCAAAGTAGATAAGCGGCCTAGGGTTCGTGAAAAATTAGGAGAAGCAGGTGGAAAGGATGGCTCTTATATCTCTTCTTTGTTCACAGCCAAAGAGGCTAGTACGTTGACACCTCAGGACGATGTAGATGAAAAATATAATGCTTTGCCTTCTAATGCGCCATTGGCTGATAAGTCGACTTTTGAAGGATTGGGAATAGCTGGTAGACTCAATACCCATCTCTGTCAGCGCTTAAATTTCAGAAGTCCCACTAAAATTCAACAGGAGGTAATCCCATTAATGCATAATGCCACTAATGATATATTTGTAAAGGCACAGACAGGATCAGGTAAGACGCTATCTTTTTTACTTCCAATATTCAATCAATTGATCCAAGAGGAAAGCATGGAACGAACTTCAGGATTGTTTGCAATTATTTTAGCCCCCACGAGGGAGCTTTCTAATCAAATATACGAAGTTGCAGAAACAATTTCGAGAGCAGATAGACGAATCGTACCTGGGGTGGTTATAGGTGGAGAAAAGAAAAAATCAGAGAAAGCTCGAATCCGTAAGGGCATAAATATTCTTATTGCAACCCCGGGAAGACTTGCAGATCACTTAGAAAATACAACGTCGTTGGACATTTCTCAGATTAGATGGCTTGTGCTCGATGAAGGTGATAAGTTGATGGAATTAGGATTCCAAGAGACTATTGCTCAAATAACCAGTAAGATAAATGCAAATTCAATGGTTCTGAAAACGCGTAACAAGTGGCTGAATCTTCCTAAGAAAAGAATAAATGTCTTATGTTCAGCAACTGTGCAAAAGAATGTACAGCAGCTTGGTGAGATCGTGCTTGATAATCCCCAGCTTATATCAAGTGACCCAGGTGTGGATATTAATGAAGGAAACGTATCTGACGAACAATTGAATGTTCCCGATCAATTAGTTCAAAAGGTATTAATAGTACCTCCTAAATTGAGATTGGTGACTCTTAATGCATTACTAAGAAGTATAGTATCGGACAACACCAATAGTGATTCTATAAATAGGACAATTGTCTTTCTTTCATGTTCTGATTCAGTGGAATTTCATTACAGTACGTTCACTAACGAGGGCCACTCTTTTAAGAAAACCAAGAATCCTGATTCAGGCAAGTCAGAATATACAGAACTTTCCCAAGAAGATGAAGATGACGAGGATAAGGAAAACGAGAGGGTAGGGTTTTCCACTTCCCCCATGCTAGGAGCAGACTCGATTTTTTTCAAACTACATGGATCATTATCACAAAAGAATCGTACCGCAACCTTGCAGTCATTTGTCAAAGGAGAAGTTGGCAATAAAACCTCGAAATATATTCTTTTTTGCACTGATGTTGCTGCTCGTGGTCTTGATATGCCTCATATTTCTAATGTTATTGAATACGACCCGCCCTTTACAGTAGAAGATCACTTGCACAGAATTGGTAGATCAGCAAGAGTAGGTAATGAGGGTACGGCCACTCTATTCTTGTTACCAGGTAACGAAGAGAAATATGTTGAGCTGAAATTAAGATTATTGCATAGGAAAAAAGGAAGTCTACATATACTGAATTACGAATCAATACTCAAGAAATCTTATAGCATTTCCGATAGACCGAATAATAAAACGAAACCAAAAACTGAGTGGGATTCAAATGCTACCACATGGCAACTTAATGTCGAGAGGTGGCTATTAGAAGACAGTGTTAAACATGATTTAGCACAAAAGGCGTTCATTTCTCATATTAGAGCTTATGCTACTCATTTATCTTCTGAAAGAGACATCTTTAATGTCAAGACTTTACACTTGGGTCATTTAGCAAAGAGCTTTGGATTAAGAGAAAGTCCTAAACAGTTAGGTCGTTTTGGAACTTCTCATAAAGCGGACGCTGACGCTAAAACTAAGAAAATGGACCCTAGAAAGCAAATGCTCAAAATGGCGAAATTAGCTGCAAATTCTTTAAGTAATGAGTTTAATATTAGTACATAAGTATCAATCTATAAGACATTTATTTTTTTCGATTACTGATATACTTTAGAGCTTTCATTTCTAAACCCCTCTATAGCCCACAAGACGTGGTTCTCGCCTAAAGAATAGTTTAAATTACGAACTTGATAGTAATTTGAAACAAGCTTTAAGTTTTCAATCACGTCATCCAATAGTATAGCTCTGCCAACAGAAATACCACTTCCTAAGCCCTGGTGCATAATGTTTACCACGTGTATATGGAAATGGTAGTATGAAGGCTGGTAATGGACAAAGAGTCTCAACTCGTCAGCCTTTATTGGATACTTTTCACAGGCAATATTAATTATTTTCTTCTTCACATCCTCCAAGAAGGTAATGTGGCTTGAATTCAAATCTCGGATACTGGATATATCACATCTATTCACAATACAGCAAAGGTATAAAGAATCCATGTTGATTTTATCCCACTTCATATCAGGAAGAAGTACGAACCCAGTTTCTGGATCTTTATCATGAAAGATGAACGTCTCAGACTCTTTACCATGAAACAATATATTGTAAACCCATTTTATCCTATCGCCCTTCATACTCTCAATGTACGGTTGAACATATTTTGCGTACATCTGAGGTGTCTCAGTGATACAATGTAATCCTTGCTCGTCATACTTCTTAATATGAGTTTCTGTAGCAGGATAAATAAGGTTTACTTTTCCACTAGGATGCTCTGGTAAAGAATGTTCTATTAGGGCAGAAGACCAGAAGTAAACATCATTATTATTGATCAAGCGGATTTCTTTTATAATGTTTTCTGTATTGAATGAATCTTCCTGGATGTTGAAGTGACTTTTCTCGAAAAACAATATGGCATCATTGTCATCAATAAGACCCAAAACAACTAATATCTTTTCTTTGGGATCATTTTTTAATGTTCTCTTGAATTGGAATTTATGTATCAATTGCTGTAATGAATACTCCATAGCTTTTATCAAACTGGAAGTAAATGCATAAAAAATTAATGATACGCGAAGGAATAACGAGTATATAAATGATGAACTATAGTTACATATTTATTTTAACTAGATACACTCAATTTTTAGATATGATATTAACGTGATTTTGGAAAAGAGTCAGCAGGGTCGCCTGTTCACTCGAATGAAGTAGACTGAGTCATATTGTAGTTTTGATTATTATTTATACTTCTATCATCATTATTTCCGTCGTTATCATCTGATCCATCATCTTCATTTAAATCGAAGCAGACCCAGCTAGGCCAAGCAATTTCATCCCTAATGATGTTTCTCAACTGCTCCACCAAAAACTTTTCAACTTTCCCTACGTTTCTGAGGGTGTTATTTTCTGCTTCTCCGATTTCCGATTCTATTCGGACCTTTTTTATTATATCTATTCTCTCTCTATTAATTGGATTTGTATTGTACTCAACAAAGTTTCCGCCTGTGTTGGTTATGTTATGGGATTCATCTGCAGTGTTTACACTCGTGCTGAAGTAGTCAGATCCTGAGTCACTAACATCGCAAAGGAACGAGACAAATATAGAATTCCTTATGTACGCAATGGCCACGATGGAATGAATCTCAAGATCAGTTATATGAAGCTTGATAGGGAGACAAATGAAATGGGGAGAAGGATAATTAACCAAAAGATTGACTGTTATCTCCAAGTGCAAGTCCCCATTGTACTTAATCTCAGCAATTATTTGAATATCATTCTCATTTGCCGCATGGTCTGCATTATCGGGTTTAGTTTCTTTCTGTACACCTGGAGCATCTTGTTTCAACCCCAGTTTGCCTTGCTCTTTATTTATGCCATAAAGAGGAGAATTATTTGTTAATTTGAATGAAGAGTTATGATTTAGCATGCTTGTTGGAGATTCTGTCCCATTGTGGGTGTTGACGTTGTTTAAGTTTCCTAATCCAACGTTATTTACGTTGTAGTTCTGTAAATAATTGAAGTTGCTGTTACCAATGATCATTGAAACTGAATCCAGCGGTGCTCGGTGCTCTTTATGTCCAATATTATCTTGAGTACTAAGTGGAGAAACCAGTTCCCAATTCCTATCATGTCCATTGGCAGAAGGAAACTCTTGAAATGTCAGGTCTCTTGAATGAATTGAAAAGTTATTCGATATGTTTTCGTCTCCTTCAGAATTAGTATCACTGCCTTCATCGGAGGATATATTGGATGCAGCATGAGGATCACTGGTAGGTCTATTTCCAATATTGTCATCATCGTCATCATAAAAGTCGTCAAAAGGGTCTCCAATGTGTCTTATAGTAATTTCAGGAGCTCGATGTCCAAGACTAAAGTCCGTAACTGATAAGTTGTCTATAAAGGAGGGCAAAGATATACTTTTAAATTGTGCGTCTAGGAAATCACGAATAGACTTAGTGATCGAATCATCTTCTACCAAGTTTTCCCAGTTAATATCGAAAGACATGACTAGGAACACTATTTAGATGTTTTTATTCCCATAATACTACAAATGTTACACAAATATGGCTGTAAACCTCGAACGACTTAAGCTCCATCGCAAGACGCCCACATAACTCAGGTTTTTAGGCGACTAGATATCACCTGTGCATGTTATCGTTCCAAGAAGCTTGACTTCGTAGTAAATCTGTCTTACAAGTAAGGAGCATTGTACTGTTAGCCAGGGCAGAATAGACTCCCATATATGTTAAGATCATTGAGTTTCGCACTACGATCACATCCAGTCAAATACATTATAATTTTCATTAGGCAATACAGAGTAATAAGTAAGAACAAAAGGACCAAATACGTTTAAAATGTCAAAATACGTTTTACCTAGTGCTTTGAAGGAGTTGAGATTCCACTTATCTCAAACAGGAGAGGCATCTATTCCTTTGAGAAAATTTTTGACATCCAACTATGGAGCCTTGAAAGAGGTGCTGAAATATAAGTTGCCTATATTGGTTAGAGAATCTTACGGTATACCACCTAGCATAGTAGCCAGATTCGAGAAGGGAAAGGAGATCAAGACTAATGTGGAAGGTTTGAACGAGAAAGATATTGAGAACACTTTTCAAAACTTGTTAAAGAATTAAGGTTCGTATTTATTCGCCCTGACGTGACATGAACGAATAAAAGCACCAGAGACTGGATACGTTCTTGTACGTGTATTTGCATGTCTCATATATAAAGTATATACATCATGAATATTTGATAATATAATGTAAATTTGAGTATCAAGGCTTGTAGTCAGGTCCAAATTGATAAATACCCCAGCCAAGAGTGTGCTGTTCATCATTGTAAAGTTCTTTGATAGCACTACTCTTTCCTACTATCCCACTTGCAACTACAACGGGGGTAAGGTGTTCCAAAGAGGGATGGGCGCTGTACAATAATGCCTTGTGGTCAGTTTTCAATGAATTTAGGCTTGCCAAAAGATCCTTAGAGTCCGTTAAGATACTCGTCAAAAGCTCATTAAACGGTTTTGTATAAGAGAATGCCTTTCCAGAAGACCTGAAAGACATTCCTAGATCTTGGAGATTGTGCACAGACATCCCAGAACATACTACAAGCCCTTTCAAATACTTGTTCTCGTGCTCGTCCCAAATCAAATTTTCCCGGAAGTAGTTCAACAATTCGCCTAGCTCGAAGTTCGTATCAAAGTCCTTCTCATCACCCGTGAGCGAAACTTGGACCACTCGTGTGTTTGGTAAGTCGAGCTCACCATCCTCGTACGGAGATGTCAACGCATTGTGGTCCAGAAAAGCTACCTTCAAGGGCTCGTAAGCCCCGTGGTCAAGGCCGCGTCTCGTGAGCTTACCCACAAGTCCAGCTCTTTCCACTTGACGCTTGATCTCCTCGGCAATAAATAAAGAGCCCTTCACACGAAACTGCTCCTCGTACATGTACTGTGGGAACCCATAGAAGTCGTACAACAAATCCAATTCCTCGCTAGTACCATCGGGCACCCCTATCTCCACAACCAGCAGCCCTCTACTCTGCCAGTGTGCCGAAACTACGATCAAGTAGTCCGGCTGCCACTTGTTCTTGATCTCTTTGCCAATGGCCTTGATAGTGTCCCATGCTCCCTTATTTGTTAGTCCATCCTCTCTGTAGATGAACGACGGACCACCATGGCTGAAAAAAAATGCCGGAAAAGGCTGCTTGTTGCGCATTACTGTCTCAACTGTAGTTCTGGTCCTCATGTCTGAAAAGAAGTACTTTAGTGCTATCGCTATAAACAATGCTAAAAAAATGGTGAATCTTCTCATATGAGGATTACTTGATTCTTATCTACCACCCAAATCGCTCATCCTATCGTCTCTCGCTTGTTTGTTACTACCTCTTCGCCGACCACCTTACAAACGAGTGTACGCACCTTAATAAGCTGACATTCGTATCGAAGATAGTGTCATATGATTACGTAATAATACGCTCTATGATTTCCTTGTGATATCGCAAATGAAATAAACAATGTAGGGCGACATTTATAGGTAAGTCCAATAGCCGCTGCATTTTAATATGTGAATGTATAGCAATAAAGACAGTTATAGTATTATTAAAAGACTAGTCAAGCCGGGAGGTCATAATATTAGTCTAGCGGTCGTCACGAAGAAAACTTGGATATTGAATAGATAGAGAATGAACTTTTTCTCTTCCCACAGAGTAAGTAAACAAAGTGTTACTTTTCACAACTACAGGAAGGAAGTACTAACATAAACAAGAAAAAGCGTGATTCATACCAGGGGTTTTCCCGCTATGTGGATGAGATTAATCGTGGGAATCAGACTAGCGGTGTAGGTGGAGGCCAGCGGAGCCAGTCGCTCAGTAATGGAGCCGGGTTGGCTGCTGCGGCTGCTCTTCGGATGCATCAACAACAGGAACAAGGACCAGAGACGAAGATGGCGCCTGTTCAAGCAGCAAGGAGAGCGAACTCGCTAAGGGGGCCCACGAGGTCTAATTCGTTGCGTACGTATGTGTACAATCCCAAGCCATCGTACATTGTGGGTCAGCCGGCCCAGATCAACCTGAATCGGAGACATGGTTCGTTGACCCAGAGGAACACCCCGGATATAGGTTATGGTCTGTCACACACCCAGACGAAGGGCGCATTGAGGAATCTGTATACTACAGGCGTGACGTCTGACTACGATGAAAACTACGATGCCGATGTCGCAATTACCACCAAGACTACGAAGGTTGTTGATCCGCAAGGTAGGACGCAGTCAATTACGATCGAGACCATCAAGACGTTTCCAGATGGTTCTACGGTTACCAATACCACGTCTAAAAATGTCTCGCGGAGTGGTTCCAGGGTCAACTCCTTGCGTAACAATTCGATTTTGTCGAACGGAGTGAATGGTTATAGCTTGACAAAGATAGATGAGGATTTGCACGATTTCGAGTATAATTATGAACTTGACCAGAGCAATAATTTACATGAAGTACATGAGAGCCCTGGGTTAAATCATAGTAGAAATAATCTGTTGATGTTGAACCATGCGCAGCTTGAACCACCTTCATTAGATGCCGCCCGCAAGGATGACGTGAACTATTACTCTGATGCCTCTTCTAATATGAGCGGATTGGCAGCATCGCCAGTTCATGGTGGAGATCACAATAAGCCTTTGAGATCTATCCTCAAAAAGAAAAATGCTGCTAGTAAGGCAGATGACGAGTCAAAGGTCTCACCCGATAGTATGAACAATTCCGCCAGGCATCCATATGCTAAGATTGGTGGAAGGAACCCTAGCGAAGAAGCTGAACAAATCTCTCCTTCCATTGGCGGTCAAAACAAGACAACTTATACTCAGTTGAAGCATCCGGATGGTAATCAGAAGCCAGCTTCAGTTACTTCACCTAGAACTAGAAATGAAGATCTTTGGTCCAGTAATTCTGTCACATCTGTACCAAACTCTATTAAGTTTATGGACAAAGTAGAAACTATAACTTATAATGAGCCTGAGACACCCAGTAAAGAAGATAATGATAAGCTACTTTATGAGCAGGCTCTTAAGGTTGCAAACGAGAGAGTATATGGAAAACAAGATGTTTCAAATGTTTCGGAAGATGTTCCAAAGTCTTTAGATAGGACAAGGTCTAAGAAGCAAAGAAAAGTTGAAAAAATAGAGAACCAGGGATTGACCGGGGAGTATCAATACAAGAACCACCATAAAGGATTTGTTGGTTTGTCATTAAGGGATAATCAAGATAATCAACATTTGACTCAAACTCCAACTAAGGATAGTAAAGAAAACAAGGAAAAGGGTAAACTTATGAAAATCATGACAAAGGATAAAAATAAAGTTTTAGAAAAGGAAAGGAAACATGCCGAGAAAGAAAGATCTAAGAAATTGGAAAAGGAAAAGAAAATCGCAGAAAAGGAAAAGTTCAAGGCCTTGGAAAAGGAAAAGAAAGAGACAGAAAAGGAAAGAAAGAATTCGGAAAAAGAAAAGAAGAAAGGTTTCAGATCACCAAAGGAACATTTACTTCCTAGCTTTCAATATATTTTAAAGAAAAAGTCAAGTAAAGAACCCAACCATCTGTCATCTGAAGGAGAAATACCACCTGTTGGAGGTACATTATCTGAAAACGGTACCATACGATCTGATAATGTTTCGGCTAACGCAAGAAGTTTATCTGATCATGAGACCCCAAAAAACAACCTTACTTCTGCGAATACACCTACTAGGTCTTCTCTTTCAGGAGAAAATAAGGCTAAAGTGAACCCTATCTCAGATGATGTTGCTGCTAAGAATTCAGCAAATAAGACTGATAAATTAGATGATGCCCAGAAACATACATTGGATCCATTCGCAAAAAAGAACCCCAATAAACACATACAAGACCTTACAGGTACTGTTTCTCCTCCTTTTCAAACAGATTCAGACAAATCTCTTGCGAATCCTGATGCTACCTCTACGACAACATTTGATGATGCCAAAACTGATGCGATTGATACAGGATATCTAAGGGGCGGCGTGTCAAATATTGAAGAAAAGAGTACTACTGTCCTTGAAACTGATGGGAGTGTTCCTTCCAATTTTAAAGAATCTGATATCGCCACATTTAAAACTGAACAAGATAATCACCTTGTTCACAAGAAGAGTATTTCTTCCCTTGATTCAAAGGATAGGGATGAGAAAAGAAAAGGAAAAATTTTGAACCATATTAGTGTCCCAAGTTTAAATGAGGTAAAATCTGAATCTGAGATCGAACCCGAAGAGGATTTGGAGGAAGTGTACGTTGACCCTGAAGGTGTAACTGAAGCCGATAACGTTTCAATAGGCGAGCATGCGGTTTCTCTTGCTGATTCCGGAAGGGTAGAGAAACACAAAGATTCTCCTACACTAGGTTATGCTCCTGAGGAGAGTACTGAGGATTCAAAGGTCTCTCTTAAACACTTGCCAGAGTCAACTGTGGATAACGATTTTAATAGGCTGGCCGAGAAAGACAATTTCGATTCTAGAAGCAATCATATAGCGATATCTGATGAAAAGGAAGGGGAAAAAGTGCTGATACCTGATAATATTCAACATGATAATCCTGATATTGAAAATAAGGGGGCGAATAAAGATGTGTATGTAGATGGAGAGGGGGGTCAAGGTAAGAGTAATATTGAAAGCTCTGCGCTTGGTTCGAATGCTCATTTAACTGAGAAGGAAAACAGAGAACCATTAGTTGATGAAGCTGTCGTTATCAATGAGAATGCTAAAGTCAATGTTAGAGATGACACGAGTAAAAACGATAGTATCAAGGCGAAGAAAGGAAAGAAGTTTAAGGAAAAACTATTCAAGTACTTCGTAAACACCTATGATAGGTAGTTATTTCTTACCGAATGCTGTAAATTTGTATTATGATTAGCAAGACTTTGCTGTGTTAAGAGAAGCACGACTAGCATTGGTCTATGTATAATATCCTTTATAATTAATTCATTTCTATAACCGATAAAAATTGTAATTGCTTGAGTAGTGCTATATTCTACATGTCAAGATTTATATAGTCTAAGAGAAATAACTTCTCAAAAGTCTACCTATGCTTCCAGTGTTGTATTCTTCATTATCTTCTTTTCTCTGATTGTTTCTGATAGTCTTTAGTCGTTGTTTTAATTCCAGAATGAATATTTTTGGGATGTAATCAGCATCAACGTCAGCATCGTCAGCAAAGTCATCCTTCTTACTTGTTGTCTCCAATGACCGCTTGCGTGCTTTCAGACGCAGTCTCAGTGATTTACGGCTCTTCCTGCTGCTTCTTCCAAACTTCTCATTCAAGCTTTGAAAAGGAGATCTAGTCAGCCTATGCACCAGGCAATGAGTGTAGTCCAAAGAATCACTCATCACATCACATTTAGTGCTTGTTAAAGCTCTGCTGAGCAAGCTGAGCTGAGATTCTATTGTAGGTCCAGATACGTCTGAATTTATACTTTCCAAATCGTCATTCAAAGCTTCCTGTTTAAGTGTAGAAACGTCACTCGTATCATTCGTCAGATCAAGATCATACTCAAAGTCTACCTGATCTATGGTCAGTACAAGATCTGGAATGGTCTCCTTGTCCAGATGGCTTTCTTTCCGGCCACGAGTGAAGAACACATTACTTATGTCCATCAACTTATTTCCTGTGCTAGCTTGCGTCTTCTGAGCCTTGGTAGTTTGTCCGCGTGTTCTCCAAAAGCTAAGCTTACGTCCAAGAGAATAAACACTGGAAGTGTCCAGGCATCTTCCTGCTGACTCCATATCCAATAATGAAAGGAATCTAATATTTCCTCGAGCAAGTGTCTTCAATTGTACCCCATGTTTTGTGGTTCCATTTCGCACCCAAATAAATCCTCTTATAGTGCAACTCTTTAACGTTAGAAATGAAAGAGCACAGTGAAAAGAGTGCAGGCTAGTAGATAAATCCTAACTGATTATTCACTTTTGCCTGTCATAGTCTCTAAATAAAATGTCAGATCTCGTAAAGCTTCTCCATTTAGAACAGTGCTAGTCTACATTATCGCATACTTGTTCTTACAAAAATTTGTACCAGTGTAGCTGAAATTTTCAGCCCAAATCCACACAACAGACTCGATGACCACCGAAAGATGTAATTATCGATATACAAGTTGTTTGCTTTTCGAAACCATAATTGGTCTAATGGATGTATGTCGCAGCTTAGTGATGAAATTTCGCGATGACAATTATGATTATGTACAAAGTGTTTTATTAAGATGGTTGGTGAAAGCTTCATGGACGATAACTCGAGTGACGATGGAGGCAATGAGTCTCGTGTGATCACTCCATCATTTTTTCGGAACAGAGATGCCGGGAATACGAAAGAAACTGGATCTAACAATACAGAAGAGCTTGAGAAAACCTTCCAGGAATTATGTTTTGCGTGCAGAGTTGGTGACATAGACACGGTGGATTCTCTCCTAAGCACTCCAAATTTGGATATAAACCAGGTGGATGACTGGGATTATTCGCCGTTGATATTGGCCTCATTATGTGGACATACAAGTATAGTGGAGTTGCTACTCTCCCGTGGAGCAGTGTGTGATAGAGATACTTTCCAGGGAGCGAGATGTATTTACGGTGCATTGAACGATACCATCAGAGATATATTGATCAGTTTCGATATTTCTAAAAAAGTGGATATGAACCAGCCCTTTGCAAGCCATATATCTTCGCTACTTAGCAAGCAAGGAGAAGGGCAAATCAACTCGAGCGATATAGCATTCACTTTTCCCGGAGCAAAAAAGGCAAAATATAAAAGATTTTGTTTGCATAGGTTCATATTGGCTGCCAGAAGCCCCTACTTCGCTCGTAAAATCGGTCCCGGTGGGACTTGGATGAATAAAACAGAAATCCAGATGCCAAATAGTACTGACCCCTTCATTTTCCTGATAATCATCGACTACATTTATTTACGGACAGATACTCTTCCAATTGATCAAAGGTCACTTCAGAAGCAATTAGTGGACTTTGCTAAAAAGCTTGAATTGCCTGACTTGTTGCAGAGTATTGATATGATAAACGCAATAAATTCGAAAAAGGATAAAGCAAAGGTTAAACATGATGTCTCTTTCATGTTTGTTGAAAAGGCACGAAAGGATTTGGATTCATTCTTACAGAAGCAGCTATTGAACAACAAACTTCAGGTTCCTCTTGAGTTAGGCGCAGACGTTGACTTTGAAGATATATTACCCCAGGAATACATCCACGCAGACCATATGATCAAATTTCTTGAATCAAACTCATTTCCTGATACTATTCTTCCCGTTATTGATATGAAGTCGGAATCAATAGTGTATTACTCTGTGCATAAGGCTATATTAGCAAGGTCAGAATATTTTGACACCATGTTTAAGTCGGAGATATTTCTGAGTTCCCTTAAAGATCTTCCGTGGGCTCGATCGGAGTATATTCCGGAGAAAAGCGTCGTAGACCGGCCTAAGCTCACGCCTGAAAATATACCAATCTTGCAATTGTCTTTGAATTCATTCAACATGCGTCTAACTGAGATTGTTTTATCTTATCTTTACCACGATGATGTTCCGAAGATACCAATTCTGCTCTCGGTCGATCTACTTTTCATCGCCGATGAGCTTTTCTTGGAACGTCTCAAAACCATGGCTGCAGTCAACATCACATCACATTTCAGAAACTTTCTGTACAACGATCTCGTTAGTTTAAAGAAAGTCGTGGGCTACGGGGCTTTCGACCTAATAAGGGTCTCCTGGCTCACCAGAAGCGATAAGCTAGAACAGCATATAACGAAGCTAATTGCCTACAATTTAAAGGATATTTATGAAGATTCGGAACAAAAGTCTCTATTTCTAGCTCTCGTATTGGAGAGTGCGTCACGTATTCAAGAAAGACAAGACACAGATACCATCGAAGTCATTGATGACATTAGATATTATCTTTCAAAGAAATATGCCGTTAACGATGATTTCGCTGACTTCGAGGCAATTGGAAAGCAGTTCCAAGAAGATCCTACTTCTTCTAGTGAGCCACAGGACATCAAGATTTACAGAAAGGCCATCATAGACTATGAGAGAGACAATGAAATGATCGAAAGCATCTTACTGGAATTAAGTTTGGATGCTTGATTTATCGAAAATGATACTGCGCGGACGTATATGCCTTCTCGATGAGGTACATAAAAAATTGTACTGAAAATTAAAAATTGTATAGTAAAGTTTTGTCATTTAATATCTAAGTAAATAATTAGATATCAATATAGAGTATGACAGAGAATAACCCTGATGGTGGAATATCACCCGATGAGTTCCTCTTAGAAGATAAGTTATCTAAGATTAGGAGTCAAATAAACTCAAAATTGGAAAACCAAAAAAACTTAGCGATCATCTTGTCCGCAGTGGAAGAGAATATAGACGAACAGAATAATGAAAGATCACCAGTAAGCTACTTCGTTTCATTTTTGTCATTGTTGGATCAAAATATCAAAGATGATGTCATATTGGATCAAACATTAGCAACAACAACGGCATATTTTTTGGACTTGGTATTTCCTTTTACACCTAAGGGATTACTCAAAGCAAAGTTTGGGGAGATCTTGAGCAAGTTGGCGTTACCATTAACAACAGAAGGTGCGGATGCTCCTTTGGTGCGCTCTACTGTTGGTGCTTTGGAGAGCTTGCTCTTGGCGCAAGATCACCAGCAGTGGTCAGCTAAAGGTAATATCTCTCCAAAGAGGGCTCTATTGGGGCTTTTAGAGTTTTGTTTAGATAAAAGACCTAAGGTACGAAAGAGAGCTCAAGAGACTGTTCAAAATATACTCATGAACCCACCGCCATCACCAAGTCCCATCCATGTCGCAGCACCTTTGTGCGCAGATTTGGCTTTAGAAAAGATAGCCTCTTACATGGACGCTCAGGCGAAAGTAGGAAAGAAGGCAAGTAACAAGGAGTTAAATTCTCAAATAATTCATACTTTGCAACTCATAAAAGCCATCACCTCAGGAAGTGCTTGGCCCTTAACGAAAGCAGAAACTTTGTGTGATATCTTACTCGAAATATCCAAAACTTCTGATCAGTTTTTAGTCAGCGCAGCTTTTGGTGCTTTTGAGGGTTTGTTTGAGTCAATGTCTAATATAATTGATGTCGAAAAGTTTGCGAATATTTTGGATATCTTACTTGACTTGAAACCTTCTGTCAATGATACACATCTAGCAGCTCCTTGGTTAGCAATTATTGCAAAGGCTTTTGAGAGTTTCAGTAAAGTGTCTAATTTTGATTGCCTTCAGAGATTTCCTATTTATATTCCAAAGATATCGTCCTTCTTATCATCTGAAAATTCTGATATATTTACTTCTGCATCCCAATGCTTGATAGCCATAATAAGTCAGACGGTTAATGACGAAATTTTAGCATTACCATCAAAGGATAGTGGAATATCGCCAGAAATGTATGAACTAATTGATCAAACCGTATCTTTCTTCACGGAACATATAGAAAACGAGCTTTTTTCTATCAAATATCAGTATGCAAACAAGGAGGTGTTAGAATTTGTTGCAGCCTTCATAGCAAGTTTCAAGAAAAGATGCAACCCTTACGTGTTAGATATTTTGGAAATTGTTGGTCAATGGCGTACCGATGAATCTGAATCATACCCAAATAATAAGGAAGCTGAAGATGTCTTATCTATATCGATAAGGACTATGGGCCCTGAAGTGGTCCTTGGGATACTACCTTTGAATCTCGCTGGTGGTGGTCCTGGTAGGGCTTGGCTTTTACCATTATTGAGAGATAATGTGTCATTCTCCTCTCTCGGTTTCTACAAGAAAGAAATCCTACCATTGGTAGATTTTTTCGATCAAAAGATTAAAGAATCTTCCAATAAAGCTTCTTTGAATATCAAAATATTTCAGACTATTGTTGATCAAATCTGGTCGCTTTTCCCTGCATTTTCAGACTTGCCAAGGGATTTAGTTGATGCATTTGACGATCAATTTGCTTCCTCAATAGCCACTCTATTATATTCGAATGTTGATTTAAGAGTTCCAGTTTGTAATGCCTTTAGAACGTTGGTACAATCAAACTTACAATATATCGAAGACTGGGATAATCAAAGTTTACTAATTAAAGAAGAATTCAATATTGAATCAGCGAAGAAGAATTTGGATTATCTTGCAAGTAAAGCTTCTAACATTCTATCAGTTCTATTCAATGTTTTTTCTTCGACCCATCCTGAGTCGAGAGGTTACGTGTTGGAAACAATAAACGCATATTTAGGCATAATTCCACAGGATGATCTAGAAAAGACTTTCAACAAAGTTAGTACATTACTTAAAGATGCTCTAAATAAAGAATCACAAAATGGTGAGAACGAGCTGTCTAAGGGAGATCCAATCAAGTTAAGTGCTACCATGATGGACCTTATTGTTGCAATTGCAAAGTATGTCCCCGCTTCATCCTATAACGCTTTGTTTAGTATTTTTTCATTTACAGTTACATTGCAAGATTCATTAATCCAGAAAAGAGCTTATAGGATAATCAACAGGTTAGCAGAAAGCCCTGAAGGCAGAAGTGCAATCGCATCATATATTACAAATATTGAAGATATCATGATACAAACAAGTACCAAGGCTCAAAATTCAGCGAGAACTACCAGATTACAAGCAATTGAAGTGCTTGTTGACTTGTTAACAAAATCAGATTTGCATTTCATCCCATCTATTTTACAGGAAATTATCTTGTCAGTTAAAGATGTGAATGAAAAAACCCGTAGCTCTGCTTTTCAAGTCTTGATAAAGATGGGACACAAGATGAATGAAGGAGGAAGAATTGAAAATTCAAAAGTGCCTGGCTTTGATGAGGTGGCTCCGGCTTCTGAAGCAACTTTGGTCGAGTTTTTTACGATGGTTAGTGCAGGTTTAGCTGGCCAAACCCAACACATGATTGCGGCAACCATAAATGCACTCTCGTGTTTGATCTATGAATTTAAATCTTTATTGCCTACAGATGTGTTACTAGAGATTTCCTCTACAGTTGAACTATTCCTTACGCATAACTCTAGAGAAATAGCGAAATCTGCCATCGGTTTTGTTAAGGTGGAAGTTTTATCTTTACCTGATGAAATAGTTATAAATAATTTAGAAGAATTATTGGCTAAATTGATGAGATGGTCTCATGAGCACAAGGATCATTTCAAGTCGAAAGTTAAACACATCATTGAAAGATTAGTCAGAAAATATGGCGTTGAGGCTATTGAACAGGCAATGCCTGAAGAAGACAAAAAGTTGATTGCTAATATAAAGAAGGCGAGGAATAGAGCCAAAAGAAAGCAGGACACAGAGAATGGTGATACGAACAAAAACCAAAAGGCTTTTGTTTCTGCATACGAAGATGCATTGTATGATTCTGATATATCAGATGACGAGGCTGACAGTGACGACGAAGAGAAGGGCTCGAAGAAGCCTACTCAATTTATTATGGAGGATAGGAACGATCCTCTTAATTTGCTTGACCGTCAAGCTTTAGCCCACATATCTTCATCCAAGCCTAAGAAATTCTCGAAGAAAAATGTCACTTCCAGTTCTGACATTCCAACAAAAAATGGAAAACTTGTCTTTAACGAAAAGGACGAAGATATATTGGCCGCCAGTAAATCTGGAATAGATGCATACCTTGATGCGATTAAACAGGCACCAGTAAAGGGACAAAAGAACAAGTTGAAATTCAAAAAGAATAATGATGATGATATGTCCGATGGTGAGGATGAACTACCCGTAAAAAAGAGGGACTCGGATATCAAGTCAAAGTCAAAGTCAAAGATCAGTAAGCCAAAACCAAAATTCAAGGCTAGAAAGAAGTTCTAACTGAATGCACTTTATGATAGCATAGATTATCTTGAAATATTTATTGATAGTAGTCTTTAAAGTTAATAAATATAACCATTTCGTATTTTCAGTACAATGTGTAGTAATAAGCTAAACTGCTTAGTTTGCATCGATGCAAACTAAGCAATTGATATCCTCAATATCAGGTAGTGTAATGACAAATAGGATTTTAAGAGAAAATTTCTGATCGCTCATAGTTTAGTTTAACTAGCAAAGCTTAGGACGAAAGATGACAGTAAAGAGTCCTATTAGGATAAGACTAGCTAGGTTTGGTAGAAAGCACCAGCCGTTGTATAATATCGTTGTTGCTAACAGAAGGGCAGCTCGTGATAGCTTACCTATTGAGGTGCTCGGCACGTACAATCCTATTCCCATTCCATTAACACCTGAAGAACGTACAAAGGGTGTAAAGCCTTACAAACACATAGAACTTGATTTCGATAGATCTAAATATTGGATCGGTGTTGGTGCTGAACTCTCTGATAGAGCTTCATTTTTATTTAAGAGAGCGGGTCTTTTGCCTGAGAGCTGGCCAAGTCCTAAGAATTTAACTCAACATATCAACAAAGAAGTCATCAATGATATTAAAGAAGTTCAAGAGGATGTCAAAGACTTAATTAGACCTCGTGATTAGTTAGTGAAGAAATTATTTGTGGTCATGAATCCATTCTTTTCGTATTAGGGTTCCATACATTAGAGAAGTGTTCGAGGAATTGCATCATGCAGAAACTATCGGAAGATAATAACGAAAAAACCTTGTATATATGTATATGCATGTTTACTTTTCCTATGAGATTATGTATATAAAAAAATGCAATGACAAGGATAATCAATTATTCTAAAATGAAATTCAACCTGTTACTTTTATGGTATCTTTTTCTCACAGTCGTATTGCTTGCACCTTCTCTACTTATTGATTCGAGTTTAATTTTTTACCTGCCTTGTCACGATTTCTGGTACGACAGGCGGCGAGTCTTTGTTTAGTTTTTTTGATAGCTGATGATTTCATGGAAAAAAAAGAAGGAAGCATATTCTTAATTCTTGCTCGAAATCCCACCTTTATTTCTTCAGGGTTATAAATTGGGGTATCTATTACGGAGACACTCTCAATTGTTAGATGTGTTAGAGTTTCTTGTCGTAATGTTTCGTCGCTAGAACGCTTAAAATTGGATGTTGTGGATAATTGGCCGGTAGTATAGAAGTTTTTCACCCATTCAGGCTCTTTTGTTTGTCTTGTCAAGTGATACTTGTAATGATTAGTGGAAATGTTCTGTCTTTTCTGGGTGCATCTCACTACCGTCTGTTCATCATTAGTTTGAAGTACGGCTCCGTTCACAGGAACAAAGTTATTTCTATGAAATATGGATTGATACAAAACTAAGAGTTTTGAAAATTCGGAGTTATCTCTTGATGCATGCCACTCCGGTGTATTATTTATTTTATTAATGATTGCCTTCAAGCAATCTTTGATTTTCAATAATTCAATATCTGCGTCTTGATCTTTCAATTCTTGTTTTAGATGAATCATCAATAGGTTAACCTCAAAGCAAAATGTCCTGGCGTTGATGACATAATGATGATCCGCTAGCAGCCTGAAGTAATTAAAAACCTCATACGTTGGGTTGCAGGTTTCCCCGATAATTGTTAAAAGCTTGTTAACTAGAACTAGCTCGGAATAGATTTGGCTGCGAGAACTTTTTGTCCTTCCGAATCTTTTGGAGTGCTTCTTACTTACCGAATTATCCTTTGTGACTATATCTTTATCCGATATATAACTTGATACTGACTTCTGAGTGTTGTACAAACGTTGAAGTAAGTCTATTTGCGTTGACTTGAAGTTCCGTAAGAGTAATATCGTGACCTCATCTGAAACAATCAGCCGTTTATAACTTGACTCTGCAGGGTTGCTCAAGAGAAATATTACATTAAGAAGCTCTGTTAGCATTTTAATACTATCGTTGCTTGCAATTGAGGTGAACCGGGCTTCATTCGACGTGCTGAAGAGAGAAGCAGCAACTACCTCTTTAATCACTTTATTTAGTCTGACTAAATAAAAGTCCAAAAAATCCTGCTGAAGCTTTGGGTCTAGCCTTATTATTTTCCATACTCTGGTAATATATTGCTTGAGATTATCATAAGGAATACTATCTGGTGTGTAAGGCAGTTCATCGATAATATAGTTAATCTTTGCAAGAATTATGGAGAGATCTTTTTCTGGGTCAATTAATTCTATAGCCTTCAACGTATTAAAGGAAGGATATACTGTGTTGACATTTGAGTCTTCATAATTCATACTATTAAAGTGTTCTTACTTCTCCTTCTTCTATCCCTTTTATTGCCTCCCTATCTATATTCACAAAAAGTAATCTATTGTGACTTATGATTTCTTCGAAATTAACGGCCTTAACCTGAGCTCTAAATATAATAAAAGGCCCTTGTATGTCTTTGAATAATCCTCAGATATGTCTTCACACGCATACATCTATCGAAAGATATGTATACATGTATGTACTCCCTAAAAACTTCCAAGTATTTAGAGCTACTAGATCAATTACTGCGAAATATTTGTGTCGCAAGATACTAAAGTAAAGATCACACAAACGATTTTGGAAGATAATTGAACACTAATTTTCATAATGGCATTCAAGTCAATAGTCACTGAGGTCACATTGCAGTAGTCTTAGTACTTACGGATGATTCTGCTTTAGAGCTAATCAGAAAAGAGAACTACAAGAAAGTATAGTATTAAAATATTTTGTATTTTAAAACTCCAAGGAGAAGCACTAAAATATACAGACTAAACTACAAGTATTGCTTAATCAAACAAACCCATACCCAAGTCCTCATCAGACTCTTCCTCTTCTTCAGCAGCGGCAGCGGCAGCTGGAGCATCAGAAGAAGCAGCAGCTGGAGCAGCAGCAGAAGCGTAGGCCTCTGGGTTGGCCAATCTGTCCTTGATAGCCTCAGAACCTTCGAAGGTGTAGTCAGTGGCAATAGACAAAGCCAAGACGTTCTTGTAGTGGTTGACAACAGAGTGACCAACAGCTGGAACGGTTGGGTAACCAACAACCAAGGAGATAGAAGCGATGGTGTTGATAGCGGAAACAAAGTGACCGACCAACTCTTCGTCGGTGATATCCAAGATGGAAGCTGGGAAGACTTGGTTGTTGTCGTAAACCTGGATAACAGACATACCATAAGTAAATGGAGAAATGTTCAACATGTTCAACAAAGTAGCTTCGGAAGGACCAACTCTGGTATCCTTCTCGACAACCTTGACATCAGAAACAATTTCAATGGTACCTCTGGCAATCTTGGTTGGAACACCCAAAGCTTGGAAGAAAGAGGTCTTACCAGGCTCCATACCAGTGTTACCAGCAGAAATCCAGACATCCTTAGGAGCAACGGCACCAGCTCTAGCTGGGGCAGCAACTACGTTGGATACAACGACATCTCTGATACTCTTCAAGTCACCGTTGGTGAAAATGAAACCAACGTTACCCTTGACGAAAGGCAACAACTTTTCGTACTCAGGCAACTCAGACAAGAAACCTCTGATGGCTCTTCTGACCATGGTGTTCTTACCCATCAAAACGGTAGCGTCACCACGCAAAGCCTTTCTGATTTCATGCATTTGTTGAGAAGAGACATTGTCAACTCCAACGATGAAGATAGACTTGTACTCTTCTAACAATTCTCTTAACTTGGTGAAGTATTGAACCTTCTTATCACGAGTACCACCCATTTCGACTTAGTTCTGACGATAGGAATTTAATGGACCCTAAAGTATAATTATAAAATAACTAAAAAGAATAAGAGAAAAAAAAGAAGAGAAAAGACTGAGACAGACAGTATCCTCGACGGAGTAAATTTTTCAGGAAGACGAAGCGACATCGAAGACATTTCACCAAATATGTCTCGTTTACTATATGGCTATATTGCGACATTTCATGGTTTGTGCACATAATAGTTAAACCTATTTTCCTATGAAATAATCACGTGTTTACGTGACTGCTATCTCCTACTGGACCAGCTATGTTTCCAACTGATAAGCGCTCATGAAATATCTTGCAGCAACCTACTATAAGGTAAAATGGTGATCTGTAGAGTTACAACACATGTTATAATTTGAATGTTAGTGTTATATGTATTGTCTGAATTAATTTATGTATACATCTAATCCTCAAATCATAGATATCCAAACAATTGCAGAGATATCGCTCAACCAAGTCCCATGTTTTCGTAATCAGAACTAGTGAATGCATGCTTAAGAAATTTCTTCCATGCTTTCTCATACTTCTTCAACTCGTCTGGAGGAGTCTTCTTCTTCTTCTTTTTCTTGTTTTTCTTATGCTTCTTCCTTTTCTTCAAGATTTCTGGTGGGGAAAAGAAGTTACCAAGATCAAGTATAGTATCCTGAGTATAGCGCATAATAGCACAGCTGAAGAAGCCTTGGCAGTCCCATACATGTGTTTCATTCTTCAAATCGTAAGTAGAAAGTCCGTTGTTTACATCAGAAGAGAGTTTTCCAAAAGAACGAGCCAAATTAATCCATTCAGAGGTAGTAAGAACGGGCATATCATACTCTGTATCAGTAGCATATTCATATTCATATGCGAAGGGCTTCTCCTTCTTTCTTATAGCCTTCAAGTCAACATAATATTGCACATAACGTTCGGGAGTAAATGCTTGAGGAATAAAAGCAGGTCCTAATGGTAAATTTGATGGCATTTTAGGAGGAATTGTTTTATCTTTCTTCGTATTTTCGTAATCATTCTTTAGCAATTGTGATCCAAAACTTTCGCTTTCAGATTGTAAATCATCTTCATAGTTTAGATATACCAAGCGTTCTAACCCATCGAAGAAAACATCCCAGGAAGCGAATGAAATGTTAGAAGACCTATCTTGACTCTTTTCCTGTCTACTGAATTTCTCTTGACGTAAAGCATCCAAGCCTGTAATGTTGTACTCCCACACCCGTATTCCAGGATTAAATGTAGGAACAACACTGGCCGACACGTGTACCACAGAATAACGATCGTCAACCTTGCCACTTTTCTTTTCATCTTCAAGAGTAGCGTAAAGCTTATCTCTAATAGACTCCATGAAAGAAACCTTATTGTTGGGTACGCCAGCGAGTGGCCACACTGAGCCTAAGTTGTTTAAATCCGTCTTAGAGTCAGACGAGTCCTTCAAAATTGGGCTCTTAAACATTCTGTAGAAGTCATCTAGGGACAAATCAAAGTTATTTCCATCTTGACTAGAGCTTCCGCTAAGTACATCTGCAATATGTTCTTGGAGATGAGGGAACTTAGATGCTGCGGATTTGTATGCGGCAACGGAATCGAGAGGTATGAAGTGATCGATATTCATATGCCCAAAGAGACCACCAATTATAACGTCTCTATATTCATGAGTCCATAAAATATATTTACGAAGACAAGAAATGTCATAGTTTTTGGTATTGGGAGGAACATGTCCTATTAGCCACACTTTCATGCCTCTAGCTCTAAGCTCTTTCAACGTGTAACCTAACCATGCAAAAAGTTGATACCCTGGTTGCTTTTTTGAGTCACAGTTATCTACCAAAGGATTTGATTGAAATAGATACATTGTGTTGATCGAGAGAACAGCAAGCAAATCCGGAACAACTTCTGAAAAAAACGAAGCACCTCGCAAGAATGTGTGAAATTGTGATTGAGGAATAAACTTATTCCATATTTTATAAAACTCACGAGTTTGTAAAGTAGGGCCGGTAGCAAACATGTTGTGAGGATATACATCATTGTTTCCGATAGTAGGCACAACAGTAACATCTTTAAATGCATTATACATGAGTGTGCTGATATGCTGATTCATCTCAAAGATCTCTGTTTCTGTTCTAGGGAACCCACGATCGCTATCATGCCTTGCATTGTCTCCTGTCCATACCACGAAGTCGATCTTGTCAGCCAAATTATCACTCATCCACTTAATGCTGTCATGCACAAGATCCATAGAGCTATCGCATCCCAACACAGCATCACCGTACTTGCTGGCGAGCTTTGGCTCATCAGCAAGATTTGCTTTGCTGTTGCCGATAGAATCATCAGTTTCGTAGCTATCAAGGTCAGCATCACCCCAGCGTAAATCCTGAGAAAAACTCCGTTTCCCCTTGTCCTTAGGGTGACACTTGCGGTTAATGGAAGCACCCTCTTCGTATATCGGGTCAGGATGCAAGTCCGTTACGTGAACGAACCTTCCGTGAAGCACTTGTGAACCACTGTTAGACGTCACATGCACAGGCTGCTTCGTGCTGAGATGCAACCGGCGGCGCTCCTCTATTTCGCTCTCCGAGAGCGGTATGCTTTCTATGCGGAGTGAACTTCTGGAGTCCACCTCCAGACTGATGACTTCCAGATATGTTGTTTTTGTGCAAAACACTACGGCCCATAGGGTCACGGCGGCTAGCGCTGCGGCACCACAGAATCGCACAAGCCGGCTCAGACGCTCGACCTCTCCCATGATAAACTCTCCTGCTGTCGTCTGCTCTTTCTTGCCGCTATGGTACTCAATGCCTGCTGTTCCAGCACATTATAGTAACTGGAACTCGCTGCCTCGTGCGTACCACGACACACGACATTATGGCGACATTAATCTGCGCACGTGTAATTGCACGTGCACGAAACGGTCGCGTGTGTGGATTATGCACGACCTCCCTTTCTGTGCACACGCTGCCTGTCTCCACGCCATCAATAAACAACCGCGCCTATGTTGCAAGCGCGACGGACACCGCGATTGTGATGTATCGCCTTCTGCTTTCAGTAAGCACCTCGTCGCAAGCTTTGGCATAACATTCTGTTTCAAGCCATCACTCACTATTCCCCTTTCTGCCCCCTACCGCACACAGCACACCGCCAGGCCAGCCCTCACCCCAGCAAGATGTCCTCCGATGCCACTACCATAGCCATTGACTTCATGCTCTCCGTTCCAACCGCTTAGCCGTTTTACGTATGACGTTTTATTTTTTGTACAATATACAATCGAGTAAGCAAAGCGTCTAAGCGCGCCCATACGTGACGACAACGCAAAATAAATTAAAAGAAGCATTAGCGAAGGTAGACGGATCGATGATACCAACAATATCGCAGGGAGCGCCTTTTTTTTTTCATTACACCCTTTGCGGTGCTTGCAGGCACTATATCGGGAAATTTATATGGCAATTAAAAGAAAAATGGAAAAAAGTTACAAATGGACAACAATAATAGTTAGATTTGGGAAACCAAATGAATTAGAGACACGGTTGAGAGATATACACATCGAAGTATGCGAACAAATATATAAAAGGGCACAGATACTATACAACCCACATCAAGCGGTAATTTCTGAAAAAGCTACATAGCACCTGTGTATATAGGGGTAACTAGATCACTTAAGAGGTTGAAACATAGCTATAGTGGACAGTGACAAGCCCCCAACAGTACTGATCAGCAGAATACTAGGAAAAAGAAAGTAGCACAAAAGAGCGATCAGGTGACCCAGATATTTAAAAAGCTAGCATAAACATAGCAGACCCGTCTCATAAACAAAGTTGAGCGGCAATAACAGCAGAGAAAGTACACACGTAGCCAGTGTATTATTGGCACCATAAGAGACTGCGCGGTAGCATATTGAGTTGCAGCAAAGAGAAATTGGCGGAGACAGATCGAAGTTGATCCAGAATGTCGCTCTCAATGCATTTGCAGACGCCTAAGAAACCATCGCTTCCCGCAGCATCGCAGAAATACAACCAGAAGAGCAGGACGAGCTTGCCGCCGCTCCTGACGATCTTGGTGAGTGGATCGCCGCCAGGACCATCGTCTGCTCCAGCAGCGAACGGTTATGCTGGCGGTGTGGGCGCAC
This sequence comes from Millerozyma pseudofarinosa, assembly GCA_030556505.1. Lineage (NCBI taxonomy): Eukaryota > Fungi > Ascomycota > Pichiomycetes > Serinales > Debaryomycetaceae > Millerozyma > Millerozyma pseudofarinosa. Next base: position 260,331 of record JAKTUD010000010.1, on the reverse strand, counting down.
ACGCTCGCACGCCGGTTTTGCCTGGTATTAGTACGTTAACACCTCCCAGCAGCACGCCCTACATGATTCTTGATGGCGCAGGAAGTGCACAAGTGAGTGCCAAGGGATCCAGCACAGCATCGGGCCCTGCGGCCCTAGGCGTCAACTACATGCCCACCAACACTAGTGCCAAGACAGGCGACAATCGCGTCGGAAACCACGCTAGTCGTGGCGCATCGTTCCTGTTTGCACCTGGTCTGAGGGCCCGTCACTCACTGGCACCTCATTACCAGCCTACGCCCTCGAAGGTCAAACATGAATACCCTAGATCAGCTTCTGCTGTATGGTTTCAGCCTGCATTAAATCACTTGAGCTCAGGTTCTGGTTATGGTACAAGATCTGCATCCATTGCCTGGGGCTCGTCGGGTGCCAACTCTAGTTTTGATACCAGTGACAATGACATCAACTTTCAGTACAACAGCAGTACAGAGTCTATTATCATTACAAAGCCTCAAGATCTTAAGACAAGAAATAATACATCGAGATCGTCTTCCTCGTCTCTGACTGCAGGCTTGTCAGCATCCAACGACTCAAAGGCTTATGCTTTCATTAGCCATTCGCCTGCAACTTTTCCGTTGCAAGAGCCAGCTATAGATAACGCACCATTGGCCCGTAGAAAGAGAAGAAGAACATCTCCAAATGAGTTGTCGATTCTTAATCGTGAATTCGACCTCGGTCAAACGCCAAATAAGATGAGAAGGATAGAGATCGCTGACAAATTATCGATGTCCGAGAAAGCAGTTCAAATCTGGTTTCAGAATAAAAGACAATCATTCAGAAAACAACAGAATAATGATCGTGAAATAACAGAATTACCTTCTACTCCAATTGGCATTCGCAGCTCTACTCCTGTAAAGAACCCTTTGAATTCAAGTCATTTCCAAGTCCCAGGGTCACCTTGTACATCTACTCCTGCACCAAAATCACTTTTACCAGCAGATGTCACCACCTCGACCGAAGCCAATCTCACATTCGAGGGCTTGGATCACCAAGCGAACACTGAAACTGACCGTGATGACAAGGATCGGTTAGATACTTCCTCCATCCTTGCGCCACCATCTGAGTCAAACCTGGTACCTCCAATGATTGCTCAGTCCCAATCGAAGGCGTCGCCTATATCAAATTCTGAGAATGTTGCTTTCAGATCAAAATCTGCGAATCTGGCACTCATCAAGCATAACAACTCTTCAGTGAATAATATAAACAGGCAGACCCCTCAATCAGGAAAGACCTTATTCAGATCACTTTCTGCGAATTCATCTTTTCTGCCATCGGGAGACTCGAAAACCTCTACCTTAATTTTGAGTGAAACCAAAAAGAAACAACCTCAACAGTTGAATTCTAATAAATCAAGTACAATGACATTCAAATTAGCCCCTCCTAGATCATCATCAAGCTTGACCTCTGCTTCAAATACAGTCACAGCCAGGCTTAACAATGTTATCTTCTCCAATGATGATTTTGTGAATGGATCAAAAGGTGAAGCAAATAAAGAGAATTCTTCTCGACTTGATAAGACTTCAACAGGCGCTACTTTTGGAGTCCCATCAAAAGATGCCAAAGATAAATCGGCAAGTACTAATGACAAAGAAGGTAGATTTCCTTTGGCTCTGTTGAGTACTAATACAGCGAAACCTAAAGTAAAGAATGAAAATGAATGTGTGGAGAATTTACTTTCGCTCAGATCAGGATCTTGGAAGTAGCCATCATGATCGAGTTATGGTTTTCAAATGTACATTATTTTATCATCAGAACTTTTTTCCATCTGATACTCTCATCACCAAACTGAGTCGACTATATCATATGTCAACTTCTAGAACCAGAACTTGATATATATCTATATCTATATCTATATCTATATCTATATATTTTACATATAAGGCAATGAATTGACGACAGAATATCTCCACCTCTGTAATACTTGAAACCGTGCCTCTCAACGCTAGCTGAGGTCAAGATATTTAGTTGAAACAAAAGCTACAGACTCTCTTTATAGGCAAAATGTATAACTATTAAATTACATGGTAGTATATAAAAACTTAACCTCGGATAGTACTTTTTCTAATTACTAAAAAAATATCCAATATTAAGTCTAACGACCACGGGAGGTGGTCTTGGTGTGTTGACCTCTGACCTTCAAACCCCAGAAGTGTCTAATACCACGGTGGGATCTGATCTTCTTCAATCTCTCCAAATCATCTCTCAACTTGGACTCCAAGTTGTTAGCCAAGACATGGTAGTCCTTACCATCAACTTGATCCTTTTGTCTGTTCAAAAACCAAGCTGGGATCTTGTAGTTGGTTGGGTTTTGCATAATGGTGACGATTCTCTCCAATTCTTCTTGGGTTAATTCACCAGCACGCTTGGATAAATCAACATCAGCCTTCTTGCAGACCAAGTTGGCGTAACGACGACCGACACCTCTGATCTTGGTCAAGGCGTACATAATCTTGACTCTACCATCAAGGTTAGTGTTCAACAAACTAATTTAGTTAGTAAAATGCTCTCATGCTTTCCTTCGAGGCGTGCATTTCTTATTATCAAAAGTATCATTGATGATATGAAATTCAACAAAGCCTGAGTGTAATGTAGTCTTATAGTAGAGAAATTGAAAGTTATTTCCCGGCGTAGTTCACAGATAAATCAAACAGGTATTCGACCCCCTGTGTGTCAGGCTGCTCATACTACCGCTCGGGATCGCTTCAAAATAATCTTCACTCAAGGTACTGATGAGTGAAACTCTTCCCTGTCCGATATTATATCATATACTTATAACTCTCCGTTTATATTCACTATCCTCCTTTTTCCACATAAAACGATGAAATCCAACCTATCCAATTTCTCTAAGACGTACTATCAGAAGTAATTTAAACATACCGTAAAATGTGTTGAAATGAACCCTGCTCTTGAACAACTAATGACATCTTGGCTTTTCTATGTTTTATTCAAAGAACTCTTAGGTGTCTTACAAGTGTGTATGAATTTTCACTAGTTTCGAGTTGAGAATAGTGAGAAACTCTTTCTGGTCGTTGCGCACTCAAATTTCGTGAAAATTTTCTATATTGATCACGTGTTGTTATTACTTCGAGGGCTGGAACCCTAATGATATCTAAAACTTCAACCATCTTAGTGACAATTGACGAAGGTATTATACACTGTATTAATAAAACAGACCGTAGTACTCTTGATCTGATACAGGAAAAGGTACACGTCCTTCATCTTATTAATGATCACTGAATACGAATCATGTACAATAAGATATAGTAGAATACTGATATTTATATTTTATCTACACTATTGCGATGATGCACTTTGAGGCTAAAAAGGTTTCTATATACATGTTCTCTTCTACTAGTCATTTCATTGATGAGATAGTTCTTTGCGGCAAATTCATTATTGTCTGGCAAATGGTCACAATCTTTTCCAAAGCGTAAGGACATTTTATTTTGCAATCAAAAAGGGAAACTTGATCAGTACCAATCCGCCTTTGAACCAAAATTCTTGAGTTGCAAGCACAAGATGGCCATCTCTCAACAAAATTAATCACTAGCATATTTTCCAATTAACCACTGTAAGGCTGGTAATTCAATGTATATTCTGTTTGCTTTCAAGATGTCTCTGACCTCTAGTTCTTCCTTTACAATGACGTCTGCTTTCTTTGCTATGACCTCAGTAGACTGCAACAAGTTGTCTCTCTGAACATCAGTGATAAACAACAAGTTCAAATTGCGCAAATCATGGGCGTCGACGAATTGGTTGGTAGCTTCCTCGTGAGGATATTTGAAATCCACTATTGTGTCGTCCGATTCAGAAATATTTGAGACAGAGTCGACCTGACCGACAACAAAAAGTCTTCCATTACGATATTGATCGGCGAATGCGGTTGCTATAGCTTTGCTGTAGATCTTGAATGGTACTTTAGTAGACCAATCGTGAGGTGCCTTGATTCCATGAGCCTTAATCTCGTTATATCTGCTTGGCGAGTTGGCATCACCTTGTCTGGCTCTACCTGAACCCTTTTGAGGGAGAAGTTTCTTATGTGAGTATGGTTGGTCACTCTTTGTTGTAACATTACCAGAACCAACTCTTGCACGGTCTGCTTCAAATACAACTGCACTCCATAAAAAATCCCTTCTCAAAGGACTATCTAAAAACTTTGTAGGCAACGGAACGAAGTTATGAGGCTCAAGAGAAGGAAAGCTGCGTAAAGACGCTAAGGTGTATTTGGGAGGTTGAGCGATGTTAAACTTAGTCTGACTAGCTTCGCTCACGATCTTGGTCTGCGTAGCCAAACCTCTGAGTGATTGTCGAATCATACTGCAAAATTTGTTTTGTATTCTTAAATTTGTCGTTTAGTCAAAAAAAAGTGCTCTTTATGCTAGGTTTTATGCTTTCTCTACTAAAATCAGGAGACGATGATGTGCCTATCAATGTACTTCCAGTCCAGTTCTAAAATCTGAAGTCAATTCAAGCGAGCTCAGAATTTTCTATACTGCAGCTGCCACTAAAAATTTCCTATACCAGTGGTCTATTCTAGAACTTCAGCGATCTTTTCCTTGATGAAAATCAAACACTTTTTCCTATTACTCAACCCGTAGAATTATCTTCCACTACTATTTGAAGTACTAACTAAATTCATCGATGCTTGAATTTCGTCTGAAAAATCCGAATTGGCCACTGCACTACTTAATTGAAGTGGTATTTTGTGTTCTTCCTTGTTCACAACACTTTTCATGATATATAGAGAAAGAGAGATTCTTCTTGGTTATAATTGCATGTCATTTATGTCCTTACTTGAAAGTAGGTACGCTATATAATATAAATCTAACTATTTCGAATCATCATGTGCTTTATTTGTATCACTCTTTCCCTCATGGTCTTCATCGTCGCTTCCTACAGCAAAATCATCAGCACCGCCAGCCTTATCATGCATCTGAGGGCCATCTTCTAATTCAATGTTCTCAATTAGGTGACCGGATACTGGGGTATATTTACTCCTGTTATTAGACCCCTTGAGTCTGTTCAAGGCCTTGTATAAAATACCTCTCTCGTTCTGCTCGATTTCCTCCTCTTCAAACTGCCTTAATTGGTCTGCCCATTGCACATTCTTCTTCTTTCCTGAAGAACCACTTTTTATGATAGAAGTAGGACGGGATTTATAGGAAGAGTAAAGGATATAAATACCCCAAATCAAGACCATCACGACAATTAACTGAATGATTCTCGCGATACGACTGGAAATCGTTTGGTCCTTGTCTCCTTCTTCTTCTTCGTCACTATCTGAAGACTCTCCCGAATGAGAAGACACACCGGAAGTAGAATTGAGGTTTTCATTTCTCTGATCCGACATGCGAAGAGCTAAGGGATACGTTATGATAGTTCTTTTTTCCTTTCCATCTTCACTTTTCTCAGCCCTTTCATTATAATCACCAGTTATCAAGTCAATCAAAGCTCTTGAGATCTCTGGCTTGTCAAAAGGAACCATATGCGAAGCATCGAAAACATTGACAAAAGTTAAGTTCCTATCTTTCTTGACGTAACCTGCGGTTTCATTTCCGAATTTCCAATCAAAGTAAGAATCCTCCTGAAACCCAGTCTTGCCATTCCATGACATCTCCTTTATGAAGTTCTCTGTCCCAATGTAATTACATATAATATCTCTATTTCCATTGAAAAGAACAACTGGTACTTCTTGAAGAATTGAAGGAAGAAGTGTAACAGCAGGTAATGAGTGCTTCGCTTTAAAATGCAGACTTACGCCGCCTGAACATTCCTTCCATTTCTGATGATTTTTTATATTCAAGTCTCCAAGGACAGAATCCTCTCTTAAGAAGGGAGTCACATAACGCAAATCTGGAGGCCAATTCATTCCACAAGAGGGATAAGAGTCTCGAAGAGTATAATCATAAACATTGACACACTGTTGATCTTTTGGTTTATCTTTATTCCTTGAAGCATCAAGGATTATAGATAAAACTCTTTCACATATATGAGAGGACACTTCTGAGCCAACCGCAACGTCATTACGATTAGCATCGTTGATACTATTCTGGCACTTCTCATGTTGTCTTAACACAGCATTCCACTCTGGGTTGTTCTTGTCAATTAATCCTGCCTGTATAGCATAAGGTAAGTATGAAAGAGCCTGAGCGTCAGGCGCGATATACCCATTACCGATCAAGAGTCCCTTCAAATTGAAGGGTTTCTCGTGCTCAGCCAAATTCTTATTCCTTCTCAAGATTCCATCAGCAATGTATGGAATATACTGGCCCGCGTAACTTTCACCTGCTAAATATATCTGGTTGGAAGAATCCTCCGGGAATATTTCGAAATACTTTTCTAGAAATCGAATGAATTCATTCGTGATCTGAGGAAGATCATGGTCAAACTCGTCAGAATAACTAAAGCCAGTCCCAGCAGGTTGATCCACAAAAACAATGTCACTGAGTTTATGCCAGGACCCGTTGTTGTACGTAACTTTCAAATCCTTGTTTATTCTGAAAGGGCCTGCCTCCATCAACGCACCATCCATGGAAGAACATCCGGGTCCTCCGTTGAGCCAGAAAATCGTTCTATTTTGCGTTCCACTGATCTTATGATTATCTGAGTACTTCCAGAAAAAATAATGGGTATTGTTCTCTTCATAAAGGGGAAGCTGTCCCGAAAACATCAATGGTATTTCATTCTGGGGTATGTTCGAAAATAACCCAGGTAAGCCTGTAACTAAATACAGAGACTTGCCATCATTCCTGACATGTGGTATGGCTGCCGCAAGAAAAGCTGATATCAACCAAAGAAAAAAGTATCGTAAAAGCATGTCTTCACCGGGGCAAAGAAAGGTAAAGAATGTGCGACGTTCAAGGGATATTTCAATTTGAAATTCCAAACAGATAACTTTGGTGACTCAAGCCAAATCAGTTTCTTACTTCTTTGACGTTTAGAGTCCACCTCCACTAATAAAGCACCTCTACTTTAAAAATACCTTAATAATCCTAACTTTTGGGCTCTGCTTTGTAAGTCGCTTGTTATATATATTACTATATACACGCCAATCAATATCGCAGTGGACCAGATCGGTTCTGCTGACACAAAGGAATGTGCTACGAGGCTGCTAAGTAGTACCTTACAGTATTGAGCACCAGTATATATTTTGAAGCACCAGCTATTATCAGGATTCTTCTCCTTCGAAAAAGAGAAGGATTGCAAGAGGAGTAAAGAAAGGTGCTTCAAATTTTCATCATAAAATAGCAGTTTTTTCATATAGTTGCGAAAAAGTGTTTAATATTGTAGTAACCTTTGTGCTGGCATTAAGAAATTCCTTTGTAACTTTATAAGTAATGGAGAGTTTCAATTTAGAAACGGAAAAATGAAGGCTTACGTTTTATAGATTTACAAGAGAGAGAAGTTAAAAAGCAGTTTGAGCGTTTTTGAAACAATGTTTGAGAGATAGGCTATTAACAGAAGGAAGTGGTACAACTCTTAAGTTGGCTCGGAGGCAAAGAGAGCCGGCAAAGAAACTATAGTAGAAAGCTATCGGAGCGCCTGCTTAGAATGAGTAATAAGTTGTAGCTTCGAGGTCTACATGTGATTATTTTTGAGGCAAAGTAGCTTTAGACCATGTTATTAATATGTATTGAGATCATCGCGAAATGAGTATATGCTGTTCCGTAGCTCTTTTTATTGGGATGAGCAGTGGAAAAACTTATGAAGACAAGAAGCATAGAAATTCATCCCAATTCATCCATCAATGCCATATGCCCGATTCCGAACACAGAATTGGTGGCTACAGGAGGCGGGAATGATTGCTTGGTAAAATTATCAAGACTAAATGAAGATGAGCCCATATTGCAGGAAGTGGGAAAAGAGCATTTGAACGGGGTGAATGCGTTGGATACGGTTTCTTCGGGAGAGGAGATAGTATCTGGTGGAGGATGTAATGTTGTTTTATGGGATTTGGTAAAGCAGAGCAAAGTGTCTAACTTCCGGTCAGCTACAAGCGCAACGCGAGATGAAATCTTGGGGTGTAAAATAATGAACAACAATTTGGTAGCAAGCTGTGGGTCTGGATGCTGTGCCAGCATTTTTGATTTGCGAGATAGGCAGAGAAGTAAGCCTGTCTTTTCGTTGCAGATGGGACGTGATAGCTTGACTTGCATTGATTACAACAACGAGAACCGAAATATTATGACTGTTACAAGCCTTGATGGCAATTGCTACAGTATAGACTTTCGAAAGCAGGAGCTCGTGACTGACAGTATAGGACATGGTGGTATTTTGCATGCAAAGACGTTTTCGGATGCAAAATATGTACTCACTTTCGAGGACGGCAACGTAAGACTCGGCTCATTGAACATGTTAGACGAGGGTCAAACATACAAAATATCCGATTCTCCTTTGTCTTATAGAATAAATACCGATATAGTGTCTGATTACTATTCTTCCTCACAGCATTTGTTCAGTGGTACCGAGAGCGGCCATGTTTTTATGTGGACAATTAACTCTAACAGCAACACAAGTCAGATACCAAAAAAGTTTACACCTCAAAGAACACGCAGCTCGGAGGGAGAAAATATCATTGGTGTCGTGAAGTTTATAGCCAATAGCAACCGACTAGTAGCTTCTTCTGCGACTGGCTTTTTGCACATATGGGACAATTTCTTCTAGAGAACAGGTAGTGATTGTTTCCCAGTCAATAATCAAAGGCAAAATCAAACAACCCATTCTTTTTCAGGCTTGCACCTTCTTTGAAGCTGGCTTCAAGGCCGCAGGCATGCTTTAGGACTAACGATGCTACAAAGATTCGAAATAATATGATGTAGGAAAGAGGGAATTTGAAACTTTTCACTTCAAATAAATTAGCAGAATAAAATTTTGGCGATTGTAGAAAGAGTATACTTGAATACTGTAGAGCCTTGTAAGGAGAAATTAAAATTATTTTGATGTCTTTAATGGTTTTTGTGTTCTATCTGGAATTTTTCAGCATGATATTCGTTATATCAATATCGCACCTCAAACGGACGTGTCTACTTTACAGTGGGATAAATCAAAATATAACTAGCCACGAATAAGTACAATACGAGGCACTGTTGATGAGATGACCTTAGGAGCATCAGAGGAGCCACCAGAAGATTTAAAAGCCGAGGAAGACGGAGGAGTAGGTGTGGAGGAGCCATCAGAATACCAACATGATAATCAAGATAGTAAGAGTGATTCTTCAGATAAGTTCAGCCCGAAATCTATCGTGTTGGCAAAGGTAAAAGGATATCCGTCGTGGCCTGCGATGATATTGGACGAGAATCTTTTGCCTGAAAATATACTGAGTTTAAAGCCTAAAAAAGTGAAGCAAAAAAAGGGGAGCAAACCAGTTACAGTACTTCCAGTCAGGTTTTTCAGCGACGATACATATATTTGGATAAAAAGCAATGACTTGAAAGTATTATCTGAAGATACAATCTCGAAGTACTTTAGTAACGAGCGTAGGCGTAAGGACAAGTTGTTGGATAATGCATACAAATTGGCTAAGAATCCACCAGACATGGAGCTATTTATAAAATGGGGATCAAAGGGCGAGCCACCCAAAGTAGCGGAAAGAACTCAGGATGAACCGGATCCCTTAGATGAAGAAGATGAGGAAGATTTGGATGAATTAGAAGAGGAGGAAGAGGAGGACTACGAGGAACCTCCTAAAAAGAAAAAGAAGAGCGATGGCAAGCGAGGGTCTTCTGCAGCAGATAGAAAAAGTAAGAGCAAGGGCAGCAGCTCGAAAGCGAAAGGATCAAAGTCTAAGGGTAGTTCTCTGGAAAAGGCCAAGCCCACCACTCCCAAGAAGGAGACTTTTAGAGACCAAGGTTATGACAGCGACTGGGGCCTTGATGAGATAAAGTCTTATAGTTATGAAGATGGAAATTACATTTTCACTGATGAAAAGGAACAGAAAAGGTTTGTTACCGAATTCCCTTCTCCTGCTGAATTGAGCGAAGAATTGGCAAACTTCCACAAACAATTTGACGATTTAGACGAAAATCTCACTCGTCATCTCTTGGAAGAAGACATAGACGAGAAACAAGTCCTATTGGAATTAAAGGAACTAAAAAACCTCTATCTTCCAAAGACGCTTTTCATGAAAAGCAAGCTTCAAAAAGCTCTCATTATCACATTGAGAAAACCAGAAGAAAACTTCCCATTCAAAAACATCAAGAAAGAAGTAGGAAAACTTTTGAAGGACTGGATTGACCTAACGGTGCCCGAAAACACTTTAGAGCAGATGCAGCCTCCAAAAGAAGAGACTCCTCAAGAATTAGACAATGGACAATCGCGCCTACTTCCTGCTGATGAAAAAGACAACTCACAAGTCGCTGAAGAGAGTGCAACTCAGGTGGCCGTACCACCTGAAACTTCTCACCAGGAGAACGGTGTTAAAACCGAGTAAGAACACTCCAGACTACTTACGCATGTAAAATTGTTAGACAAAACTGAATTCTAGATTATGCCAACTGAGCGTACTGACCATCCTCGTGTGGCACAAAATACAAGTAAAGATATAGAGAAAAAAATAATAGAATCATTTAAAGATCGATGTATTGTTTATTGTAAATGTAGTCTGCGTAGTAACATTACTAGATGCATTCTTTGATCCAAAGTGGTGCTTTGTGAGCCTTCTGCTTAGATAAAGGTGTCCGATGACATACGACATCTAACTTGCTGCGGGCTTACCGTATTTGAGACTCAATTAAGGGATTGGAAATCAGATTGAGAAGAGTAGCAAAACCCAAAAGGGAACTTGAAATTGCAATCAAGTAACGGCCTCGATATAGACTTCCACCACATCGACCCTCTAGCTATGGTTTGCATTTTCTATTCAACCAAGGACCAACCATGGCTGTAGAATATATTACGCGTAAATTGCAGAACAGTCACACATAAATAGAACGATTTCGCAGTAAATATCAGCATGATTGAATTGCACAAGAAGTCTAAATTTTCTCATTTCAGAAACACCAAATTTGGTTTATCCCTTTTGTTTTGATTGCTTATTTCGTAAAAGAGCTTAGTACATCTAGCAGACGTACAAAAACAGCAGAGAAGGTATGTGAATTCAAAGTAAGATCATCTACTGATTAAATGGGCCAAGCATTGCGACTTGTAACTGAGAATATGAACATTTGAACAACTTCTGTACAAAATAGTTGTGAGAAGGTTACCTAATTGGGGTTTCAGTTCAATTTCCTATTATGGAGAAGGTTGCACAGTTATAAGAGATAGATCCATATTCAAAGATGGATTTTAGAGAGAGATAAGCGTTCACTGAAGGTTTGACTCGATAGAGGGCTGATGGGTCGGCGCCTAGGTTTCGATTCATCCCTATCGGGGGCAAATACTTTTTAGTTTACCATTGTTTATTTTCATTTTTGACTTTATGAAAAGGCCCATTTAGACAGTAGAAGACGACTGTAATTCAAGATCATTGTACTAACAGGTGATGTAGATGTCTGAGGCTACGATTAACAAGTTGGAGAACGACGAACAGTTAGGTCGAGGACCAGGAGCCGGTAACTCCCAGTTCAGCTCGAATAGCACAGGTGGTGCACCAGGAGGAGAAGAGGATGACGAAGATGAAGAACAATCTGGTGGCAAGCCCCAGAAGGAGAGAAGAAAGATCGAGATCAAGTTTATCCAGGATAAATCTCGTCGTCATATCACATTTTCCAAGAGAAAGGCTGGTATCATGAAAAAGGCCTACGAATTGTCTGTTTTGACAGGCACACAGGTCTTGCTTCTTGTCGTCAGTGAAACTGGATTAGTCTACACGTTTACTACCCCTAAGTTGCAGCCATTGGTCACGAAGTCGGAGGGTAAAAACCTTATACAGGCCTGTCTCAACGCTCCAGAGGAGGGATTGGGAGATGACCAGGGAGACCACTCCGACGGTAACTCTGGAGAGCTGCCCGTGCCTAGCCCTGTTCCACAGCCGGGTGCTGCTAGTGCCGCTCAGCACCAGGCTCAACAACAGGCGGCGCATGTGCACCACGCTCAGCAGGTACAAGCTGCAGCCCAGCAGCAGCTTCCTCCAGGCGCTCATTTCCCTCACGGCATACCTTATCCTGGAGCTGGCCATCCCCAGACTGGCTTGCCTATCCCTCCACAGGCCTACAGTGACCCCAATGTGTACCAACAGTATTTTGCCAACATGCAAAATGGTAGCTTGCCCAACCAACACCAATACCAGTAGTTTAGGTAACGCTCCATGCATGGCTAATACATCACTGTTGGCGATAACACTTTAATTCTGTGTGTAACATACTTTTTGTTTTACTGTTTCCTGGACTTTTGTATGCAGCATACCTAATATATGCCTTTAATAATACTTTCTGTAGATCTTAGTGCCGCACATGTATTCCTCTTTAAACACTCTGCATCGGTACTGTTGCATCTTCACATTTTTGCTTGAATAACGGCTTTTGCCGTACGCCCCCGTTCCTACAGTTCCACTTTTTTCGCTCTCGTGTTCCTGCTTCGGCAAAGAGTTGTTTCAGCTTGCCAATCTGATAAGAAATTACTGTAACTTGGTTCCTACTTCTTTTTCGACTAAGCATACTGTCCAGACGGTACTACCACTACCCCACTTGTTCTAAAGAGGCTGTCTTCTACTCTTAGCGATGGATAACGCCTCCTTGTCAGCTTGATTGAATTCTATAGGCTTCGCAAATCAGGTTGGATCAATAGCGCACAACCGTACTACAATGCACGCTGACTTACAATAGTAGAACTTCTGGTTTAGACAATAGAGATATTGCGGTGTAAAGCAACCCGCAAGACATACCAGTATGGGAAGCTATAAGTCACCCACAATGCGGAGCAATACAGGCCCAGAACATCTCAAAAGATTGATATTTACGGAAATGTCAAGGTACGTGCGAACAGTGCGATAGCGCCTTGCCATGATCATACTCCCCTATAAGCAATATAAGATTAAAATGTGGAACAACGCTTTGCGGCTGTCACCCCTTTCCTATTGGTCTGCGACTCCCCTCTCTACAGGTTGATCTAGTTTGTGCGGTTTACTATGCTAACTCGCTACGAGAGCCAAGTTGCTAAAACGCAACTCTATGCCGAGATAGGCACTTCGTGGCCTGAAGTGTGTTACATAGAGGGCTTTTATACGGCTCGGGAAGGTGTCTCGAAGTGGCAGTATGCTCATATGTTTCCAGAACTACATTCTACAGGTACGGTCAAAAACGAGACCTATTTCTTGTGGAGTGGATGAGAGAAAACGTCAAACCATGCCATGACCACCCATCTGCCAGTCATGTCTCGGCATGCCAGATAGCAAGGATGTGTCGTGTAAGTGATGGCTAAAGTACAGTAATTTACTGTAGAATCGTTCATGGATCAAGGTACTCAACACCTTGTTCAGTGAAAGGCGCCCTCTGAGCAAGGTGTTGAGCGCATATCGGACACCGCCCCGCTTGCTTGTACTTGTCCCCAGCGTAGGCCGAGCATGGCACTCATTTGCCAAGTCATCCTTTTGCCTGGAAAGCCAAGGATGGAGAAGAAACTGGAGAAGAATATTAGTTTTGTGTCAGGTATTGTACATATTGCTAATAAATATATAGTCACTTGATTCTTATCGTCTGAGACAGCTTTACTCTTACTTTTTGTAAACATTGCAATATCGGTTACGGGAGGCGTAATATAGAGAGATTAAGCTTTTTTCAGACTTAAAGCTTCAGGAAAGCGTTTAGGTTTTTACTTACCTATATTTTACTCTTTGATCTCAGATTGAAAAGGAGGTACACAAGGAGGCAAATACAAATATTTTTTTAACAGGAAGTACATTTGGTATAGAAAGGAACTCGGAAGAAGGCGAGTAGACGTAAAAAGAGCTAAAGTACGTGAGGTGAAGCTGATCTAGCCTTGGTACATTGGACATATATTGAGTGTCAACTATTGCTGCAAGCTATACGTCTACTACGGAGAATAGTGAAAGTAATTCAAGGATTATTTGCACTGAGTATTGTCTTTATTTGGTCAAATAGGAGATATAAAGGCCAATACGGGATCTCCGAAGAGAATTGAGTCTACAGTTAACTATCAAGGACATCGCTCTTTCAGAAGAAAAGTACATTAGTTGAGCAGGCACTTAATTAACATCAGGGGAGAAATTCTACTTTTTTGACCCATAAAAATAAAGCTAAGGCTAAGGGATAGCCAGGATAATAAGCTATTTAAAAACGGGATATTACTTCAGAGTAGAACATAAAATAGATCAGGTTTAAATCAAAATGCGTTCAGAATCTTTTGATGACGGACAAATATGGATCACTCCTGAGTACAGGTCTCCAAACTCAAGACGCCAATCTGGGTTGGATACTATTTGGTCGACAAACATACAAGGCGGAAGTCCTGAGAGCCAGGGCAAGGGCCGTGCTCTATCAGTACAGGGCCACGGTTCTGGACCCTCTCAGCATCCGATGCTGCTTTGGCAAGCAAATAGAGCAAGCTTTGGGGCATCGGGTGATATCCCACAGCCTTTAACATTCTCTGAAGCGGCAAGTTCTCAGAACAACCCATTATTTTCTGGTACATACTTCAGCCCTACTTCTGCTTCCGGTGGACCTGGAGGATCAGGACAACCACCTAGTGGTAATTATCGCGGAGGTAATGGTTACGGCATGCAGTTTGATATGGATCAGATGAATCAATATGGAGACGGTTTGCGCAGACATTCACATGGAGATGTATATTCTGGGAACCCCCCAGGTTTCGCTGGAAATAGACAGGCACCTCCTCTCTCATGGGCAGGTGCTTTGAGTAGTGCTGCAAACTCAGGTAGGAAGTCAGACTCCTATCGTATGAATGAGGCAGTTGGTCGTGGTTTAGAGAATTCAGCTGGACCAGGTACTAACGGAGGCAATAATGGATCTATTGGACTTATGCTGGGTCCTGGCCCAATGGGTTATTCTTCTATTCCTCAAGGTCCAACTGGATTAGATAAAACAAGAGACCTTGTTGACCAGTACTTTGAGTATGATCCCCAGGGTAGGGTTAAAGTCACCGTCAAACTTTTAGAAGAACGTTATTTTGAAGAAGAGCAATATTTAGGTGATCTGTATCAACTCCCTCGTTTCCCAATAGAGAATTCTCTACGCAATTACCAATTGGTTTTAGTTGGTTTCAAAGCCGGCAGGATTGATGTGTTTTATTTACCTTCCACCAGCGAATTTGCAAAACTTAAAGTGGGAGACTTGGTGATTGTCGAGGCCGACAGAGGGAGAGATTTAGGTAAGATTTTTAAGATGAATGTCTCGATTGATGAGGCCAGACTAATGAAATTTTTACAATTTCAGGAACAACAAGCAGCTTTATCAGATACCGACGTCGTTTCAGACTTATCAGTTAAAAACATACACAATTCTCCTTCTGCTCCTCCAGCTTTACATTTCCCTAAATCTATTATAGCATTGGCGCTGCCTAATGATGTTCTTCAAGTTTTGAACAAGAAGCAAGATGAAGACAAGGCATGTCGACTTTGTCTTGCCAAGATATCAAGCGCAATACACAACAGCACAGATGGTGCGCATGGGCCTACAGAGGCAGGTTCGACGCATACTAATACCCAAACGAACATCAACTCGAACTCTGACGCTAATGCTGACTCGAATCTTCCCGGATCAGGACAGATGGAAGACACCAACGTAAAGGATTCATCCGGCAATGGATTTATGAGTAATGTACTGGACTTGATGCAAATGAAGCTTATCGATGCAGAATATCAATTTGACCGCAAGAAGCTTATTTTCTATTACTCAACGAGCAAAAGAATTGATTTCAGGGATTTGGTAAGAGAGCTTTTCAGGATCTACAAGACTCGTATTTGGATGTGTGCCGCTATTGGAAAACCCTATGCGGCATACAACCGTAATTCGCTGGATAACAGCGTGAGTCCATTGTCTAGTCAACAAGGAGGGAAAGTGCCACAAGGTCAAGCTCGATCTAGGGGACTGATTCTGAGCAAAGCACTGATTTCATATTCTGATCAAATGGTGCAACCTCAGTATATTCCTGCTCAGGTTATGGATGCACATCGTGGAATTGGAGCCGGAGGACCAGTATCGCAAGGATATCAACCCAGCTATTTACAAGGAGCGCCCATGTCTGCCCCGGGCGCTCCTTTAGGAGCAGGATTTTCATCCGGCCTTGGAGAGATGAATATGAACTCATTCCATGGGAGATCAGTGGGACCAGGACAGCCTGCTCATGCCCCACCTTTGTCGTCTGCTCCTGGGTTTTTCCCCAATCCTAATTCCATGCATGATCAGAATCGTGCTGGTTCTTTTTCGCAACAGTCACAATTCCCCTATAGTATAGATAGACGTGGCTCATTGGATTATCCTCCTCCGGAGTTAACTAGTGTCTTGGGTGACGACAGTGCGTTGTCAGGAAACCAAGGGACTGTACCCCGCAAGTTTTTAGAGGGCGAGACCAGGGAAGAGGAATCGAAGAACGAGTCATTAGTGTTGAAGTCGTTGGTGGACTCAATAGATCATTAGACTACAACAATTAGAGATACAAGGAGCCGATGGCGTTTTGTTAGGAGGTTTAGAACGGATGCAGTTATACAACTATGATTAGGATACAGGGAAACAAAATTCTAAGGGAAGAGATACAAAAAATCAAGACACACGGAAGGAGATCGAAGAGAAGAAATGCTATAAAATGAAAAACAGAAAAAGATAAATTCAAAAGAACAAAAAAAAAACCTACAGTCACGTTGTGAGATGGTTCTTACTGGCGCTTTATTTCTTGCCACAACGTCGACCTTTTTACTTCTATATACTTGTGGGTGCTGCCGCTGGGATAGTAACTGCCGCTGCTTCCCGGCCACGGCACGCCACGCACATATGGTGATGGATACTTTACAGACGACTTGTATATGATATGGATAGGATAGATATATACATTTTCTCCACAGCACGTGTAGAGGAGGCCAGTAGGGATCTCGGGGAACAGCAGCAGACTGAGCGCGGCGCACGACCACGCATCGTTGCACGTGATGCGTAGGTCACGTGCACGCCAGTGCGCCGGCTGCTCGAGCGCTCCGCCGATCAGCACGACGACAAACTGCCACGCTCCAACATGCTACGCCATTGCGGGAATGAGAGCTTACTGCTCGACCAACACCCAAGGGGCCATGCCCGCGCGCCACACAGGCCCCTTCCTCACGCCCACACCCAGAGCGCACCTGGGATTCTCCAATTGCATCTCAAGTTACACAAAACCACCAGATCTGCCGGCCCTGTACCGGCGTTTGCGGGCCCCAGATGAGCGCTCACTACGCACACTTTAGCTCCTTCCGCTGCTACCTCTCTTCCATGACCAGAGCTATGGCTGAGAGGGATGGGGCCCGTAGCCAGGTGATCCCCAATTAATCTACATTTCGATCCCTAACTGTAGAGCTGATGCAGAGGCACTATGTACACCCTTATGGCATCTTCGTATTGTATCCTTAATACTAATCGGGTCCCCCCGAGGATTACAAAGCGATCCTTTTGTTTCACAGCTTATGTACCTAATCTTGTTCTTTTGATTCGAGAATGGAAAGAATTTACCCTGTGATTTTTTTGACTTTTTTTCAATTTTCTTTTTTTCTTTTTTTTTTTTCCAACTTGACCGTAGGTTAGGTTAGTCATTATAGGAAAAACATCGGAGAATACAAATTAATTAAATTTGACTCTATTCCGTCGAAAATTTTTATATAAAACAGTTTAGATAACCGTTGAAAATTTTTTTAAGAAGGTAATTGCTTCTTGAGAGTGAATTGCTGTAATTATAAAGAAGGTCTAATAGACTGAAAATTATAAAGATATCTGTTAGAAGAGTGAGAAAAAAAAAACCACTCAGACGAATCAGAGTAATACTTAAAAGCGAGGAACGCAAGAAGTGCAACGAAAAAAAGATACCGAAGTATCTAAGTAGTTCAAGTATTTGAATACCAAGCATAGACGAGTGTGATATTATTTGCACAGCAGTTGAATTGGTATTGGAAGGATAGTAGCACTAGTGGTCAGATACCAGGATGGAGAGCAACAGTGAGAATTATTTAGCCGATTTGAACCTTGTGTTCGACCACGGGCCCCAGGTGGCTGACAGAAGCCCCAATGACTTGGATTTGTTTTCTCAGTCTGAATTTTTCGACTTTGATGTGTTCAACAAGCGAGAATTGGCGCATTTCAAGCAGGAGGATGCGAGCCAGAATGTTCTCGGAGGCGAGTTGTTTGACACAGCTCTGATGAACAGCTCTGGAAGCCCAGAAACCAGCGTGGGCGATGCCACTTTGGATGGTGTGTCGGGCGAGCAAGTTTCGTTTGATCGCAAGCACATGGCCGATCCTTCTCTAGAGGAAAGAAGAAAAAGAAACACAGCCGCAAGCGCCAGGTTTCGTATAAAGAAGAAGCTCAAGGAGCAGCAGATGGAGCAGAAGGCCAAGGAGATGCGCGAGCGACTCGTTGGCATGGAGAAGAAGATCAAGACGCTTGAGATGGAAAACAAGTGTTTGAAGAACCTTCTTTTCCAGAGGAACGAGAAGAAGAACGAGGATCTCGTTGCCAACATATTAAAGAAGAGCGGATCCAACTCCGGCTCTTTTGAGTTCACCCAGTAAAGAGCCGTGTCTCTGGGGTCTCAGTACCCACTTTCGGGTGCTACGAAATGATGACTTTCAATTCTTCAACAAGAAACATCGTTTGAATTTTTCCAACAAAAATCCACATCTTTCATTCTACGTGGGCAAATTTCCTTTTAAGGTTTGCTTGACGTCTGTCTCTATCCGGCTATCTTCTAGTGTATGCGTTATAGATGAGATATTTAGGTCAAGCTTTTTTGTGTCAGACTTTAGAAAATACAGCATTTTGAATATTAACTCTGTGAAATCGTTTTGCCTTTTTAGAGCCTAACCATGTAGCTACTAGATCCGTAGCGTGAACTGACGGGTTCTCTATTGAGGTACTGGGATTCACGAAGCTGCGCTCCATTTTCTCGAATCCTATATACCACCTGCCAAAAGCCCTGCCTGTTAACCTCTAGCCTTGATGCCATAGTGGTATTCGGTGCTCCACACTGTAGTGATAAGGTGTTCATTCGTTGTTTGAATGTCTTAACATACGCTCTGAAAGTGCTGAGATGGTTCAGCATATCTACATAATCTAAAATTTCCTCACAGCAATCAACTACATACGGGTGTTGGGATCAGTATTCTCTTATGGTCAATGGTCTCAGTGGGAAAACCCTATATAATGCTTGAAAGAGTGAAATTTCTATCAGCTTGCTAGCATTATCATAAAGTAAAATTTTGAGATTAACAAATACTAGTTTTAACCGTACACGAATAAAATTGATAAGAATTAACCGCCAAGTGCAATTCACTTAAATCTAAAGTATTCAGAGATTAAGTTAAAAGCCTATTGATGATTAGGAAGTAGAAGGTGACGGTGACTTACACTAATCCCCATCATGAGCTCTAGTAATTCAGAAAGAGAGCGTGATGAACAAGTTAGGGGTAGGATTGGAAATAAATTTGACAGTAGTGAAGATTTCAAAGGACATAGGCCGAATAGTAATGTTACCAAAGACAAAATCCAGCGAAGAAAGAAACAAATATCACTTTCGCCTTGTCAGGCAGAAAGGAAAGGTAGTACTACCGTGGCTGAAGATGTGTCTAATTTGAGTATTAATGGAGTAGGTAAGAGCACTATGGAGTATAACAAGTTTGTTGACAATTTCCAAGAGCAAATCGACCTCCGCCTTGCTTCTTCAAGCAACCCTACAGCTGTGATGGAACTCGACCTAGATGGAAATGTGACATATCTAAGTAGAAACTGGGAGTTAATTGTTGGCACCAAAATAAGAAAGATTGTCAATCGACCTATTTCCAAAATAATTATTGGAAATGGGCCTGAAGATTCGAAGATCTTTAACAACGCAATTGACCAGATGATTCGAACTGATGGCAGTTACAAGGTGAAGTTTGTTACTGCGACAAATGACTGCGCTTTCCCCGCCTCCGACGACGTTTACGCTAGCGGTAAATTGACTCCTTTTAATTCTACCGAAGATTTGACTAAAAACGAAGCATTGGAATTAGCCACACGGGAGACAGAAACAGATAATCGTGTCACAGATGGGAAATCAGAAGGAAGCTTAAGCGAGGTCAGTAGCATGAGCTCAAAGCTTTCCAATAATGGCGAAATGATCGAGCTAGAAGCTCAAGGCATAATAATACATGATCCTAGAACAAAGTTGCCGACGCATTCAATGTGGATTATGAAACATTTTGTGCATATTGACCTTGATTTGACTTTACCGCAAACCTTGATCAACGTTTTGGGCTTTGGCGCTGAAATATTTGAAGGGTATTTGTTCAGTTTGCAAGAGATGGGCATTATCGACGAAGAGTCAGTTCCTCAACCAAAAACTATTCTTTGTCGGATATGTGAACAATATATCCCAGCATGGTTTATCGAAAAGCATAGTGATTTATGCTTAGTGGAAAATAAGGCCAGCGAAGAAGTACAAGTAACACATGATGCAATCTCAGATCAACGAGATTTGATTTTGAAAATATCAGAAACTCTATTCAATTATATGCTACAACAGCAGTCTGGGCCCTCTCTGCCCACTTCAATGTCATCATCAACATCCCTGGGACTGACCAGTTCGTCCAATTCGCTCATTTTGGACTACAAAGGAATACCGTTACCTTTAACTGCAGCGAAAGAAGCATCGAAGCTTAGTAATCCACATAGTTTAAACTATGGTGATCAAGGTAATATATTTCTTACTAGGAAGTTTCCCTTTGGAATATTGAGGCGATTGGTTGATTTATGCGATGAGAGCCTTCAACTAAATCCAATGGAATTGAATTCGGATGGTCAGTTTCAGTTTACCCCAAATTCTGTAAACGCTATGAAATCAATAGAAAGTTGGAAAATTTTAGAAACTTCAGATTTGGCGATTAGAACGATCATGCAAGACACACAGGATTTAGTAAACGAGAAGTTAGATGCGCTACACCGTTTAGTATCTGTTTTACAGTACTCTGAAAAAATCAAGAAGGAAGTAGACAATTTGGTTCTATCTACGGTTCGCGCAACAGTAGCTAAGATTAAAGAGCATACAATGATTCACGAACAACTCATATCTTACAATTTACCTCATGATGAAAGGTCGGCTCAGTATTCCGAGAAATCTGATTTGACTTCTCGAGAGGTTTCTCGAGAAGGAAGTAGTATAAATTATCTGGCTTTACCTCCTATGATAAACTCGGAATCTACAGAATTTTTAAGTGCTAAAAGCACTTCTGAGGTTTTAAATGATAACGAAGAAGGGAATGAGCTTAAGGCTGATTCATCAGTCACGCCCAAAGATATACTTCTTAGAGGAAGGTCGATGACAAAGAACTACAGTCACCTGGGCTCAGCTCTGCCTTCTTCGCTTAATATCAGCAGCAGTAACCACAATAGAGAAAATATTACTTCTTCTTTGCAGGACCTTGATTTGGGAAAAAGATCAGCGGAAGTATTATCAAATAACTCTTCTTATTCTTCACCTCGAAGGCACTTGTCTCCAGCCCCATATGTGGAAAAACATAGTTTTTCATCTCTTCAAAGAAATACCAATGCAAAATTCGAAAGCACCCCTGTGTCGTCTCCCTCCCTACAATATGCTGAATTGAATACCACTGGCGGCGAAAGAACGGATCTACTAGATGAGAGGCCTTCCATTGGTAGTGGTAATGGAAGTTTTGGAAACCATTTATCCATTAATGCATCCAATAGTTCCGGTAAAGGTTCATTAAAACCTCCTCTCTCACCATTATTGGTATCTCAATCATCATCTTCTAAACCATCCTATGTCAGTATCAGAGACTATGAAATTATCAAAGCGATAAGTAAGGGTGCTTTTGGGTCAGTTTTTTTGGCGAAGAGAAAATTAACAGGTGATTATGTTGCAATCAAATGCTTAAAGAAGAGAGATATGATCGCTAAGAATCAAATTTTGAATGTTAGATCAGAGAGAGCAGTGATGATGAGACAAACTGACTCCCCATATGTTGCTCAATTATATTGCAGTTTCCAAACTAAAGATTATTTATACCTTGTGATGGAATATCTAAATGGTGGCGACTGTTCAACCTTATTAAAAGTATTGGGCACATTGGGACCTAGCTGGGCCTGTAGATATATCGCTGAAGTTATAGTTGGTGTTGATGATTTACATAAGAGGGGGATTATTCATCGAGATTTGAAACCCGACAACTTGTTGATTGACAGCAAAGGACATCTCAAGTTAACTGATTTTGGACTATCACGGCTAGGCGTCGTTGGAAGACAGACGAGAAAACAACGTAATAGTAGTACTTCAGAACAAGCTATTGAGATTTTCAGAAAGAGTATCAATCAGCCTAGTTTTTCAGGATCAACCGGCGCCAGTACACCATTGACAGCTCACTTTGACTCTCCTTCTTCTGATAACAGTTCTCATCAACGCAACATATCTGAGAATTCCTTCACTTTATCCCCCACAGCGGAAAATACAAAAATAACATCACCAACACTTCACACTGTTAATACATCCACAGCAAACACGAATCCTGCTTTTATTGATAACATTAGACAGTCATCTCCTCAATCTCATCAGTCGGTGGGTTTGTTTGGAAATAGATCTTTACAGCCTGTCAAACCTTCTGTGCGCACAGGGTCTACATCCAGTGCGACTGGTTCGCCTTTATTAAAACCTATATTACCTAGGACAACTTCTGAATCTTCGTTCTCAATTGTTGAGGATGACATGCCATTTAATCCATCTCAAAATGCAAACACGACGTATGCATTATTCGACCCAGAAAACGAATCTAATGAAATAAAGAAATTTGTGGGCACTCCCGACTACTTGGCCCCTGAGACTATTGAAGGTGTAGGTCAAAGTAATGCTTCAGATTGGTGGTCACTAGGTTGCATACTTTTTGAGTTTTTGTTTGGTTATCCTCCATTTCACTCTTCCGATCTTAATGAAGTTTTCAAGAACATCCTAAACGGTAACATCAACTGGCCCCCTCTTCCAAGAGAAGAAGAGATAAAGGTTTGTCCTGATGATGCTAAAGATTTAATTTCAAAGCTTTTGACCTTAGAACCTGAGAAGAGATTAGGATACAATGGCGCCGAGGAAATCAAAAGCCATCCTTTTTTCAAAGGTATTAACTGGGATAATTTGTTCATCGAGGAGCCTTCTTTCGTACCGACGATTGATAATCCTGAATCTACTGACTATTTTGATACTAGAGGAGCAGAGTTATCTCAGTTTCCCAAAGATGATTTAGACGAAGAAAACAATACAAATAAAGCTACAATCGAATCAACACCTGGTTTATATGGAACCGGTATGTCATCTCAGAATTCTCAAAGTTCCACGGGAAGTTTATCTGGAGCAAGCACTAGCATTCATCCAAGTAATAGTTTTCAAAAAGAACGAAGAGGCAGTCGACTCGCAGATCCTGGTGAATTTGGGTCGTTTCATTTTCGAAATTTGAATGTTCTTGAAAAGGCCAATAAAGATATTATTAATCGTTTGAAGAACGAACACATGGAGCATCGGGTAAGTTTCTCTTCGTCTTCTTCAGAATCAACTCCATACTCGCGTTCAAGAGGATTTTCATTTAATGGTTCAAATAATCCAAACTCATCGGGAAGTCCTTTCAAAAGACCAGTGTCTCCGGTTTCCTTCCTGAACCAAAGATCATCTTCGCCTAATAAATTTGAAAAGGAGACTCTGACATCAAATTCGCCTCGTGTTGGCTCTAGGCATGAACGCTTGGGCCTGTCAGTTAGTATCAATTCTTCTGGAGACGACTACTATGATCTAGGTAGGACAAGCTCAAGTAATGATAACCTTAAATTTCTTGGAGGACATCGTCCTTCTGTTCATTCTTTGTCGAAGCAGATTTTTAAAACAGCTAATGATTACTCTCCTACAAGCTCTGATACCGAAGACTATAAGTCACTGGCGCTAATGAGAGTTAGGAGGCGTAGAGAGAGTTCTCGACGCCAAGGAAGTCATGGTGGACTCTTCTCCCCGAGCGGAAGTATAAACAGTAGCGATGCAACCCCTCCCAAGTTATATGAGTTTGATGTTTTGTACTGTGAGCCAAATCCAGCAATCAGACACACGATTTGTAAATTACTAGAGAAGCTAGGTTGCATTGTTGTTACAGTATCTGATGGGGACGAATTGGTAAGAAGGGCTACTAGTCAAGTAAAGTTTGATATGATTATTACGGCGTTGCGACTTCCAAGAGTCGACGTATCTGACGCTGTGAAACTAATCAAGTATACATCAAGTATTAATTCAGACACCCTAATTATTGCTATTACTGGCTTTGCCAAAGAGGCCTCTGAAATGAAGGTCTTTGATGAGATCTTAGAGAGACCTGTTAATATTGAGGATATCAAGAAATGTTTTAATACCCACTTTTACTCATCATCTAGTAATGACGCGGAGGCTATCGAGTCTGATAGCTAGACGAGTAAGTCGTGTCATCTGCATCTTAAATTGTTGTATAATTATCTTTTTAGTATTATCAAACCGTTATATACGAAATAACTAAATCGAGTTACTTTAAAGACTACCCTGTTGTCTATAACTATTTCTCTTTATGATCATAGTGAGAGCTTTTCAGGTATTTTTTTTACCAGCTATAGATCATTAAATATACTGGTGTACTCTTGAAGCAATTATGTTACCCTAAAGCTCTAGATTGAACGCTTTCAAGCTGAAATCAAGTGTTATTGCTATCAGTTTCAGCTGCTGGCTTTAAAGCTTCTATTAAATCTTTCGTCTCGTTTTCATTCTTCAAGTAATGTTTGATGTACCACCTTAGTTGTCCTATACTTTCCAAAATATCCGACTTGGCTGTGTGATTTCCTTGTTTTCTAGGGAATACCTTCATGAGCTCTGGGTTGTGTCTATATCCAATTTCCATGATAGAAGAAACATCTATCAACCTGTAGTGCAAGTAGTCGACAACTTTTGGAAACTCTCTCATCATGAACATCTTGTCCATATACACGGAATTTCCTGCCAATACTGCTTTCTTTGGTTCCACGTACTTTCTAATATACTCGAGAAGCTTTGACTCCACGTCTTGAAGAGTGCTTTTCGGATTGGTAAGAATTTTAGCGGTCAATCCCGATTTACCATGCTGATTCACACACCATTCGTTCATCGCATCCAAGACCTCCTTGGGATAATAGACAGTGGCTTCAAAGCCCTCGCTGTCGATTATATTGAAATTACCATCCGTTATTATGCAGCAGATTTCTATGATGTGATCTTCAAATACATTCAAACCCGTCATTTCACAATCGATCCAGATTACTGGTTTCCATATGGGTTTCTTTGTGTTGAGTATCTTCCTCATCTCCGCTTGGATGCTATTGGCTCCACCGACTGGTTTATCACCCAAGATTTGATGTTCTGCTTGTTCTGTTGAAATGCTTGTACTGCTACTGACCACCTCATTTTGCTCTAACTTGACTCGCTTGATCGGCCGTTCGTTCTCTGTCATTATGAATCTTCTTACTCCGGTAAAAGGTATTTTGAGTTTGCTACCTCTGTAGACCCTTGATAACATTCTTGATCAAAAGACGTTTTTTTGTCGTATACGCGGCCATACTAGAGTATTAGGTGAAAAATCGATTCAATATCAAGACGAGAGCAAAAGACGCAAAACTATTTCTTTGCTGTTCAATTAGTGAAACCTAAGACTGTAATACAGAAAAAAATAGTATAGAGTACCAGCAGATTGACTATAGACTCAAATCGAAGTTAATTTTGGTGATAGAGCTAAACAGGTTGCGAGCTAGAAAGACGGAAATACAACGCATCTCGCTAACGAAATTGAGTGGACAAAAGCGGTAGATCAGAAGTATGGAAAGGCTAAATACGTTCTATAGGTGGTACTTTTTGATCCACATCCCAATGACAGCTATAATGGACTCCTGTCTCTTGATAAAGGAGGAAAACAGGCATCCATTGCAGCAGTTCTTGAACGACGTGCACATTCAGATGAACAAGGACTTTCTCATGGTCAACACACCACTCTGGCTTAAGGTGTTTGGACTTTTTGAATTGGCATTTCAGCTTCCATTTTTTGTTGTTGGAGCAAGAATGCTCAAGACAGGCAACAAAAAGATATACCCATGGATGATTGTGTACGGGTTCAACGCATCGTTCACTACGTTGGTTTGTTTGGTCTACGTGTGGGCTGAGGGCCCCGCCAATGGGTTAAATGTGATCGATATGGTTAAATTACTGCTAGTATATATTCCTTTCTTGATTATTCCTGCCACAATACTCGTGGACTATTCGTACAGAGTAATGCGGTTGGTCGATACGCCAAAGCAAAAATCGCAATAGCTAACATATATGCAACGCTTGGTCTCTTTCTGGACCTAGGGGTCCCAGAAAGAGCCATCTCGACCCTTTTTTCCTATCTAAACACACAATAGACAATCTACCCTGCGCTTGTTGGGCCCTCCTCAATTGTACTTTTGCAACAATTCGTCAGCCAACTTGATGTACTGCTTCTCAGCGTCTTCCTGCAGAGTGCCCTTCAACTTGTCCCACGCCTTCCACTTGTAGTTCGCCTTCATGTTGAACACGCTTGGCTGGGCGGTAGTGTTGTCTCCCACAGTCGCCTGCTTATACAACCCGTAGAGCTCCAACAATTCATCATTGTTGGGCGTCTGTGTCAATCCATTGACGGCATTAGCCTGCCTCCGTTAGCACTCCTGTTCTACAACCTGCCCTCGGACGCTGCTGTGCTGGTTCTTGCCACTTAGGTTCCCCACAAAAACCCGTTCACAATGAACCCAAAACCCAGTCTCCGCCTCCCGGTCCTAGTACACCACTTACCTTGTCTGTAAACTCTTGCGAAACCATCCTGCGTTGTTGTCTCCCGTATTTGTCCAGTCCTTTTCCAGTCCCGTTCTTGCTGTGTAGCTGTCCAGTTTTATACCTGGCCAGAGAACAACGAGCAGGCCCAACAAGTGTCACGTGCACAACTTCCCATTGCCCTCGGTGCAGTCCCCCGCCACTCGGTCTAACCTGCAACAGCCAGCCACTTCCCCTCTAACCTGCAAATCCCCTGGACCCTGTTTCTGTGGTCTGCTCTTGCACGTGCGCCCTGCCAGGCGGGCGCGCCGGCAACGCGGCCTCTCGGACGGCAGCAGCCATCCGAGCCGTTACCGAAGTCGTGGCGATTGCTTCGGGGTCGGTCGTTACTGTTTCTGCCGAACCTCTCTCTTTTCCTGCAGATTGCAGGGTCATCCGGTCCACAATCCCGCTACTTGGCGGAGTTTATCGGGCTTACGCCCTGAGCGGAAATAATTATTAATGTTTATTGGCGCATTTTTGGGTATTTCCCCAGACTGATTACACATACAGTCGGTCTTTACTTCCGACTAAAAGCTTCGCAGCCGAAAAAGAAATTATCACAAAAAGCGATGATGTCTCGTAAGCGTGAACGGCAAACAAGTATATGTATATATATATATATAATGGGCAGTAGGGTTCCCAACATGCAAAGGAAGCTGTATCCATATATAAGAGCAGTATCGCACTTAAGCCGTATATAGAATACTCAGCGCAATATACACTGGTGGTTACGTGGAATAGTAAGAAGTGATTACTTTTACGTGACTACATAAGGAAGATTAGAAATCGAGAGGGAAAAAAGTGCTTAGATTGGTAAGCATTGCTTGAACAGTGAAAACGCACGTTTAGGGCCGTTCTTTTAGCCGTACATAGTCGGACCAAGATATATAAGGACGAGTTTTGTCTTTTGCAGGCAGTTGGACAGCAGAGATTGTTGCTGGCTATATTGCACGAGGATATCTACGCAGAGATATCGGTTCACAGATTTTACCCAGTGAACCATCGGACACGGCGAGTGAGTTAGGCTCTTGTGACGCAGCGAAAGCAGACACTGCGACTGCAAGCTTTGGACTTAGGTCGCAAACTGTGGGAGACGGGATGAAAAGCAGCCCGACAGACGCAGACAGCGTCAGAATGGAGTACAACGAGGGCATACAGAACTACTACTATGTTAACACTAGAGACAACACGATATCGTTTGACCTGCCCGAGGAAGTTAACCACCGCGCAGCAAGTGACACAAAGCTCGCGTGTGTGAAGCTGCTGTCGAGCAGAGTATCGAAGTCGCGTCGGAGAAAGGAGATATCGGGCGATAAGCAGAAGACGGGATACGGCTCGGTGATAGTGCAGGACACCACCACCAAGAGAGGCGTGTTGTCTAAGCTAGGCTGGATAGTGAAGAGGAGAAACAGCCTGAAGTCCATGGACAGCGCGTCTGCCAGCAAGGCTTCTGGTACGGATGACCCAGCCGTTGAAGAGTTCAGCAGGAGCGCCAGCCAAGAACCAGAGAGCTCTTTGGCAGACGCAACTTCGTTGTCTGATGGCCAGAATGGGTTCTCGAAGGGCGACAGCGGGTTTGACAAAGAGGCCGAGCGCATGGAGCTTCTCGCGCAGATTGTGCGTGAGTTGGAGGCCTAAGTTCGATTACTTTAGTGTTGCCCTTTTTCTATGCTTTTTTATGATCTATTTAATTACGGCTTTTTTTGTTCATCAAGCTTGCATTGACGTACTTGCATGTTATTTAATCAACTCACGCTTCCACGATGTCAGTCCACGAACTCAAGAGACCCTTGATATCTGTATATACTTTGTGGATGGTATTTATTTTATGTTTATCGATTTAATGAAGCGAACGCAAAATATGACTAGATAAAAACTGCAAAACTTTCTTAATATACAAAAATATTATTATTAGATACATAGTCTGCCTTAATGGTCGTAGCCACTGAAACCTACAGAAAGATATTCGCATCCAAAAAATTACTCATGTCTTAGAAGTCAAGCTCGATTCCCACATCGATGTCCTTGATCAACTTGTCCATCACACCAAGGCATCGGTACGTAGAGGTAGCCATCTCAGCCTCTTTGCGGTTCTTCTCGGCAACTCGTGTTTCAAAATTTGTTTTAGCGTCGACTAGGGCCTTCTCGTTCTCTTGATTGATAATATCTTGGTACATGGTTCTGGCCAGAGTCTTAAGTCTGGAGAAAGGATCTCCTCCGCCAGTTTCAAGCACTTTACGAGCATGCGAGGACTTGACTTCTGCTTTGCGGATACTCTCATGATTGAGCTTACGATTACGCTCATTGACCTTCGACATTGTACTCAAGGATTCAGAATTGTTTGTTGACATATTTTTAGAAATCAACACATTCTCAAGCTCATTGATTTTCTTGGATAATTCAACAACCTTTTCGTTGTTATTTTCTTGCTGTGCAATCTTTAATTGATCCAACAACCTTGCCTTTTTGTAAACCGCGTCATAACTCTCTATGTTAGACAGAAGCTTTTGCTTTTTTTCTATAATTTCATTAATGTCTTTATCGGAAATTCCTCTGTTAAGCATGTGCTGGAGAGCTTCATACCTTTCGTTAACATCATCAAGATAGGGTAATTCTTCGCCCGTTTTGTTCAACTCCTGTGTATATCTCTCCAACTCGTCATTTGTTAACGCTGAATCGGAAAATATGTTGATGGGGAAAGTTTTACTTTGCTCCCTATTTTGGTTCACAGTTAAGTAGATATCACACTTGAATTTAGGAAGATCGTAAACTTTTTCTGGTATACTTTTCACGTCAGTTATTGTAACCAATCTGTACATGGGTCTTTTTGTCCTTTTGTCGACTCCTATGTTGACCTTTCCAAAGCATCCTATTATGGTATTGCCAAAATCAGAATAATAGCAATACTTATGTAATATAGTTCTTCCAACTGCAATTTTTTGTATGTCTTCTAATTTGGCTCTTTCGAAGCTCCTTCTCTTGAATTTATTACCGGTACTTTTACCCCAGGCAACATCTTCGTCATCATCATAACCATAGCCATACTCCTCTTCCTCCTCATCTGCCGAGAATCTGTGCTCCTCATCCTCGTCCTCCTCGGATTCACCTTCGTAATCATCCGCATGTTTCCTAGACTTTCTTTCTCTTTGTCTCTTCAACTCACTTAATTTATCAAGCTTAGACTTACGTCCAGAAGCCTCTTTGTTTCTTGTACTTGCCCGGGTAGCTTTGCTTTCTGAAGAGTCATGCAGTTTCATTTGCTTCTCCTTCTGCATTCTTTGCTGCAAATACTTCTTCTCATTGTATCTTTCCATTTCCTGCGTTCTTTCGAACAAGGTCTGTTCTCTCTGAATCTCGTCCATTGATAATAACTTTTCCCTGTCTTCTTCGTCTCTGTATTTGCCCTCGAGAGGATATGGGTTAACTAACTCTTCATCATCTTCCTCGAGTTCTTCATTGTCGTTGTCCTCGTCGGATACATCTTGAGAGTCGCCATCTCCATCTTCATAGTCACCATACTGCTCATCATTCGCCTCATCATCCTCATTTTCATCTTCCCTATCTTCTTCTTCATCCAGATTTAAATTGCCTTGAATATGTCTCTTCTTCAGTTTTCCCTCAGCAGCATCGCTGGCTTCTCTCTTACCACTCTCTTCGGCATTGTTTCCTGAGTCAGAATCTCCTGCTCCGGCAAGCGCCAATAAATCATCATCTAAATCAGACATTTCACTTCGCTATAAGTTATGCTATGTTTTATCAATTGTGCGTTTCATAAATTTGTTAATACATTAGTTTCTGTGAAATAATACGACATTTATAAATGTCGTTAAAAATGAGACATGTCTTACGTTAAGACAGGCATCAGAGAACTCCCCAACAACTTACAAGTCAAGCTTTTAGTAAATAAGAGAATTCCCTTCTTAACTGTATACTCTTGTTTGGTAAGCAATGTTAGTTTCTCCTATTTAGCCCTCAATATATGGCATAGTGGACAATCATTCTCTATTCGTGTAGTCTCAAAAATAGAAATAGTACCCATCATTGTTTTCGAGATCAGTACCGGAGACTGTTAGGGTCAGTAGAGTGAAGTTCGCTTTAGGTTGCTATAATGTTATTAAAATGAGTGTTTTAAAATATTCAACAAGGTTAGGCGTTTGGTGGTGTGTAAATGTATGGAAATTAAGATTACAAGCAATTTTCGCAACCAAAGGTTGATTTTATAAATTAATAGTAATTTTACAATTACATCAGACTTTTATACTAATGGCAGTTACAGCAGTTAAATGTTGGTAGTAAATAGTCATATACCCTTTAAAGCTGCATTTTTGAGGCTAGAGCGGATAGAACCATCATTTCTAACCTCTGCTGTACCGATCGACACAACGCACATGAGAAAAAAAGCAATTGACACATGTTCAAGAGCTCGGAGAAGGAGCCATAGCTTCTAACGGCCTGCGGAAAGCTCTTCAATTCTAGTGCCCTTACGCTCATCAGAGACATCTAGAGCTAGCCAGACGAGCAGGCTCCAGGAGCGAACCAGAGCGCACGCGCATGTCACGTGCGCGTGACTGCTTTTTCAAAGATCCAGCACACTCCCATCTACACTTGAAAATACAACCTACAGCAAAATGCCCTCTAGAAGCACCACACATGCAAAGGTGATTCAAAAGATTCATGTATTAAAAGAAGGCAGCGCCTCGCAAGTCACCGCATATATGAACGTAGTAATTTTGTATCGACTTTCCGTTATTCAAAATAAGACTAACCGTGCTAAACATACCCACAGCAAAGCTTTCTTAACGCAATCTTCTGGCTTCACGCTCAGACTCCATCAAGCAGAGAATGTCGTTCTCTCTCACTGGTCCCTTAACGTTTCTGACAATCGATCTGGAGCTGTCGTCCAAGAACTCAACTCTAACCTGGGTGACACCACCTCTGGAACCGGTTCTACCCAAAACCTTGATAACCTTAGCTAAAGTAACTGGTGTTTTAGTATCCATGTTTCTTTCTTTATTCTATTCGTGAAAAGTAATATTTCTTCAAAACTTCAGTGCATGGTTTTTTTTTTCAACTTTCCCTTGATTCTTTTCACGAACTCTCGTCAAAGACACGACTATGGACTTTGTGTCACTTTCTCTTTTTTTCTCTCTTCAGCTGGAAATCGTAAACTGCAAATGTTACAGTTTTGCGCGACAGAGACGTTACAGTTTCTACGCTGACAACGGCTGATAGATCTGCAACTCTCACAGCATGCTACCCTCCAGCGATTGCCAGACGAAAGTTACATCCTCCGCTTTGCGTCTTGCACCACATATCTATGGCAGCACTACCTGGGTGTTGGCCCACGAATTGTTTCCCTGAGAGCACAGTTATCGCCATCATGTCGGTGATATCGGAAATAGCGCGGATCAATATTTTCAAGGCTTAGGATTACCTTAAGTCGGGCCCAAAGTCTCACATAGATACTGGCAACTCGGTGGCAAAAGCTTATTATAGAGAACTATTGGTTGATTATATTCAACAAGCGTTAATTTGGAAAGAAGCTGGTGGATTACTTCGGTAATATGAGCGTGGCACAAGATAGTAAAGGGCAAAAGGAGCAGGTCAAGTTAGATAAGGACGAAGCTATGAACTATCTGTACAAGAGATCGTTCCAAGACTGGTTCAAACATATGTTTTACATTAAGGACAAAGATGTGATCAACCGGATGCTTCTGATCCTTCCTTTCTACCCCGAATCAGATGGTAAACGTACTATAAGTATAGTGCGTACCGATATCAGCGGAGGCAATTACTTACAGGAAATCTTGATAGAGAACACAGAGAAGGAAGGGAGCGATAGCACGATGGTTTCGACCAACAAGGAGGAGAAGACCAAAGACATCGTGCTTTTGCACGGGTATGCAGCCTCGTGGGGTCTTTTCATATATAACCTCGACGCATTGTCTTCTATTCCTGGTGTGCGGATCCACGCTTTAGACCTCTTGGGATTTGGCCATTCTTCGAGACCCAAGTTTCCTGACTTTAAGTCTGAGACGGTAGAGGATGTGCACAAGGTCGAGGACTGGTTCATCGATGCCTTGGAAGAATGGAGAAAGAAGAGAAACTTAGATAAATTTGTTTTGGTGGGGCACTCCTTCGGCGGATACTTGAGTTGTGCCTATGCCTTGAAGTACAACAAGCCACGATTCGACAAAAGCACTAGTATTACTCTGTGGTTGATAGACAAACTAATATTAGTGAGTCCTGTTGGTGTGGAGCGCAATGGGCATTCCCTTTTGAAGAATAAGCCCCCGAACTCCAATGTCTCAAACACGAAGCGTACAGCGGAAAACAATTCCACAAATGAGATACCCGTATCGGAAGAGCTCACTACTGACCAAGATGACCTACAGGGAAATACCAGGACCGAGGGTGCTTTTAGTCCAGACGATCACAAATTTCTATACTTCTTATGGACACATCATTATTCACCATTTTCCATCATCCGTAATGTGGGCCCAATACGTTCGAGAATGATTTCCGCTTGGACAACCAGAAGATTTTTACACATATACCAGATAGACCCAAATCAGTTTCAGACTATACATGACTATATTTATAGGGTTTTCAACGGAAGAGGTTCTGGAGAATATGCAATAACTAGAGTTTTAGCATTCGGAGCATTGCCAAGATTGCCTTTAATAGACAGGTGTCCTGAAAAGTTTGTAAACATGTCTTTGCCAACTCTTTTAATGTACGGTGACAAGGATTGGATGAACGTCGATGCAGGGCATGAAATGGCAGATGAAATAAATGATTTGTCACAAAAAAAGCTACATAAAAATTTGGCAAAGTTTGAAGTGTTGCCAAATGCTGGTCATCATGTGTATTTAGACAACCCAGGCGATTTTGCCCAACTGATATTTAACTTTTTGGGATATAAATACAGATAGAAAGATGCTTTTTAAAAGTAATCAAATAATTAATTAGACATTTATTTAATATATGCAAGAATTTTCATCAAACATTGTTTGATTTTTTCGACGTATATTGATCGAACGAATTATGAGCTATTGAACGAAAATAATTCACAGTTTTTCCTTCTAATGTAATCATTAAATTGATCCAAATTGGCAAGATGGTTTTTAACCACGTCGTTAAAATTTTTTTCAAGCTCTTCGTGCAACTGATGCTGTCTTGATATGATATCGGACTCAAACAGTTTTATTCTTTCTATGATACTTGCAGTCACATTATTCAAACCTTCATATATTTGATCGTATGGATTTTCATGCCTTCCTGCATTTACCAGCAGACTTTGATAATGCAAAAACGACGTTTTCGCAGTCGTCTCATTCACTCCCGACATGTCTGACATGCCTGAATCCATTGATGTATCTTTACCTGAAGTCTCATCGACACGCAGTTCCGAATCATCACCTGAAGTTGCAGATACAGCAGATATTGTTCTATAAGTGGAATCACTTGAGACTGATTTATTTGTAATTGGTAATTCTTGTGCATTACAGTTCTTAACAGCATTCCGAGGTATATCAATACTTCCTTTCGAGAAACTTCTTTTCAAATTCCCCATATTCTTGTTTTTCAGATCATCAGAATGCTTGGGTTTCACAGGTGAGGGGGTATGAACTAAAGTTCTACCCAAGACGCCTGACCCATCCCTTTTCTCAGTTCCACTAATGGAAGTTGCTTTGTTGCCATGCGAGATGTATATGTCAGAAGCACTTTCTGGTGAATTACTTCCGTGTGCTTGAGTGCAATGCTCGTTTTTATTTGCTGTGGGTTTTGATTTGTGCATATTTCGTAATGGGGTGGGCGATTCTTGTGAATCTGGAACGTAAGACTTCGAGCTGTACTTATCACCTGAGAGTCTGGGGTTCAATTCTGAATGTCCGCCATCTTGCGAAGAAGGAGGGACAGATGAGGAAAAGTCCCAGATATCACTTTTATGTGGACCACGCTTTTGTTTACGACCATATTTTTTTGAGGTCCTCCGCAAATGCTCTGCCATGTTACGCGGGGATAACATAATGATACCATCAGAAATACTTTTGCTTTTACTTTTCGTATTTTCCGAAACGGATTTTCCGAAATCTATATTTGAGTTGGTATACCTTTGAGAGCTCGCACCATCTTCATTTATTTTTACAGCCAAAGTGTTCATGTCATGTTGTGGTGAATACTTGATAGCTGTTTCCCACAATCTTGATGGTGTAATGGTATCAGGACCGGCTTGTTTTGGAGTGTAATTTATATCTTGGCTTGAATCGATTACATTAAGATGTTTTGATACATTTGCCTTTCTTCTCTTGCGAGGTGCTATAATTTTTTGCGAATAGCTATCTCCATCTTTTTGAGAGTACAGAGAAACAATTAGGTCCTCCTTATCATCAATCACATCAGGGACTTCTCTGTAATTGTATTCCCCCGTAGTAACAGCATAATAGGCGACAAAAGTTTTTCTTGGTTTAGCTTTCAACGTACGTAAGGTGCTGAGAAATACGTCTTTCATCACAAAATTTTTGAGTTTAAGCTCTAAGATGATATTCTCATGCATCAGTTTATTTGATATTACTGAGTACTTTTGCCAGAAATCATCCTTGTGTTTAAAAACTAGCTTTATTTTGCCATCATCTAGATCGTGATATGACTTGAGATTATTCAAATTAAAGAATATAGGGTCGAGTTTTTCATTATTGGATATCCACATTATCATTGTTTTTCCAATAAACTGCATTAGTATAATATCACCTTTTTCGAATGACTTGTTTAAGTGTCTGATGAGACAACTTATGAATTCAACTTGGTAAAGATTTTTGAAATCACTCTTACGGTAATTGTAATACTTGATTATTTCATAATCTCCCCTGAATGTTATGGGGAATCCCACGGGGAGATGTTCTGTGATGCACTTTTCAATTTTTTCGGCGTCTTTGCCAAGTGAGCTTTGATTACGGAGATTATGAAGAAAGTCTGTCATCATATTAACCATGGTAAAGTTTTCATTACGCTCTATTATGTGCGAGAATGTATCGTATACTGATGTATCGATATGATATTGTTCAAGGAAGCACTGTGAATTTTTGATTAGAGTACTCAAGAATAGACATGCTAACCAACCCAACGGCTCGTTTTGAGTCAGGCAATTTAGAAAAAACATCACAGTTGTCACATCGAGTGACACCGGTAACTGTTGGACATATCCCAGATTTTTTGGCTCGCATAGAATGTCACATAGCTGCGCAAACATCCATACTTGGTTCGTCCTCAAGTGCATTTCCTGAACCTCTGGATTTAAAACGATCATCGCCAACACTAATGCGATTGTAGTATTGCTTACAAGCTTTTTATCATCAAAGATGATATCAAAAATATCCTCAATAATTTCACATAGCTTAGACTTGCTTTTCAATGAAGACAAAATCCCTTTCTTTTTAACTAGTAGGTGCTGCAAATCCTCGTATACTTCTTTACTTACAGACTTCTTTTTCAATATATCACTCTTGAAATTTCGAAAGCATTCATATATGTCAATAGGCCCCTCCATATCTGCTCCTTCTTCTACGTCCTTCAATACTACTTTAAAGGGCTTCTTGAGAACCCTGTTACGTTTGTATTATAATTGAATAATGTGTTCTCTCGAGATAAGAATGACTGCTAAAAAAACAAGACGAGTATCGTCAAAAGTCGTGCGAGCTTCAACCTTTTATTACCAAAATTTTCATATAAAGGGAACGGCATAAAGAGTAACAAGAAAGTACACCATCAAGATACATTTGTAGAGCAAACCAGGGTATTTCATAAGCTAGTGCAGCGAAGAATATAAAGAAATACCATGTCAGCCGAGGAGGAGCTCTTAGAGCTTTTGAAAAATGTTGGATTGACTGATAAGAGAATAGACGAGATTCGTAAGAACAAGAAGGTGTCAAAGTCTTTTGAAGAAATAATCAATGAAGGAGGAATAAAGAAAGCCGATGAAAAGCAAATTGCGCTTTTGCACTCACTTGCGGTGGATAGTAAGGGTAACGAGGTTCCAAGACGTGATTTGATCACTAAGGGAATTCTTGACGGAAGATTGAAGAGTAACCTTCAGGTCAGCGAAGGGCTCAAGTATGTTAAGGAGAACCCAGAGAGCGCCAATGAGGACGGTTTAAACGAGTACGCTGGTGTCGGGGTAGAAGTCAGCGAGGAGACAGTTAAAAAAGTCATCGAAGAGTACATGCAATCTCGTGCTGAAGAGATCGGGGCCAAACGCTACTCAATGGTGCCCAGCTTACTTGGTGAAGTAAGGAAGATACCAGACTTGAAGTGGGCGAAACCAAATTTATTCAAGCCCATAATTGACAATAATATGGTACGCATGGTCGGTGAAAAGGATGAAAGAGATGTTGTGAAGAAGGAAAAGAAGAAGCAGACCAAAAAGACCGAGACGGGCAACAAGGACAAGACAGAAGAAAGGACTATGTTCAGCGAAGGTTTCTTGGGTGAGCTTCACAAGCCTGAAGAGAGTCCCCAGAAGTTTCCAGAGTTGATGGAGGAGTATCTTAAAATTACTAAGGGCAAGGTTTTGACCAGATTTCCACCCGAGCCCAATGGATACTTGCATATTGGACACTCCAAAGCCATTATGGTTAACTTTGGATATGCTCAGTTCCACAAGGGTGACTGTTATCTCAGATTTGACGACACAAACCCCGAGGCAGAGGAGGACGTTTACTTTGAATCCATCAAGGACATGATCTCTTGGTTGGGCTTCGAGCCATGGAAGATCACCTATTCCTCTGACTACTTTGACCATCTTTATGTGCTAGCCGAGAAACTCATCGAAGTGGGTAGGGCATATGTTTGTCACTGTACACCAGAGGAGGTAAAAGCACAAAGGGGATTAAAGCCTGATGGCACACTTGGTGGAGAAAGATTTCCCTCACCATATAGATCTCGTTCTGTGGAGGAGAATTTGAAAGAATTTCGCAAGATGAAGAATGGTGAGTACAAGAGCGGTAAGGCTACATTGAGGATGAAGCAAGACATTTACTCTCCAAACCCCCAGATGTGGGACCTTGTCGCCTACAGAGTGGTAGAAAAGGCACACCCCAGAACCGGAACGAAGTGGAAGATCTATCCCACGTATGACTTTACACACTGTTTGGTCGATTCTTTCGAGCATATCAGTCACTCGTTGTGCACCACCGAGTTCCGTCTTTCCAGAGAGTCTTACGAGTGGTTATGCGATGAGCTTCACGTGTACAGACCTGCGCAGAGAGAGTACGGTAGACTTAATATCACCGGTACAGTTTTGAGTAAGCGTAAGATTGCCAAGTTGGTCAATGAAGGCATTGTGCGAGGCTGGGACGACCCTAGGTTGTACACATTGGAGGCTATTCGCCGCCGTGGTGTGCCACCTGGAGCCATTTTGAGTTTCATCAACACACTTGGGGTGACGACGTCTACCACTAACATCCAGGTTGTCAGATTCGAGAGCGCAGTAAGATCGTTTTTGGACCACAGCACGCCCAGGTTGATGATGGTGCTCGACCCTATCGAGGTGGAGATCGAGAACTTGAGCGACGATTACGAGGAGTTGCTTGACGTCCCGTACAAGCCGGGCGATGACGTCAGGTTCACGTCGAGGAAGGTTCCGTTCGGCAAGCGCATATACATCGACCGTTCGGATTACAGCGATAGCGTGTCGAAGGAGTACTTTAGATTAGCGCCGGGCCAACTGGTGGGGTTGATCAAGGTGCCCTACAATATTTCTGTGAGCCAGGTGATCAAGGACCCCGAAGGACACGTAAAGAAGATCATAGCGCACTACGAGAACGACCCCAACAAACACAAGAAGCCCAAGACTTACATCCAGTGGGTGCCGAAGTCCACAGCCGTGCCGGTGGCAGAGGTGCGTGTACAGAACCAGCTTTTCCTCAGCGAGAACCCACAGGCGCATCCTGACGGCTTTTTGAACGACATCAACCCCAAGCTGGAGGAGATCTTCCGCCACGCTTTCATCGAGTCTGCGTTCCACGAGGTGCAGAGCTTGTCTCCCATGAACGTGCCGGTCGAGGGCTGCAAGTTCAACGTCAAAGAGAACGGTGGTCCACACACCGTGCGCTTCCAGGCGTTGCGGGTCGGCTACTTCTGTGTCGACCGAGACGCCACAGACGATGCCTTGGTTCTCAACCGTATCGTCACCCTCAAGGAAGACGCCGCCAAAGCGTGAGGCTGTCAGCGTCCGACGCCGAGCTGCCCGGGCTTACCCCCTATGTAGACCAGTAGTATATACTTTGCACTAATAAAGACTTGTATCGAGCCCTTGTCGCGTAGTACCTGTCGCGTAGTACCTGTCGGGTATCTGTCGCGTAGCACTCTTTGCCGCCGGCCGCCCACACTTTCCGATGCGCACACAACGGCCGCAAATATGTCGCGCGACACCGCGCGACATATCACTTGCTCGTATCTAGCATCCTTTTCTGCCCGCCGTCTCTGCGCGCAACGCTTGCCCTTCCACCGCTCGCGTGCCCACAAATTCCCCTTTTTCCCCTTCTGGGCCGCGATTGTTAGCGCTCCTACCGACAGTACAGGCGTAACGGGCGCCCCTTTCTCTCTGGGCCTGGGGAACAATAACCTTCCTCGCAGCTCGCGAATATTCCCCAGCCCGCTGCCCCAACATCCTTCTCAACCGCCTCTGCCGCGTCCCTCCTTCATCGGCCCCAGTTCCGACTCCGGAAACTGTCTGTGGGGCGGCTGCCTTCGCGTGGGCACGCAGTGGGGTGCGCCAGCACCCCACTGCATCCTGTGCCGCCAACGGGCCCAGTGTGTTCCAGCCCACCTCGTCTCGATGCTATACCACCGCCTGTAACACACTATGCGCCGCCGAGCATCGCGCTGTTTCATATTTTCTTGCTTCCTCCCCCATCGTGGCCTCTCGCATTGCACCTCACGCACCACTGACTCCCTCACTGGCCCTATATAATGCCCCCAACAAGCAGAAAACCTCCGTGTCCATCTTCTGCATCTATTCGCTACATACGCTAAAACACATACGTCAGCAATACACCCAAACCCACACACCACGACGTGAAAAAAAGAAAAGAAAAGTCTGGTCACTATTATATCTCAATAAGGACACAGTGACAACGGATCACCCGAGAATAGGGATTACAAACAAAAAAATAAGCACAGCATCTCCTTTACCATATAGAAAGCAATAGAATATATAGACGTTAATTTAACCAGAAATAACTGATAACTGGACAGTAGTTGGATTGAATATCTTTCTAAAGTTATTAAAAGTTTGTCAGTGTTAGATAATATTTGAGATAGCGAAAAAAAAAAAAAAGGTTGGGGAAGGTTACTATCAGATCATAGCAAATCGCAGCAACTTCACAGTAATTTAAGTAGTCCTGATCCCCCTACACAAAAAAATTTTTTTTTTTGATAAAGCCTGTGGCACAGCTAGTAACAACTAAGGAAAGATATATATATATAGAGTCCAAATATTGTGGACGGGCGGTAAGGTAGACCTGGGGTATAGAGGAAACATTTGAGTATATAGATGATTGGCAGGGATAGAGCAAGGCACGGGGAGTGGGACGAGGACCGGAACAGAATGGAGAACACGATAGATTACACGAGAGAACACGGCAACAGCAGCGATACAGAGACGGAGACGAGTATCAGCACGATCTGTGGTGATGGCGGAGTGGTGGCGAAAGATGAGGGTGGGCGCAAAAAGACATATTTTTGCGGATCGAGCGATTGTGGTAGCAGGTTGGCGGCAAGCGACGGCGAGGACGACAGCAGGATTGTGACGCAGGCCACCACGGCCGGCGCCAGTGGCGCCCGTGGCCGTGGGTCTGGCGTCAGCAGCGGCAGCGATGCTGCGGAGTTGGCAGCCAGGTTGGTGGCCCCCCCTTTGGTGCGCAAGAAGTCGGGCCAGTTGGTCAAGTCGTCGCTCAAGTTGGCCGGGCTCTCTCGCAGTGCGTCTACCCCCCAGCTTGCCACTTCGAAGTCGGTGCGCTTTGCGTCTAGGCTTGCGAACGTGAAGATGTTTGACGGTGACTCCACACCCAGCTCTGTTTCGACAACGGAGAGCACTCCGCTTGGATCACCCTCCCAGGAGTACGATGGATCGCCATCCCGAGGCTACTTCGACTTTCTCTGGGATGAGGACGATATCAGTGACATTACCAGCGACACGTCTTCAGACACCGAAAACGAGGGTGGCTCGACCTCGACTATTCTTGCTGATAACACTTCTTTCTTCGCGAAGAAGGAAGACATTTTCCCAGACACGCTGTATAATATTGCAAGCGCTAACTTTGGCGCTGTCTCTCACAGAGGGCAGTCATCTGCCAGCACGCCCTGCTACATTCTGTCGGTAAGCACATCGGCAGACCCAAAGTCCATCACAGGATACATTATGGCTAAAAATTTGGCTTACGAAAAGAAACTCACAATTAAAGTCACTTTTGATGACTGGAAGTCGCATCACGTTTTCAACAACGTGCTGTATTACAAATCCTTTCTGTCTATCAATTACGACCAATTTAAGTTTGTTATTCCTTTGACAGGAAAACCTCCTACCCTCCAAGCACAGTTTGTTGTGAAATACGATGTTGATGGCGTCACTTACTGGGACAACAACAATTATAAAAACTATTGCATGACTTTGACTGCGAAAAATAGGACTCCATCTAAGCCTTGGGCGGAGAGATCGAAGAACTCAGCTCCTCAATTCGATTTGCTTATTAACAAACTAATGAATTACAGATCTGAAGAACAAAGAAAACTGAATGCCGAAGAAAGAAGCTATAGACTTTCAAAGAAGTTCACTAATTCAAGACTGAAATCTGACTTACACAGCAGATACAACATAAACTTCAACTTGAACGAACCAAAATCGAATCCATTCCTGGCTTCTATGCCGAACATAGGCGAAAGTTTGGATAGTAATTACTCGATGCAAGGATCCGCTCGTAAGGATGACGCTTCTTCTTTTTCTGCAGCTGGCCATTCACTCATTCCAGGTTCTCCTAACGGCCTGCCCGTTGCATTTGAGAAGGCTTCGAAATCATCTCCGGGTGCGAATGCACCTGTTTCGAAAGAGTCCGAATTTAGATCTCGTTCTTTGGATGCTGAGCGTCCAAGAATGCAGACTCGCTCCTTTTCTACGTCTGACGTGGGTAACCAAAGCTTGCCATTGTACAATATGCTTTCGAGCCAGAAGAGTGCATTGTTCAATTCAAATTCATATACAGATCTTTTGCAGAACTACTGCTTCTACAAAAGTGAACCTCCTTCTGGTTCTAATCTGTCCTTGGCTTTGGGTGCGTCTCCTTCTTTGACATCATCGGCTTCGACTTTTCAACACTTCAGTGATTCCATTTACACTTAGACAAAGACCAGACTCTGTTCTTTCCACTTGATTTTATTTTTTTTTTGGTTTTCAATTTTTGTCAGCTACTAATCTCATCTTTGAATTTTGCATTCATTTCATTTTATTTCAATTCTGTTTATGTAAAGCAACAATATTATTATTTGTTTTGCATTCATACTAAAGGCATCCATGTACCAGATTTAAAATTCACTGCATTCGCTATAATTGAACTTTATTATCGTCAAATAACTAGTTTATATTTTTTTTATTCCATTACATACAATATTTCAGGTCGTCATTTCATTACGAGTTAGGGCTTGTCGACACATACTTGGTCAAGTATTAAGTTTTGAATTATTGCAACATTTATGTCGAAGAAACTAAAATTTAATGTTTCCCTGGTGTGTTAAATACTCTATATGGTTTATACTATCAAGAAATGAATATATGCTTAGAATTGTTACTATTACAAAGCTTTTGTACGAGAAAAAAACAGACAAACCTAGTTCTGTTTTTTTTCTTTCTTTCATTCGAGCCACTGTCTCTCATTCCAAAACTGATCCTTTATGATGTCTGTATGTAGAATGGTTATGTTAGCCTTTTTGCGTTGTTTCTCCAAACGCTGTAATTGTCTCTTACTTAACTCTTCGTCTTCGCGTGATGTAAAGTAATCACGAACCATAACGGTACCCTTCTTGTATATCTCAGGCTCATTGTTATAATTTATACCGAACTTCTTGAATAGAATCTCGTTCTTATCACTGGAAACAGTCCCTATCAATAGGTTTTCTGCGTCCTTTCCAGTCATCCCTCCCTTGCAGACTAGGTTCCAAAATGTCGTGTTGTAGAGATTGTTTATATGACAGTCGACCTGTCGCCAGCTGAAATAGTCTCTCACATGCTGAAAGGTAGGGTACTGGACAGCTCTACCATCAAACGTCGGAAGTCTGTCAGGTAGAAGCGGTTTTTCTGTAAATTCTTCATTCCAAGCATACATGTAATTAACAGACATGAATGATGCGAACGTAGATATAAGCTTCATTTCTCTTCGCTCAAATAGATTGCACTTCTTCTGAAGAAGAAACGAATACTCATCAGAGTCACCGTAAGACACTGTTATGTCCGGAAACTGCTGCATCATTCGCAATGCTGCTTGATTCATCACTTTCAAGGCTCGTTTGTCATTAGGCTTTTCAAACTCATACGTTTCACTAAACTTATGAAACCCCTTCCCATCCACTCTTATCACGATATACGTATCTGGTAATAGATAGTTTTCACGCTCAAACTGCTTGACATACTCAAATCTCGAATTAGCCATTTTCTATACTATCAGATATAACAGTTCTAAAATCAGTTATTCTAAAACCGAAGAGATGTTACAAATAGGAATCACGTGCACATTTTTTTTTTATTTTTTTTTATTTTTTTCAGCAGGGCATCATCTCAAGAATATCTTTTTGAATTAAATCTGAAATAGCAGATAGAGAATACCTAGAAAATGGGAGGTAAGTTCAGAACTCTCGAAAGAGAGAAGAGGTTTCAGAATCCTCCTAAGGAAAAGCCCTCGTATCAGATGCTTGTGGATGCTGTGGCTCCACATATAGGTTCGTTCAATGCTTTGACTGAAGGACCTGAAGGAGGTCTTTTGAACTTGGGTGTCAAAGACATAGGCACCAAGAGCATTTTTGATTCGAATGAGTCTGATAGGTTGGGTAATAAATTAAGCATTCGTGTTGATTCTGTTCAACTAGCAAAGCCAAGTGTCCCAAACAACGACAAGCTTTCGATTAACAGAAGGACTTA
Source organism: Millerozyma pseudofarinosa (assembly GCA_030556505.1). Classification (NCBI taxonomy): domain Eukaryota; kingdom Fungi; phylum Ascomycota; class Pichiomycetes; order Serinales; family Debaryomycetaceae; genus Millerozyma; species Millerozyma pseudofarinosa. Next base: position 216,119 of record JAKTUD010000010.1, on the reverse strand, counting down.
TCCAGCTGAGTGCAGAGAGAGGATGACGACTTATAGATCTAGACTTATGTTGAAAGTCTCATGGAAAGTGAACGACGAAGAAGAGGTTTCAGAAATACGAGAGGCCGGCCAGGTTCCCATTATGTTGAAGTCAAACAGATGTCACTTGGAGAAGCTCACTTCCCATGAACTCGTGGAGCACCGAGAAGAAAGTGACGAACTCGGGGGTTACTTCATCGTCAATGGTATCGAAAAGTTGATCAGAATGTTGATTGTACAGCGTCGTAACCACCCTATGGCTATAATACGTCCTTCTTTTGCAAACAGAGGTGCTTCTTATACAAAGTTCGGTGTTCAAATAAGATGTGTGAGACCAGACCAGACCTCACAGACCAATGTTTTGCACTACTTGAATGATGGTAATGTTACTTTTAGATTTTCTTGGAGAAAGAATGAGTACCTTGTTCCTGTGATGATGATTTTGAAGGCACTTGTGGAAACGAATGACCGAGAAATCTTCGATGGGATTGTGGGAGCCGACATCTCAAATTCTTTCTTGACAGATAGATTGGAATTGCTTTTGAAAACATTCAAGCAGTACAACTTGTATACCAAGAAAGAGACTTTAGCATACCTTGGTAGTAAGTTCAGAGTTGTTTTCGGATCCACTCCCGATGTCTCTGATGTGGAAGTAGGTGAGGAAGTTCTCCGCAGAATTGTGTTGGTTCACTTGCCAAACAATGAAGATAAGTTCAGAATGCTTCTTTTTATGATCAGAAAGCTTTACTCCTTAGTTGCTGGTGATTGTTGTCCAGATAACCCCGATGCTACACAGCATCAAGAAATTCTTCTTGGTGGTTTCTTATACGGCATGATAATTAAAGAAAAAATAGAAGAATATTTGCAGAGTATTAGATTGCAAATACAATCTGATATCAATCGGGGCATCGCAGTTAATTTCAAAGATAGAAAGTATATGTCGAGGGTGTTCATGAGAATTAACGAGAATATTGGTCAAAAGTTACAGTACTTTCTTTCCACTGGTAATCTAGTTTCCCAATCTGGTCTTGATTTGCAGCAAGTTTCAGGTTATACTGTGGTCGCCGAAAAGATCAACTTTTACAGATTCATCTCTCATTTTAGAATGGTTCACAGAGGATCTTTCTTCGCCGAATTGAAAACTACCACAGTTAGAAAGTTATTACCAGAATCTTGGGGATTCTTATGCCCCGTGCACACACCGGATGGATCGCCTTGTGGTTTGTTGAATCACTTAGCGCACAAATGTAAAGTTGCAACCGGTGCCGTGGATGTTTCTAAAGTACCCGCTGCCTTGGCAGAGCTTGGTATCTCGCCTGCTCACAGTTATGCTGCAGGTCCAAGTTTATGTTGCGTTCAGTTAGACGGAAAAATTGTTGGATGGACTACGCATGAACAAGGAAAAATAGCTGCTGATACCTTAAGATTTTGGAAGGTTGAAGGCACACATGGTATTCCTTTAGAACTTGAGATTGGATATGTTCCTCCTACTCATAAGGGTCAGTATCCTGGTTTATATTTATTTGGTGGACTTTCAAGGATGATGAGACCTACAAGATACTTGCCTCTAGACAAGGTTGATATTGTTGGACCTTTTGAACAAGTTTATCTTGACATAGCAGTTACTCCTGAAGAGATTGAAAATGATGTACATAGCCACGTCGAGTATGCTCCAACCAACATATTATCTATCTTGGCTAACTTGACCCCATTCTCGGATTTCAACCAATCACCAAGAAACATGTATCAATGTCAAATGGCTAAGCAAACCATGGGTACTCCTGGTGTAGGCTTGTGCCACAGATCCGACAACAAGCTCTATAGGCTCCAAACTGGACAAACTCCTATAGTAAAGGCCAATTTATATGATGATTACGGTATGGACAACTTTCCTAATGGTATGAATGCCATCGTGGCTGTCATATCTTATACTGGTTATGATATGGATGATGCTATGATAATTAACAAATCTGCAGACGAGAGAGGATTTGGATATGGTACTGTCTATAAAGTCGAGAAGATCGATTTGTCGCTGTCAAGAAGAAGGGGTGATCCAATAACCCAGCATTTTGGCTTTGGTACTGATGAATGGCCCGAAGGGTGGAAAGAAAAGCTCGATGCTGATGGTTTGCCTTTGATCGGAACCCGCGTGGAAGAGGGTGATCCTATAATTGCTTACTATGATGATACTTTAGGCAGAACTAAAGTGAAAACTTATCATTCAAGTGAAGCAGCATACATTGAGGAAGTAAAATTGTTAGGAGATGATAGTGGTGATCACGAAGGTCAACAAGCTACAATCAAGTACCGTGTTCCTAGAGCACCATTGATTGGAGATAAGTTTTCTTCTAGACACGGTCAAAAGGGTGTGTGCTCTCGTAAATGGCCTCAAATAGATATGCCATTCTCTGAGAGTGGGATGCAGCCGGATATCATCATTAACCCTCACGCATTTCCTTCCCGTATGACTATTGGTATGTTCGTGGAATCTTTAGCAGGAAAGGCTGGTGCGTTACATGGAATTGCTCAAGATTCTACTCCTTGGCAATTCAACGAAAGCGATACTCCAGCGGACTATTTCGGTGAACAACTTCTGAAAGCAGGCTATAACTACCATGGAAATGAACCAATGTATTCCGGTGTTACTGGAGAAGAGCTTAGGTGTGACATATATATTGGTTGTGTTTACTATCAAAGATTGAGACATATGGTCAATGATAAGTTCCAGGTGAGATCAACTGGGCCTGTTAACTCTTTGACCATGCAACCCGTTAAAGGTCGTAAGAGATCTGGTGGTATTCGTGTAGGTGAAATGGAAAGAGATGCTTTAATTGGTCATGGTTCGTCCTTTTTACTACAAGACAGACTCTTAAACTCTTCTGATTATACACAATCTCCAATCTGCCGTGCTTGTGGATCTTTGTTGAACACTCAAATGTCTGTTCCTCGTGTTGGCTCAGCTGCTCTGGTAAGATGTAGGAGATGTTCTAAAAAATTGGAATACTATACACAAAGAGGAGAATATGTTAACGATTCTGATATTTGGGAAGATGGAGAAGGAAATAAGTTTGTGGGAGGTGATGATATAACATCTGTAGCTATTCCTTTCGTATTGAAATACTTAGACTCAGAATTGGCTGCAATGAATATCAAAATGCGTTATAACATTCAACCCCGTTGATCATTAGCCATGTCTTGAACAACATGCACATTCATGCTCTTTTTTATATAATTGCAACTGATTCTACATCAATAGAAGTTATTCTGTAATTGTTTACCTTGTCATAATATATACATCTGTACACTTAGAATGGGACAAAATGTACAAAGAATTATCGTAATCACTTCCTTGGGCTCTCTTGATTGCTTCCTCCTCACTATTCACAATTCCAGCAGCAAGGTGCCTTTTGGCTAACCTGTGGCATGTTGTTTTGAGGTCTGTATCAATGAACCAGGTTTCGTCCACATACTTCTCTATATCGGTCCAAACAGGGTCATTCAAGCATACATAGTTTCCTTCGATAATTATCGCCTTCACATCTGAAGTAACTGAAATATCATCCTCCACTGGATCTTTTAACTTATGATCGAAGGAAGGTGCCTGGATAACAGCGGAAGCGAGCGTGGGATCAACCAATTGCTTAATTAAAGCAACAAATTTAGACGCATTAAATGTGAATGGGGCTCCTCTTCGTCTTATAGCATCATCAGGGTTTTCCAACTTTTCTAACTCACGCCTATACAAATGAAAGCCATCTTGTGGAATAACCACCGCTTTTAATTCATCACCTAGTATCTTAACTATATCTTCCGATAATTTCGATTTTCCTGATCCTGGAACTCCTGCCAAAGATATCAAGACTCGCTGCCCCAGACTATCATCATTTTTCAGATTGTATAAAGATTTGACTCTTGAGGCCAATTTGTTTGTTTCATCACTATAGACCTTAACTTGAGTATTCATTCTATCAAGTGCTCTCTATGATTGATATTCCGAAGACTTGGTACTCAACTCAGTTATCGACTGAAGCTGAGAAGATAAAGGTATTATATGGCTATGAATTTAGCAATATCACCCAAAGCTATTTGATTTGTATAACGAACTTGAAGGACGTATGGATTGAAAGATTGAACAAATCTGAAATTGTTAAGAAGGCTAAAAGATTTGGAATTGAATATTTAAGTGACAAAACAGATGAATTATTAACAATTTTCTCCGAGGGCTTTGATCCTATGGAGAAAGATAAGTTGTTAAAATTTGAGATCAATAAAAGAAGAAATCAAAGTTTAAATGAGACCGATATAATAAAGATCTTCTTTGAACGGGACGTTCAGTGGTGTTTCGAACTCGAGAAGCAATCATATGAAATTGCTTCTAATTTTTTTGCTTCGATGAATATTCAGCAGTTTAGGAACCACGCCTTTTTAGATTATAAGATTCTGCAATTAGAGAAGGCAATTAAGGATAAAGACCATTACATCTTATACTTAGAGCAGAACTATAAAGCTGTAAATGGTAGTGAGGTTATCAAGAAGTTTCACCGAATGAATGAAAGGGAGAACTTGTTTGTTGAGCCTCTTGAACAAGACGAATGGAATAAGAAGGTAGAACTATCATATCGACCACACCTCACCTCCGACAATGGAACGGGAAGAGGTAGACATTCCATATGGAGACAAGTAGAAGAACTGATTTCAAATAAAGATTTATGGAGCTACGTTCAACTGTCTCAGACGACTAAACTGTGGCCATTGAAATCAGAAAACATCAAAACTTCTCCCATAAAGTTAGAAATGGATAATTATATCGAGCAGGAGACTCCAGAGAGCGAGAGAGAAGAGGCAAGTCACAGTCCGACGAAAAAGAAGTCACCTATAAAGAAAATTGGTCGAGTTAGTCCTAGAAAGAAAAGAAGAAGATAAAAGATGGTTTAAAAAAACAAAGTTCGTTTTACACAATTGCCATCAGATTGAAATGAAATCTGTAATTTCTGACGATTTAACTACAGTTCCTTTCATTATTTATTATGCTACTCTAAATTAGTTGATTCCATCTGTTTATTAAAATGGACAATGCTTCTTTCTGCTTCGGTGGCATCTCATGATCATATAATATGCGCAATGTTTTTGACCAGAAGGCCACAAATTCAGATAGCTGTTCCTTGCTTATGGGTACTTCTGTCAACGTGCTATGAAGGGAACCATTCTCTTTTTCTTCAAATAGCTTCATCTTTTCTCGCTTGAAATATTGTGAAAAGACAGGGAACCAGAATCGTTTGATGACATCCACAGAATTCCTTAATGAAGTTATTGAAGATCTTTCATACCCTCTGACAAGATCAATGTCTTCTTCGTAATTGCTTTGCATACAATGATGAATGACAGATATTAATAAAGCTTGAATTTCGTGGTAAATAGAATATGATATACTTGACAAATCATTCTTGCTGGTGCTGTCTTCATCCTTATGTGATGCAGATGTCACATTCGGAATATATGAGGGAGGAATTTTCTCAATTCTTTCTTGGTAGACTTTTTTTGCGATGATTTCAGCATTCATTCCCTTCCGGTAACTTACAGTAAGGATATCATTAGATAATGCCTTTAGGCAGAAGTTTTTATCATTCGAGAAGAGAATGACTATCGAATTTCTATAGGCCTGCTGAAAATAAAGGCAACAGTCTAAGATTGCATCATCTTTAATAGTAGATTTATCAATCCTCTGTGAAAACTTCTGTCCTCTCACTATTGGCGACTTCTTGGCCAACATAGAATAAATCCAATCATTGGCTCTTCTAGCTAACTGACCAAGTGATTTTTCTACATTTTCACCATCAATTGTCTCCAGTATATGTTTCTCGGAATTTTTAAGGCCATCAAGTTCTCTCATTACAGCAATGGGCACTATCATGACCATACCATAATAGGAAGAGATTGTTTCTAAGTCTATCAATATATCAAGATGGGATAGAATAAAATTTGTATCGATTATTAAAAATATTAGTCTTGAATCTATGCTGTTTACCTCTACTTTGTCACTATCTTCAACATCCATAGGGTCAGAGTAATCAAGGTCATTAGTGTCCCTGCGTTCGTTCACAAAGTCTGATATCATCTCGTTGTATTCATCATTAGGTATCATGTCGATATCCTCTATGATATGACTAGAATCTTTGACTAGCTGCGGACTTTCCTCCCTGACTGTATCATTATTAACTTTGATACCACCACGATTTACATTATTTTTGCCTACTGTAATCACACTTCTCTGGGATGAAGGATCAAGGCCCTCAGGTGCATGCTTTGAAGGGAGGGACATATATATTAAGATGATAATCCATTCTCAATCACATTGTACGATTCTATATCGAATTATATATCCTGTATATTAATGATTTATTATATGACCAGAAGGATGAACTCGAATAAGCTAACAGTCAAGCTCAAAAAGATGAATATGATAATCAACCAAGTAATCCTACTAGTACTTCGTTCGTTCATGCTATCACTTATTATATCCAGGAACTCTAAGAATACTTTGCAGCGATCATTCAAAACTTGAACCCTTTGATCAATCTCTAGATATTCTCGAATCGCATTGTAAAGAGGATGTAATGCTGGTTCAAACGACCAGAAAAATTCAGGAGTGTCTAAAATAGAGCTAGACAAGTTGACATCAACCCTGAGCTTGAAAAGCTTACCCGATTTTTTCAACAATTGTTGTCTTTTCAACCCCAATTTTCCGGTCAATGCAAGTTTTTTGGGCAATTTGGAGATCAGTTGTAATACGTTAATCATACGGCTCTCAAATAAGCATAACTTTGTCAGTTGGGCTATGGCATGAGACATTGTTAGCTTGATCAAATGATCACCAGACCTAAGTGTGATCATATCGTTATATATTCTTGGCCTTTGAATCTGATTGTCGTACTCGAAGTGGAACTCTTCAGTCTCTATATCACGATCAGGTATAGGATTTATAAGCAATGGATTTTCATCCTGAGGAGCAAATGAAAGGTCTGCTAGGATGTTTTTCTCGTGGACTTCGGAAAAGTTCCAGAATACGACAATTCCATAACTGAATACAAACATCTCAGCGTGATGTTTTGAAAGTTCTGCCTGAGCAGACATGCTAAGTTCATTGTTCTTGTTAGATGCTACAGAACGAGTGCTGAAGTGATCTCCATCATGACTGGAGTCATTTTGTACAGATATTTCTTCCTCTTTAGAAGTCTTTTTGTCAGTATGTTCGCCTGCTTCATTTTGAGGTTGATCTATATTTTCCATTTCCGGCGCAAAAAACTGAGGTTCAGAAGGATCAAAGGGTCCGGAATTATCTGGTTCAAGCTCAGGATCCATGGAGTAATTATTTGCATCCTCTGGTGTCTCAAAACCCGAGTAATACTCGTATAGATGATCAGTTTGTTCACTCTTATTGATCATTTTCTCCATATTACGTTTATTCACAAGCAACTTGGAAGAATTGTTATTCTTTACTCTATAACCATCACTTCCAGGAAGCAATGGTAATGCATATGTAGCGTAAAGTGCCTCGTCGTATATTCGAGGTTTTACCTCATGATATTCCTTCACGAAGTCAGAAACAGCTTTCAAATCAAACTGCTCGCATACAAAATATGCTGTCATTCGACTAAATTCATGTGCTCGAGCCTCTTTGGGCATTATTTCAGCTCGCGACCGCTGGGCCTGAGACTGAACATCGGGAGGAGGGGACCCTACTCCAGGAGGGGGCAGAACTTGTGGGGCATGTGTAGGTGATAACAGACGTTGGTGCTCGGGTATCAACACGAGCTTGTGTGATGTTTTGGAAGTTCTTGACGGCAAGGAAGACAGTAGTTGAGGAATGCTTCGCATATTTCTCCTGCCACTGGTTCGACCAACCTTGTCTAAGCCCGAGACGTTAGCTAGAGGAGGAGACAACCTATCCACGGATGACGAGGAACCACGAAATGGCGACACCTGACCCAAAAGTTGAGCAGGGGTCCTTCTTTGGCCCGATGGGATGTCGCTAGAGTTGCTCAAAAGCTTATCAACTGATATGTTGGTGTACTTGTTCGACCGATTTGAAAACTTCCGATGAAGCAGCCCAGAACCCTGCGAGGTATCCAGATGCTGCTGATGCTTCTTGAAGTTCTGGCCTGCAAATGGGGCCCTCGTACCCTTAACATAATGACTCCTAGCATCGGTAACAAGAATTGAGGGCGACCGTTTGGCCGTAGGCCTAAGCGGGTCAGCTTCCTTCTGGTTCAGCTGATTATTAGAATTCATTGGTTCGACTGAAATTCCAATATTCCAAGTAGTTGGAACTGGTTCCTTCTATTTGCTATTCCCTATCACAGTGGTTAATCTTTTATTTGTAGTGCATTACAGTTATAAAATTGAGTAGTGCACATAAACCATTCTTCTAGTACCAGTAAAAATTTCGAACCAATATAAAACTGCCATCACGAAATATTTCACTGCTTGACATTATGACTGTTACTTTGACGGTAGCAGCAAAGGCAGCACTCGTACCTTACGGGTCATTAATTGCCACCGAATTTGTGAACAGAAACAACTCAAACAAAGTAATCAATTTACAAGTTTTAGATGAGAAGACCGTCGACCCAAAGGATGCTAACGCAACTAGTAAATTGACCACCTCAGATGGGAAGGAAGTCAAAGGAGAGGGTAACGTCTTGAAGGAATTAGGCCAAGTTTTCCCAAACATTTTGTTAGAGGTCGCCAAGGCCCAGGAATGGATTGAGTTTGCTCAGAGTAAGTTGTCGATCAAAAATTTCAAAGAGTTAGCCACGCATTTGGAGAAATTAGATGCTCATTTGAACTTCAGATCATTCGTAATCTTCCACAAGTACACTATTGCAGACATTGCCATCTGGGGTGTTTTGAGGGCCAATGCTCTCATGGGATCAATCATCAAGAACGAGGTTTACATCAACGTTTCTAGATGGTACAACTTTTTGGCAGCCGACGAAAGGTTTGATGCGGCCATTCAGAACTTCACCAAATCTCTTGCTGAGTTGAAGAAGGCTGATAAGTTGACTAAGGGCAAGAAAGAGTCCCACAAAGCTAACTTTGAGATCGATTTGCCAAATGCTGAAATCGGTAAGGTGGTTACTCGTTTTCCTCCTGAACCTTCTGGATACTTGCACATTGGACATGCAAAGGCCGCTATTCTCAACGAGTACTTTGCTCACGCTTATAAAGGTAAGTTGATTGTTAGATTTGATGACACAAACCCTACCAAGGAGAATGTTGAATTCCAGGATGCCATTTTAGAAGATTTGGAGTTGCTCGGAATCAAGGGAGACGTGATCACCTATTCTTCTAACTACTTTGAGAAAATGTACGAGTTGGCTGTTCAATTAATCAAGGATGGAAATGGTTACTGTGATGATACGCCTTTAGAAAAAATGAGAGAAGAAAGAATGGTAGGTGAGCCTTCTGCAAGAAGAGAAAGATCCGTTGAAGAGAACTTGAGGATATTTACCAAAGAAATGAAGAATGGAACTGAGGAAGGTTTGAAAAACTGCCTTAGAGCCAAGATTGATTACAAGGCTTTGAATAAGACTTTGAGAGACCCAGTTATGTATAGATGCAATGTACTTCCACACCACAGAACAGGCAGTCAATGGAAAATATACCCAACATATGATTTCTGCGCTCCTGTTGTTGACTCTATAGAAGGCGTCACACATGCTTTGAGAACGAATGAGTATAGAGACCGTAATGCCCAATACGATTGGGTTATTGAAGCTTTGAAATTGAGAAAGGTTTACATTTGGGACTTCTCAAGAATCAATTTCGTTAGAACCTTGTTGTCTAAGAGAAAGTTGCAATGGTTTGTTGACAAGCACTACGTCTCTAACTGGGATGATCCAAGATTCCCAACTGTTCGTGGTGTCAGAAGAAGAGGTATGACTGTTGAAGGTATCAGAAACTTTATCATTTCTCAAGGACCTTCAAGAAACATCATCAACTTGGACTGGTCAGTTATTTGGGCTTTGAACAAGAAAATCATCGATCCTATCGCTCCAAGATTTACAGCGGTAGATGCTCAAGATGTCGTTCCTGTTACTTTAGTTAATGGTCCAGCTTCTGCCTTCAAAGAAGAGAAACCAAAACACAAGAAGAATCCTGAAGTTGGTACTAAGGAAGTTATTTTCGCCGGAAGTGTTTTGATAGACCAAGCGGATGCAAGTGATTTGTCTGAGAAGGAAGAGGTTACTTTTATGGATTGGGGTAACGTGATCATCGAAAAGGTTGAAAAGGAAGGTGAGATCGTAAAGTCGATCCAAGCCAAGTTGCACTTAGAAGGTGACTTCCGTAAGACTTCTAAAAAGCTCACTTGGTTGGCAAACACTGACGATAAGGCTGCCGTTGATATGGTTGATTTTGACCACTTAATCACCAAAGATAAATTAGAGGAAGGCGACAACTTCGAAAACTTCATCACTCCTGTAACAGAGTTCAGAACTGAGGGTTACGCAGATTTGAACATCCGTAGCTTGAAGAGAGGAGATATTATCCAGTTCGAAAGAAAAGGATACTTCAGAGTTGACGAGCCATATTCAAATGGTAAGGCCGTTTTGTTCTATATTCCTGATGGTAAAACTGTGTCCAGGTATGGCGCTAAGAAGTAGTTACATCTTATTCTATAATAAAGCTGAATATATTACAATTAGCTCATAATTTTCTGTAGGCTCAGATTGTGTTTAGGGTGCTAATGAAAAAAAGCACGAATATCTCAAAAATAAAAAATAAATTCCGATACCGGGAGTCGAACCCGGGTCTGCTCGGTGAAAGCGAACCGTGCTAGCCGTTACACTATATCGGATACTTTTTTACTTTTGAGTATGTTAGCATATATAAAGCATTGTATTTATGGACTATTAATGTATGCATGTGTTGACATATAAAAACTATCAACAGTCGCACGTATAAGCTAATAAGTTTAACCGATGCTAGTACAGCCGACACCCTAATGCTCTTTCAATAATCAATTCTACCCTACGCCGTAATTTGCATGGAGTCTTGATTGGTTTCACTAAACATTCTTTTAGACATCTCAATTAATCTATAAACCTAATACTATCTCACTAATATGTTACTCTATATTACATGCATTAAAGGGTCCCATAAGTTCCTTTCGTTATCTCTTCTTTGATCTTTCGTACGATAGATTTTTGGTCATCGGTAAGCGACTCCAAATCAGCTTCACTTAGAGAATCAACCTGTTTGAGAAGCTGTACGTGGTCTGGAGTCAAAGATTCAAGCTCCTTTTGCTTAGAGTTAACACATAACTTAATCACTTCAGGTGTAGTGATATTCAATAGTAAGCTTGTCTCAACCAAAGCATATGCCAACTGTGGACACTGGTCAAGCAACTTCTTCATTAGACCAGGATTCTGCTGACTCATTTGTTTCGCCTCTCTCATAAGCTGAAGCGCCGAATTCTGGTCGAGGCTGGAAAGGACGTTGGAGATAGCCTGAGGGGGCGTCTGGTTGGGGAATAATTGAACACCGAACGGAAGGGCTGGTAATTTATCACTACTCGAATTGTCACTAAAAGTGGAGTTATCATTGGAAAATGAACACTTGAGACTCCTATTACCTATTGTGAGGTTATTCAAGTTTCTAACGGCTGATGCTGCGGTTTCGTGATCACTGTATCGTACAAAGGCGTATCCTTTAGATTTTCCAGTCATCGAGTCAAAGAGCAACTTAAGATCTAAAACCGGCCCCACAGACCGGGCAATCTCTAAAACCTGTTCTTCTGTATGATCAAAAGGTATATTACCTATGTATACACTTTTACTTTTACTGTTATCCATGCTTGGTTTATTTAATCATTGATAGTTTTTATTGTATGAAACCCAATAAAACTAACCAAACGAAAATCGAGCGAAAAAAAAATATATATATGATTGCACTTATTGTAGATATAACTCGACCATGGATGCCAAAGAAATAAAGTCTGCGGTGTCAAGTTTGGATAAGTCCACGGATGATACTACCGTGTTGAAACTATTGAATATTTTGAATGATGGTGTTGTTCCGAGTGAGACTTTGTTGAGAGAAACGAAAGTGGGCGTCGCCGTCAATAAGTTTAGAACAAACTCTAACCCAGAGATACAGTCTCTAGTGAAGAAAATGATCCGAAGTTGGAGAGATATTGTGCAGAATGAAAAGTCGAAAAAGAAAAGCAGTACGTCTGCATCAGATGGTACTAAGTCCGGAGGTAAGAGCGTACCAGAACTGAGTCCAGTTGCAAAGGCACCTCCCAAGGAAAATAAGTTCCACACGGGCCCCCGGAACCCCAAGACAGACAGCATAGACACAAACATATATGACAACCAAACCAGAAATGCGTCTGTTAGTGCATTATATACGGCCTTGGCTATTGAAAGGGACGATTCAAGCGAACACATCTTTGTTGTAGCTAAGGACATCGAAAACGAGGTTTACAGATCCGAAAAGCTTTCCATCAGCGATCTGTATAGAAACAAACTTAGGACATTCACCATGAATCTTAGAAACAAGAAGAACCCTGATCTTAGAGATAGACTTCTTTCAGGAAAGATACTACCCGAAGCATTCATTAATATGTCTCCTAACGATATGGCTCCTGAGGCATTGAAGAAGGAAATCGAGAAACTTCATAAACAAAATCTCTTTGAAGCGCAAGGTGCAACCGAGAAGCGAGCAGTTACCGATCGTTTCACCTGTGGTAAATGTAAGCATAAAAGAGTCAGTTATTATCAAATGCAAACTAGATCTGCAGATGAGCCTTTAACGACTTTCTGTACATGTGAGAATTGCGGTAACAGATGGAAGTTTTCTTAAGAAAATCCATCGCTGTGACCGTAGTTTCACATCTTATCTCAAGATGCTTATCAATATAGGTACTTGAAGAATTTTATTCCAATTAGCTTTGTATTAATCTTATATATCTATTTAAAGTGACGCATTATTAGTAAGATATGAAATAACATCCACTTTGGTTACAATTTGAACAGGGTTGTATTCTTCATCAGTAATGATAGCGTTAGAGTTTGTCTCAAAGAACTTGTTCAACAAAGATAATGGAGTGTCTAAAGTAACGGGTTGGTATCTTCTCTTAGCATAACCAGATTTCTTAGCGATGTCAAACGACTTCTCGAAGTCGCCAAGCTTTCTGAAATCGATAATTACGGAAGATATCGAGTTGGTCAATTGTACCTTATTGTTCGATAAAGACTTTAATATTTTGGACAAAGTAATAAGTCCTACCAATTTATCGGAATTGTTGAGAACTGGCAACTGATCGAATCCGTTGGATTGCAATATTTCAAATGTCTTTCCAATGGTTTCGGATAATTTAACACACACCACTGGTGCCTTGTCTTTAACCAAATCACGAACGGTTGATTTCTCCAATAACTCATCTGTCTTTTTGACAGAAGAAGGTTTCTCTTCAATTTGGAAACCATGAGTATGCATCCATTCATCGTCAACAAACTTTGATAAGTATGACCTTATTGAATCGGGGAAAACAACAACAATGGTATCATCTTCAGTTAAGCCCTTTGCAACTTCAAGAGCAGCTTGTAAGGCAGAACCGGATGAGCCTCCGACCAAAATACCTTCTTCACGGATAACCTCTCTAGCCAACTTAAAGGATTCGTCATCATCAGTTTTGATCCAGGTATCAACCGACTTCCTCGACAAAACATCTGGTATGAAATCATAACCGATACCCTCAACCAAGTAGCCTTCATTAGACTTGTTCAATGAGTCTGGATAAGCAAGAATAGAACCCTTAGGATCAGCTCCGACAATTTGGACTTGAGGGTTCTTCTCCTTCAAGTATCTCGAAATACCGGTGACAGTTCCTCCAGTTCCAGCTCCCGCCACAAGGTGAGTGACTTTTCCATTAGTCTGCTCCCATATTTCGTACCCTGTGCCGTAGTAGTGGGCATCAGGATTAGCTGGGTTGGAATATTGGTCCAAAATTACAGCATTAGGAATCTCCTTCTCAAGCTTTCTAGCCACACCAATGTGTGACTCAGGAGAGTCCCAGGCAGCCTCTGTTGGCGTACGAATAATCTCCGCGCCCAATGCCTTCAAAACAGAAACCTTTTCGTTGGACATCTTTTCGGGGAGTGTAATAATTGTACGATAACCCCTGACTGCTGCCACCAAAGCCAAACCAATACCAGTGTTTCCCGAGGTAGGCTCAATTAGAGTATAGCCAGGCTTGATGCGTCCTTGCTTCTCCGCCTCTAATATCATATTTTTAGCGATACGGTCCTTGATGGAACCTCCGGCGTTGAATAATTCAACCTTAGCGTAAACTTTTGCTTTGACGCCATGTTTTTTGGGAATCTTGTTAAGCTTTATTAATGGTGTATTACCGATCAAATCTAAAGAGTCTTCGTAGACCTTTGGCACTGACATTTTCACTTAGTGTATATATGGATTTCGAAACGTGTATTTCTGAATACTACAAAAAACTGCACCAAGTATTTAATGAGAACTATTCTTATATATGTGATGAGATATCGTAATAGAGCGCCGCACAAAAAATGTTCTTGGATCATAAGGCAATACAAATATCATACAATCTCTTAGATCTCTTATATGAGTAGAGTACGCTAATTCTGCTCTACTTGAGGGCTTCAGATCAACATATATATATATATATATTGACTGTCTTTATGTGAAGAAGTAAAGAAAATATTGTGCTAGGGTATTATATATTGTAGAAAATTAGCTATATTGTATGAAAGGTTACAGTGCATTTATTAACTTGCACTTGTTGACATCGGCGTCCACACCAGGAACGCCTTTAGTAAAGTCTAGGACCAAAAATACACCTTTTCTGTCGATGGCAAAGATTTTTCCGCCATCAGGGGAAAAGCTGACTGAAGCAGCTTGGAAAAAGCGGTCTGCATTAGCAACCTCGCCAAGCTGGACCAGGATTCTTTTTGACATTGATATTTGCAGATTTGGAGTTGAAACCAAGTAGACTCTCCCAGATTTGTCTATGAACAGCAATCCATCACCCCGGGGCAGGATTGCCACCCTGTGGATAGCGGAACCAATTTCAGGTAGCCAAGTTATGCTTTCGCAAGTTGTTGCGTTGGAGGAATGAGTATTCTTGTCTGCTGCAGAGTCAAGCAGTCTGTTAACACCATCCACCTCCAGGCCACTAGGATCCAGAGACTTGTCGCTAATATCGCCTAGTAATCCTGGGTCACGAGAGCTGATCTTCACAACCGCAGAATACTTGTTTTGCAATGAACAAAACGTAACAGCAAAAAGGTCAGGCCGACTAGAACTGAATTCTAGATCTGTGATGCCTTCATCAAGCAGATTATCATCACTTTCCATACTGCACGTTGTGACATCATCAGTATCTGACGTAAACTTTGGTTTTCTTCTGGAATATATATCTTCGCTCCATATTAACCTTGGTCGTCTGCAATCTTCACTGTCTTTATCGTATAATGCAATTATGAGTACTGTCGATTTCCAAGAGGTGCAACATAATAAATGTGTTGAATGCTTATTAAATTCCATTAGTTTTATAGGATCTCTCTGGGGTAGTGTGATAGTAATGGGGTCGACTGAAGTAACCCGATCTTCTGCTTTATTTCGAGTGAGTTTATGTAATATTATGAAGGGCTGTTCTTTGTTAGAAACTCTTTCTTTAGCCACGATTGCACTAGCAATTAACTTTTCATTGGGTGAAATTGAAGCACATCTGATTGGGAAGTCTGTGATATAAGTGTATAGCGGCTTGCCTAGCGACGACGATCCTGATGTTCGAGATATGTTGAATACCCTCATAACTCCTTTAGTTCCACAAATCACCAAGAGACCTTTAGATATTTTACAATACATGAATTCCCACAATTTAAGTTTCTTAGTAACTTCCTCGCTCAACGCTTTAGAGTTATTGGTACTGCTGCGAAATCCCGAGAAGTCATTTCTTATCACCACTTCATTGGACAATTCTTCTCGAGCCGTACTGAAATCCTGTCCATACTCTCCTGTCAGTCTTCCGCAACATATCAAAACAGGTTTTTCGTCATATGTAGGTTTATTTTTCATACTTCGAACATATTCGTAAAGCTCCCATTTCTTTTTTCCAAGCAAGATAAACCTCGTTACTTCTTCTTGTGATTCTAAATCAACGTACGAATATATATGATTGCCCACACATGAGTTTGTTCTAATAATATTATTTGCTTTGAAGGGATTGCTGGTGATAGAGGAAAGGCTGAACCTAACTTGTTGAGTATGAAAAACAGAGGATTTTCTGTAAAGAGGGAAGCACTTGCTGAAGTTATACTCTCTTCTGGTAAATTCGTCGGAAATGTCAATTTTTGTCCCCCAAGACTTTCGATCGATTTCTGTGAATGAATCATTGAGTGAAGAAATCGACTTTTCGTAATTGCTGCTCTTCCTGTCCATCTCTACAGTTTCTGTCTTATCCATAGTGCCTGACTTCTTTTCAACCTGAGAAGACATGTGCTGCTGGGAGACATCATACGCCAAGCTCATCAAGTCCATGTATTCCGGTAGTTTCTCATGTTCATTTTCAGACATGGATGAATGGGTGCTTTTAACGAAAGATCTTTTTCGTTCTCTTCTTGGTGTCTTCAAGGTCCATTTTTGAAGCAATATATATAAATCTCTTAAAGGCTTGACTTCTGATAATAAAGCTGCATCATCTTTATTGCACACTGGACAATTATTCGGCTCTGACTCATTTCGTAAATGGTTATTAAAATACGACTCCGATACTAAGCATCCGCACGTTAAAATTGAGGAATCAGAGACAATGGATCCATCATTACCTCCGGAAACCTTCAAAAGGGATTCTAAGGCTTGTAGTCTAGATCTTTCCATTTGCCCAGACAAGGAATCATCAGTAAAGATATCCTGAGACTTTTGATAATGTAAGGCTGCACGCACACTATCTAATATTATTTTTCCACTAAACTGTTTGGTCAAAACAGTATGAAATATCTAATACTAGTAACATATTATCAATGAATTAATTGCTATATAAACTAAGTTAATCATCTTCAGTACCTATACGCTTGATACGTGCATTTTCATGAATAGTTTCTATGTGACTCAGCGAGGAAACTGCTGATATTGGACTTGGTGATGGTGCTCTTCTGATGAAGTCAGGTGACTTGTTATGATTACCCACAAGGGAATCTGGATGCGCAGAAAAAGAACCACTCTCTGTGTCTTTATTTGTGGAATGCATTTCAATGTTGGTATCAATTGATAAAACTTTAGTGGAATCACCTCTCGGGGATTTTCCCATATAAATTTCATTACTTAAATCATTTGTAGTCTGTGCCGTGAGATTGTTATCATCATCAGCGAAGGGCGAAGGTTCTCGAGCTTCATCTTTGTTCATATCCTTGGTTTCTTCATTTTCGTTGGTCAAAGAAGAGATTTCTGAGCCTGCTTCAACTCCATAGTCGAAGAAGGAATACACAGCACCAAAAAGCTTTCCAGTAGTTTTCTTGCAGGAATCCCAGATTCCTCCTACATGAGGCATTCCTGATCTCGTTGGAACTTCTCCGTAGACCTTTTGAAGTATTAAGGCAGATCTAGGGCACAAATCCAACTGCTCGAGTGTCTGCTGCTCTTCTTCTTTCGAGTAAGCTATTCGAGGCAATGCTGGTTTATGGAAAACATAATCGATTATTTGAGGGTAACCTGATGTTGCAAACGATGGCAAGGAAGAACCAATATTGGCGAACTCCTCGTTTTCTGTCACGGAATCGAGCCAGACTCTGACGTCAGCCAAAATGATTTTCGAGCTAAACTCTTTCGTAAGCGACTTGCCATCAAAAAGCTTTATCGAGAGAATGCATGTGTCGTAGTATTTTCCAGCACTCTTTGAGTGCACTTTCTTCTCAAAAGACCGAGAAAAACCTACCAGTCCTGACTTTGTGATGTTTTTCTGTCTGCTTTCGGATAGACGTTCTCTTCTATCAGATTCCACTAACGCCTTCACTCTATCGATCTCTCGTTTCTTGTCTTTGAGTTGACGCAATACCTTTCGTTTGTAGTCCTCTGAATCATTACATGTTGGGTTGAAAAGGGATTCTGTCCTGGAAGAAACCTCAGCACTATTATTTCCACACCCTACTACAACCGTAGAATCTCTACCACTACCGCTTGCTCCGCTCAAATCAGCCCTTGTTTCGCTCTCAGAAGCAATGTTTCGAACGCGCTCATATACCATACTAGGAGTGCTATCCTTGGTAAACACATCCAACAACTGCCCCTTACGAACAATGTATATGCTGGGTACTTCTGTAGTTTGAAATATTTGCTTGAACAAGTTGTACTCCTTGCTGGAAGACTCCACCCCAAGACATAAAAAGTTCTTTCTCATAAAAGCTAAGGAATGTTTGGTCCCTATGCAATCACTTTGGTCAATAAAGCGTTCCAAAAAACAGTCCGACTTTCCACCAGACTCAGAAATAAAAATGAATAGCGGCCTGTTGCACAGCAAAGAATCCTTTACCGCTACTTCCACGTCCTTATCGAAGACTGTGTCCCACAAGGTACTCATCTTGTTTTTCCTTACGTGTATGTTAAAATCAAAAGTATATGTTATTCAAATAGCCTCTTAACAGTATTCTTTCATTGAAATGCCAGTATGATATGATTTCAGCTTAAATATATCGGCCTTAGGGTATTAAAATATGTCAAAATTTAAAGTATATACTTTATAGATACTAACAGAGAATGATAGCTTGCTCTCAGAAATGACTGTGACAGATAGCATGTGACATAGTCGCATTTGTGTCAAATACAGATCAACTCGTTTATTTTATTGATCTACTAGATCAACAATATGGAGAGTAGTGATGGTAGTACCAAGGTCAAGGTAATTGCCAGGGTTAGGCCCATCTTCTCGGTTGATGAAGACTGTGCTAATGAATCTGACAGTTTAATTGAGATGTCTCCTGAGGAACCAGGAAAAACGGTGTTAGTATTTCCAAAACGCATAAATCAGAACCCCTATAAAGCCCTGCCTCAGTACAGAAGAGATCAGCTGGGCCGAGGCGTCAAAGAATACTGGTTTGACCAATCTATTTGGTCCGTGAACCAAAATCAAGATAATTATGTGGGGAATCAGGAACTCTATCGCACTATTGGGCCGGAGATTGTTGATGACTTGTACCAGGGATTCAATATGTGCATCTTGGCGTATGGCCAGACTGGCACAGGCAAAACGTTCACAATGATGGGATCGGAGTCTGCGGAGGATGGTATAATTCCATTGCTAACCAAGGATATTTTGGGGTGCAGAGATAAGGTTTTGCAAGAGCGTATCAATAGCGAGGTGTCGATGTCTTACGTGGAATTATATAACGAGCAAGCCCAAGACTTGTTATCGGACCAAGATAATGAGCAAAAGTGCAAAATCAGAGAACACCCTGTTAGGGGTCCTTACGTCGAAGGGTTGAAGGAGATACAAATAGACGATTTTCAAGATTTCATAGTAGCATTAAAACAGGGAAATGCCCGACGGTCGACTGCAGCCACTGGCGCTAACAAGAACAGCTCCCGGTCACACGCTATAGTCACACTTACTTTGAAGCAGACACGCTTTGGACCTCTGTCTTCCAGAACAGGAAGTGGCATAGGCTACGCCAAGGAGCAATTGATATCGAATATAAAGCTCGTCGATTTAGCGGGATCAGAGAGAATGTCCAAGACGAGGGTACACGGTCAGCAGAATCGCATGAAGGAGGGTACTTTAATAAATCAGTCGTTGTCAGTATTGGGCCGTTGTATTAATTTACTTGCCCAAAATTCCAGTAATAGGGCCTCCAAAATGCATGTTATACCCTACCGAGATTCTGTGCTAACGTATCTTTTAAAGGAGAACTTAGCAGGAAACTCCAAAAGCTACATGATATTCTGTGTCTCTCCGACGGATTTCGAGGAAACGCACCACACTTTGAATTACGCCAACCAGGTCAAATCAATCAAGACATTAGCTAGAACAAATGTTGTTAAAATAGATAACCCTGCGAACAACGATGATGGAATCAGAAAAGATGAACTCATCGAATCTCTCAGGTCAGAAATCGATTTGATAAGCTCTAGGCTTGCAGGCACATCGCTCTCACACGAACAAAGCCGAGCTGATACGCTCGTCAATTACCTTGAAGCTGAGCTCGCTAAGTCAAAATTCGAAAACCGCTTCCTAAAATCAAACTTAGACCATAGCAATGATATGGTTTATGAGATAAGATCACATATGCGTTATGTTGATCAGGACAGGGATGCTCAGATTAAGAAATTAGGAGAAGAGATCGCAAGATCCGAATTTGTACATAGTATTTTAACCAAAGCTCAAACCCAGCTATCCTTAATAGACCATGATATAAAGACACTTGATCCTAGCAAAGCATTTTGAAATATCCTATCAAGTATCTCTCCGCTACTATGAACAATACAAACTTGTCCAAAACATCATTTAATCTGGTAATCTAGTATATATATTCCTACGTGCGCAGCGCAAAATGACGACGATGAAAATCAGCCTTAATAAATATCTACAATTTGTTCAACATAACTCATAATGTCAGAGTTTCTAAACTATAAGGTCAGTTTGGCCTTACGTGATGGCACTAAGGCTGATGGTTGGATAATAGGCGTGGATAGCTATAGTATTACTCTCAAAAATGCCACTCAATCATTCAACCCAGGAACTGTGCTCGATAGTTTGAAATTCAGCAATACACAACTATCCGACTTGAAAGTCCTTCAATTACCTTCAGAATTGCTTAGAAGTCAAAACCTGAAAGTGTCAGGTAAATCTAATGGCAAGGCTCAAAACAACTTACCGCAGAATAATGTTAATGAACCTGAATTATTGGACGATGCAATAGTATTTGCAAAATCTTCAACACCCTCATCCAGAGATACGACATTTAAGGAGAAGAATAATAGCAATAAATTCGGTAATAGCAGATCAAACACTCCTAAACAGAAGAGTTCCAAATATTCTAACGGAAATAATACATCTTCGCAACCAGATTGGATCGAGGGTGAATCTGTCACTGACATTAAGCAATCAAATGACTTTGATTTTGCTGCCAGTCTTGCACGCTTCGACAAAGCTTCTGTCTTCGCTGATTTTCAAAAGGCTGATAATGTCAAACCTAGCGAAAGGCTAGTGGGTCACAATAAAGCTGAAAATGTGAGTAAAGGTAAAGTGAAAAAGAACAAGTATGACAACGATGAGATGGTTCTAGACTCAAACAGAAGAGACAACTGGGATGCCCTTGGAAACATAACTTCTGCTATAAACAGCGAGTCTAATATATCGAGCGTTTCGCCCTCACCTTATATGTCTAATAGAGAGAAGCCATCGTCTGTTGATAAAGAGTTCAGATTTATCAATAGCAAGTCGTTTGACGCTATTCCTACTTGTTCTGGTGTTCAGCTTTTAGAGATAGAAAGACTTGCAAATGACTCTTATGGTATTTCTCCTCTGATGATGGATGATATATGTGCGTCCAACTTATCAAGTAGTATCACTACTAATATACTTGGAGGATCAAGTCGACTTGGAAATAAGAACAATCATAATTTCCCCCCATTGGTGCTTTTGTTGATTGGAAGTCTGAGGTGTGGAAGCAGAGCATTCGCTATTGGTAGACATCTTACGAATCACGGTGTGAGGGTGCTAGCATTCATTTCAAGCAGCGATGAATTGGATCCTGAATTGAGGTTTCAGTATGATCTTTTTGTCAAGGCTGGAGGTAAAGCAATCACTTCTAATTTTTCGGCTCTATTAAATATCATTAATAAGGAGCTAGAGACTCCGGTTGAGCTTATTGTTGATGCGTTACAAGGCTACGATGATCACCTAGAAGATATATTTTACCAGGATGAAGAGCAACAGATACTCAGAAGTGTGATAACGTGGTGTAACGAACCATCACAACGAAACAAAATAATGTCCTTAGATATTCCCTCTGGGATTGATGGTGGCTCGGGTACTGTTCCTAACACTTCTTTAAAACTAAACTGCAGATGGTGTGTATCAATGGGTATTCCTATATCAGGTTTGATTCACGCCTACAAGAATGGTCATTTAATCCACGGCGAAGATGAAGAGATTATTCATTACCTTGTAGATATTGGCATCCCAAACAATGTTTATCGAAGCAAAAGTAATCTTAGAAAGTTTGACAAGTTTTGGTATACTTCAGACTCTTGCATTAAATTAGGTGTTTCTACTTATTGAAAAGTGTATAATTTAAAATATATATTTAGCGTAAGTTTCCTACTGTAAGCGTAAATTTGAGTCCTCGATAAATTGTTAGTTTTTGTTCGCATAAGTTGATGCAGACATTGAATAAGTCTAACTAACCCAAAAACCATCAAAGTAAGGTTACTCAGGTCATTTGTTGTCTTGCTTTAGAAAGAATCAAACTCGGTTTATGTTAATTATTGCATGTGCTCTTCGTGGAATTTGAGACAAAAGAATTAACATGTTTGGATCATCGCAAGGACAAAGCCCTAGCGTAAACAGTAACAATTGGGGTTCTTCCATAGGTTTTGGACAAGCAAATACTAATAATTCTGGAGGCGGGAATCTGCTTTTTGGAAACTCAGCATCTAAAACGAGTACTGGTCTTTTTGGGTCCCAGAATAAACCGCAACTGAGCACAGGCTTATTTGGAACTTCCAATGCCCCTACAAATAGTTCATCAAATTCGAATAGCCTTTTTGGTAATTCAAGCACCGCTCCTGCCACATCGAATACGCCACTGAGTACTCTCTTCGGAGCTGGAAACCCTCCGGTGTCAAACAGACTCAACCCAACAGTGCAAACAAATAATATATCCAGTTCAGGCGTTTTGGGTCAAAACTCTACAAACACGTCTAATTTGTTTTCAGCTAATAATTTTAGTGGATCCAATAACATAAAGTCGGCTCCATACAGCTACAGCAATATATTTAGTAACTTACTGAATGAAATTACTGAACTTCCTAAATCAATCACCGAGGATTTGTTTTCAACTGATACCGAAAAAAGTTCATCAAAAAGGAAGAGAACTTTTTCCGATCAAGAAGAGGAGACCCATTCTGTCAAATCTGGTTTACTATCAAAACTAGGACAGACTCTTAATTTTGCTAAAATTTTTGGAACTTCCTCGACAAGAGAAAATAAACAAAAGTATAAGGGCATATTTACCCCATCTGATTTTAACATGAAAAACACTAATGGATCAAACACTATTAAGCCAGAATATACAACGCTTCATGAAAATATGACACCTAGTAGTCATGGATTCAAGAAGCTCGTAATAAAGTCGAGGCCCTCTAAGTTCCATTTAATAGATGCTGATCTGGTAATAAGTTCAAAAAAGAGAAGGATAGTATCAAGCCGCTCTAAACCGACCAAGCTAATTGTCTGCAACTCTAGTGATGAATCTGCTGATGAAAATGATTCTAATTCTCATGAGTACTTCGATTCTAATTTGAGGTTTCACTACAAAGGTCCGGATAGCGATAAGAAGAAAAACAGGTTACTTGATGGAAACAGAAAAGATAGGTCGAGCATTATCGAGGCGAAGAAAGGGGAGTATTGGTCGACGCCACCTATTGAGGAGCTCTCTGAGTTGCCTGCAGATAAATTAACCAGTATTGAAAATTTCATAATTGGAAGGATTGGATATGGACAAATTGTGTTCAATTATCCTGTAGATTTATCATCAATGGCATTGGCAAGTAAAGAAAATGGTACTACTCTAAGTAGTGAACTTTTTGGAAGCATAGTTGAAATCGAGAAAAAAGTTGTCAAGGTTTATCATAATGTTGAGAACAAACCACCCATCGGTTTTGGCTTGAATATTCCAGCAACGATTACCTTAGAAAACATTGTGCCTAAAGGTGACCAATCCCCTTCCTCCTTTATTAGTTATTTGAGGCAACTT
This sequence comes from Millerozyma pseudofarinosa, assembly GCA_030556505.1. Taxonomy (NCBI): domain Eukaryota; kingdom Fungi; phylum Ascomycota; class Pichiomycetes; order Serinales; family Debaryomycetaceae; genus Millerozyma; species Millerozyma pseudofarinosa. Next base: position 192,090 of record JAKTUD010000010.1, on the reverse strand, counting down.
CATGGAATGGAATTTATAACGTATGATCCAATAACCTGTATGTGGACTTTCAAAGTCAAGCATTTTAGCATATGGGGATTGGTAGATGATGAATACACAGAACAAGAGAATGGAAATAACACCGCTGGTACTGATTCTGGATCACAGAAACCTCAAAAGACTTCAGACTCTCCTTATGAGAACGAAGAGTATTCCAAAGAGCTCAAGAAACAAAAAGTCAGTAATTATACTTACGGGTTACCTGGTGGATGGGGAGCGGGACCAAATAACATAAATAACTCTATTGATATAAAGCGAAACTTGGTTGATAGTGAAATAAACTCACAATTAGCCTTGTTCATCCAAGAAAAGACAGCAAGTAATTTGGCAGAAAATATCAGTGATATTACTATAGACACTGATGACCAAAACACTAAGTCATCTGATGATGAATTAAATCTTGAACGAAATGATGTTGGCTTAAATTCTGAATCACAAATGCGGAATTATGATTATTTGAAGCAATTAATAAGTGTTCTTCCCGAGGGAGTAAACATTAATGATATTGTCAATGAAAAAGCGTACGAACCTAATATTACTAACGAAGGCGTTTTTGATAAGATTCAATTAAAAACAGATTTACCAATATCCGATGATTGGCTCGTACAGCTAGAATTGTGCAATGATATAAATTCTGCTTTAAATCCTCGCTATTCAGACACCACCGAGAATCTTAATACTTCAAAGATTACTACTTCTCATATTGATAAAATGATATTTCCTAAGTCTAATTTTGATGATATGGTTATCGACAACACATCCAGCCCTAATAATGGCAACAAAAACCTTAAGAAAACCCAATATGGAGAATATACACCTACTAAGTTGAAAAATATAACTTCAGTTTTGGGGTTATTGCTAAGTAACTCTGCGATTACCTCACGGAAGAATGGTTTTCCTAGGGTGACAAATTCTGTTGATGTCAAGTTTAGCAACTTAGACTCTATTTTTAATCTAGAAACAGAAGAGAAGCAGGTCTACTGTTTAGCATCAGCATTGTTTGATGATCAGATTTCACTTTTGATAAAGAATGAGACAGACGATGATGTTGTGCATCACATAAATCATCTACAACAAAGAAGTATTTTTACACAATGGTTAAAGGAGTATAACTCTTCTTTAGTGCACGATATATTGAAGGGATCTGTCAGCGACCCACTAAAATGTGTGTTTTGGAAAATTTGTGCTGGTGATATCAAGGGAGCAATTGTTCTGGCTATAGACGCGAAGAGTAACCACTTATCTGTCCTTTTAACGTTACTTGATTCTAACGATGATGCAGTGAAGTCTATTTCAAATAATCAGCTTGAGCACTGGAAAGAAACAGATTCATTGACCCTTGTGCCGTTCTATATTTTACAGATTTACAAAATTTTGAGCGGTAGAATCGATGAGATATCCAATTTACCTTGGAATATATCACTCGCTTTAAAAGTCTACTATGGTGATTATGGTATCTCCATAGGAGACCTTTTACAGGATATCAATATCAATAATATCGATAATGTACTTATCTATAACATCTTGCAATTGTACAATCTGATATACTCCTCATCGTTAAAAGACATGGATTCTGAAATTGACAGGTCTAACTTAGACGTTACATATAAATGGCTATTCAGTAAGTTGTTGCTGCCCCAAAGCAGAGGTTCTCATTTGTCCGATTATTCTTTGAAGTTTGGTGAAATCTTGGAGGCTAATGAATATTTTAAGGAGGCTGTATTTGTCTACATGCATATTGAGGATGATGGTAGCTGTGAACAGGCTATCCGCCATCTCGTGATAGATAAAATTGATGAATTAAGCACTTCAATACAATATGACGATGGTGATGTTTTCAAAGATATTTTGAGGGTTCCAGATGCCCTTATATTTGAGGCTCTTGCTACACGTCGCCATAAGGGCGGAGACTTCTGGTCCGAAAGCGAATTTTTAATCGAAGCGCAACTCTGGGAAAAGGCACATGAGTGCCTTATTAACGAACTAGCACCACGCGTAGTTATTTCCAACAACGAGCTGTTGATCAAGAGGTTCTTGGGTCTCACAAGTCGCTTCCCTGAATCTGGAAACATAGTGGTATCCTGGTCCCAAGGCGCCGGTATTTATGTAAATTTCTTCAACTTAACCTCCGTTGAAAACATACTGCTTCGTACCCACTCCTTTCAGTTACAGCTCGATTCGCTCTTGAATAATCTACCATTGATAAAAACGAATGGTTCCTCAGAAAGCAAAATAGCGTTATCTATTATCCATAAAAAAATTGGTGATTTTGCCCTCAGCTTATTTGATCATATTGACAATGTTAAATCAAAGATAGACTCTCTTAAGTTAAGTCATATAGACAGAGAGTATTTCAATATTAGGCTAAATCTGCTTGATGTTGCTTAGAATATTTTGCAATTTATAGATAGATACTGTATAGAAGGATTTAAGAGAATTGATCATCACGCTTATTAATTTTTTTAGCATTTTATCTTATATACTAAATATAAGATTACTTATTGATAGGTTGAGTACTTTAGAGTTGCTTTAGCTTGTTTGGATTATTTCGTTTAGTGTTTCCAGCTAATCTGAGGATCTATAAAGTAGAAACAAGAAGAAAGAGAAAGTATTTTTGAGCCGAGAAAATAAGCCGTAACAATGGCACCAACTCAAGTCAAGGACGTATATGATACACAGCTCCAGGCCCCAGAGCCAGAACATTGTCCTGGTCCGGAGTCTGAGGCAGCTGGAAAAGAGGATGCATGCAAGGGATGCCCCAATCAGAATATATGTGCTTCTCAGTTGCCCAAGGGGCCGGATCCTGATATGTCTATAATACACGAGAGACTCTCTGTTATTGACCATAAAATATTGGTTTTGTCTGGTAAAGGAGGTGTTGGGAAATCCACTTTCACGTCTATGTTGGCGTGGGCTATTGCTGCAGATGAAGACATCGAAGTTGGCGCTATGGACCTTGATATATGTGGACCCTCTTTGCCTCTCATGCTAGGAGCACAAGGGGAAACCGTTCACCAATCCAATTCTGGATGGTCACCAGTATACGTAGATGACAACCTTGGCCTCATGAGTATTTCGTTTATGCTTCCAGATCCTGATTCTGCTGTGATTTGGAGAGGTGCAAAGAAAAATGGCTTGATAAAGCAGTTTTTAAAGGACGTCAACTGGGGAGAACATTTAGATTACTTGCTTGTGGATACACCCCCTGGAACTTCAGACGAACACCTTTCTGTCACAAATTATATGAAAGAGGCAGGTATAGATGGTGCGTTGATCGTAACCACTCCACAGGAGGTATCGTTACTCGACGTACGAAAAGAGATAGATTTCTGTCGTAAAGCTAATATCCGTATACTAGGATTGGTAGAAAATATGGCTGGGTTTGTCTGTCCCAACTGCAAAGGGGAGTCTTTCATTTTCAAGCCTACTACTGGTGGTGGGCGACAGTTATGTGAAGAGCTAGGCATAAAATTCTTAGGATCGGTACCTCTTGATCCACGCATAGGAAAAGCTTGCGACTCAGGTGAATGTTTCTTCACTGAATACGCAGATTCGCCTGCTGCAAATGCAATATTAGACGTTGTAGATTCCTTGAGAGATAATATAGAAGTTAATTTAAAAAAACTCAGTATATAGAATATATTAATGTGATGATGATTTTGCGGTTATATATACACTGTAAATTTTGTAAATCTCAAAACACCTTAAAATTCACATCAATGATAATAGAAAACTGTAACAGCAAAACTTATGAAGGGCAATCTAAATAAGACGGCTCCTGAAGAATTTATAAGATCTAACTCTTTCTTTTCGGAAAGTAGGTTAAGGTCCTTGTATGGTGATTTCGGAAACTTGAGACATTTGAATCCTGAAGGATATGATGCTAATATCGAAGCATGGAAAGTATTAATAGAAGAACTTATCAAGTACAAAGTTATAGAAAATTCAGTTCTATCACTCTCCGTAAATCATACGATACCACGTTTGCTATCTATTTCAAAATATGGGGAACCCAAAAGCTTGACAATGATCCTCCAAGAATTAATCAATAGTGGCACGATAATACCTTATTCTCTTTTTGAGCAAAATCCTATCTCATATGTACCCCAAGAGGATTCTGATGGTATCCTAGGAGCGTATCTCAATGTCAGAAAGCTTCTCTCTTTGGGGGTGCAAGCTTTGGGCTTGCAGAATGTTTTCCAAGTTGCAAACAAACAAGGACAACTAAAACACGAAAGATACATTTCAGCCTGTTTGTTGCATTCTCGTGGTGTGGAATTGAGACAGAAATTGGTGGACTCCAGTGTGAATAGCCGATACTCTGAAGTACTCTTCGATGGGCAAATGTTCCGTGGCTTCCTAAAAAGACTAGATCCTGCTTTATCATCGATTGATGTGGAAATTTTATTGATATATTTTAAAGTGTTTCCTTCTATATTGAAAAACACACTTGTGGATGGAAAAGAGTACTTCAAATTACATGCTGGTGATGGCCCATTTGATATCACGCAAATAGACATATCCATAATTGATCTTATGTCCACTATCAATTCTTTGAAAAGTAGGATTGCACTTTTGAACACCAAGATATCTGACATTGATGAACTCATAAAGAAAAACATCAGTTTAAAAAGTGGCTCAAATAACTCGATCAAATCACTTCTAAGGATAAAGAAGGCATTGATCAAGTCCATGGAGCACTCGTCTACAAATATCACTCATTTGGAAACAACTCTTTTGAAGATCGATGAAGCTACATATAATAAAGACATATACCGAATATTGGAGTCTTCATCCAATGTCTTGTCTGACTTAAATTCTGAAATCTCAATAGAGAAGATTAGCGATATTAAGGAAGACATTACTTCTAACATGAGACTCACTGATGAAATATCAGATGCCTTGATGATCAACGACAACATTGATGACGATCAAATTAACAGGGAACTTGACGATTTGTACAAGCTTGAAAAAGGCGAGAATCACACCCCGCCTGAGAAAGAAACTAATGATGATAAGACTAATAGTAAAGAAACTAATAAAGAAACTGGTGCTACTGGGTCTCATAGTGATCAAACCGAGAATGCCAAATTATTAGATGACTTGCAGAAACTAAGTATCAAAGACCAAGATAGTCCTTTGCAAGAAAAAAAGGATGATGATAAAGTACCCCTTACTAATTAATACTTACACATATGGAACTTTACTACTTTTAATATTTATGAAAATACTGACAAGCTAATTATTCGTTTAATTATTCAATATAATAATACCAATCAAATTTATAGATTATAGATGTCAGTTTACAATGACATGAGACACAATCTCTTATCTTTTTTATTCTATCTAATAGCAATATAAGGCGTGTAATTTCCCTTGATCAAGTTTTATATCACCACATGTTTATCATAAAACTATTCAATAGATTATGTTGCCTAAATCTGGTGATTTTGTGCTCCTTGCTGACTACTGCCCCAAAATTTGCAATATTTGTTGCGTCAAGTTGAATAACTCGACTTTTGGATCATCATATTGGTCAGCCAGTTCGGAATGGCCATTCTGGCTAGTATTCTGCTGCTGCTGGATGGCACTCAAGTGCTTAATTCCCGATAATATTGACTCATCTTCCTTTATCAAAGAGTTAATTTCAGGGTGATTGCATTCCAAAAGTTGTAAAATAGTCCACAATGCTATGTGCTCAAATGTGGCACTGTTGCTTTGTAAAAATCTCAACAAAAACCCATGAATACCATCACTTGGCTGGGACCAGTTTTTAAAGACGTATTGCTTGTAATCATTAGATACTCTGGAGCAAAGATTGGCTAATGCCGCGGCAGAGTTACCACACACCTCACCACTTTCACTAAATGTGAGAGGAATTAGAACGTCGATTATGTGACTTTCATAAAGCTTTGGCTTTAAGTCATCTGCTAGAGCTAATATAGCAAAGCATGCCAGTATTTCCAGTTGAACTGAGAGCGGTGCTTTCAAGACCAAGTCTCTACATTTGTCGACTGCTCCTGCTTCTAAAAGAGCCAATCTGTTTCTTTCGCTGGAGGCCGCTAAATTACGCAATGTTGATACGGCATGACATTGAATTTCTTCCAGATCTGCGTAATCTAAGAGCTTGACAAGAGGCTCAAGAAAACCTGCTTCGATTATTAACGCTTCGTTTAAAGGATGAATAGAAATGTTTCTTATGCAAGCAACAGCAGCTAGTACAAGTGGCTGATGATTACAAGTAAGGAGCTGAACCAAGTGAGGTAACCCACCAGCCCTCACGATTTCAACTTGATAGCCAGAATCAGATGCCAAGTTTCTCAAGGCAAGTGTGGCCTGGCATTGGACCCTAGGAGAGGGAGAGTCCATCAAGTTCACAAGCTGACCAACAAGCTTTGGCTCGGTAGCAGCCAATTTTCTTCGATTAATTTCATCGACAGCAATATTCGATAATGCAGTTGTGCAGTAATATTGTACGTCGGCATCTTCACTGGATAATAGTGAGACAAGAACAGGTACAGCTCCCGTGTTTACAAGTTCTTGTCTATTCTCACCAGAATGTGTCATGTTCAACAATGCTCCCGTAGCGTTGCGCTGAACCCTGATATCCTTAGATTTAGCTAGCTTCGTCAAGGGTATTAAAGCACCGCTTTTGGCAATCTTAGTCTTGTTATCATCCTGGGTAGCTAAGTTCGTGATGCATCCCACTGCATTGCATTGAACTTCGATGTTCGTCGACATCATTTGTCTGATGAGGGGCTCCAAGCCACCCATCTCAACAATTAAAATCTTATTTTCGTTGTTCACCGCAAGGTTTCCCAACGCACCGCACGCGGCACGCTGAACTTCGGCATCTGCACTCTGTAGGAGGATTAAAATAGGCTCCAACACATCTCGGTTAACCTCGCGGACGTCCTTCTCTGTGATTTCCGCAAACGCCAACGCCGCCGATCGCTGCAAATCTATATTTTCAGAGTAAACAAGAGTGCTTAGCGCTCGCAAGGGTCCATTGCTGAAGAAATCCACGTCTGACCGGTTCTCCAAGTACTGAAGCAATGCAGATATCGCCTCCCTTTCGTTTTCGGCCAACAAAAGCGGAGGATACTTTCCATCTCCATTACCACCCTTCAAACAACTGCAGCAAATGCCCATTCTGTCACTTCCGTCTTAAATATGTTCTGGGTCTATCTACCGTTCCGTTTCTCTGCTGTTATTCCTTGTTTGGACTAGAAATATTCCTTACTACCACTTGTGTATGTCTTATTAAATAAAACTTTTTTTTTCAAAAGAGCGGCTTTATTACGCGGCGTATATTTACTTTCCAGTGCCTATTCTGCTACTTTACTCCGTATACCTTCCTTGATTATACTTGTGTGTCCTATATGTATAACAAATTGGTATACAATTTTCTATTCATATCTATTATCTATAAAATGACCAGTTTAAAATCCTCATAAAACACTCGCTAGCTCAATGTACTGCAGATTACTCCAACACTAATTTTTTTCTATTCCGTTCTCTTTCAAGTTATGCTGAGGTAAAAAGGGCCTCCGTAGACCACCACCTCCGACATGCTGAAGTCTGGTAGCTGTGTCCATAGGCTCCGTTCTGCTGGAGTTTCGAGGCGTGATGTGAGCTGCTTCCCGAGATATCCCGGCATCGAGCTATTCGCTAGAACGCTGTGTAGAGTATACGAGACTTCAGAGATGGAATGCTCGCCCTCGGCGAGCATTGCGCACTAGAGAAACATAGCGATAGTTGGTCTAAGGTAGAGAGCATTTACTGCATGTCTTGGGGCTTTCAGAGAGGTGCCAAGGGCCAGATGATGCCGAACAGAACAGGTCCAGCGAAGGCTGGGTGTGTTGAAGATCTGCGCAGGCATGTGTCGCAGTGGCTAGATACTCGCACTGGCAGAAGCGGCGGGAGGGGCTGGAAATGACACAAAACGGCCCGCAAACGTGGGTTCGAATCTGGGGAGACACTGAGTATGTTTTGCTGCGGCCGACCCTAGTCATAGAGACTGGACATAGTGTTGCTGGGCACAGGCGCCGCCTGTGCCCAGCACTGATCGGCTCTGTACATATGTAATACTGGCCAGCAAATTTGCAAAGGTCCTTCGGCTTCGCGTGCCAAGGGCACCCTAATTATGTCAACTGTTCCGCAAAGGACCCTTGGGCAGCCAGAGCAGTGATCAGGCCGCCAGCCCAAGGGCCGATAAGAAATGCCGCAGGGCATTTCGGAATACACAGGCGAACATCCAGCGGTCCTAGCAGACCGCATCTTCTAGTAAACCACTGACCCTGTGCATATTTCGGAGCATAAAAAAAGACCGGGGAAATGGCCACACCCGCAACTGAAAAAAGATGCCTTCTTCACAAGCCGACGCCTAAAACTAAACAAAACACTGCAGTTTTCATTAACCATGTCTCCTCTCTACGTAAGATAAGACCGCTTCTCTTTCGGCGTAGACGTAGAGTTCTCTGGAGCCTTCCACCGCCGTGAAACTGCAATTCATGACCAGAAAGTTGCAGATAGCTTGTGGGGTGGTTTTGTGTAACTTTTTATGGCGATAATAGGAAGTAACGGGCAGGGACTATTCTAGTCAGAATTAAAAGCGTAAATTTTTTTGGAATATAGCACCTTGCTAATTCGGTCTTTTTTCAACTATTGATATAAGAAAGAAGGGGATTCAGTTCGTTAAGAATAAACTCCTTGCTAATTTTCATTTGAATATATATAGTTAAATACTTGGTGCAGAAATTATTTCAGCAAAAGAAGAGGCAATAAAGATCGGACGGCGGTAAAATGGGTCTTAATAATCCTATTCCACGCAGTCTTAAGAGTGAGTCAAGGTATGTTTTGGAGTTTTCTATCTTCGAAGGTTATTCTGTGGATGAATTGAACTTGGTGGTATAAACGTTCTGGTACTAACCCTTTTTGTAGGAAGGCAGCGAAGATCCTTGCATCATTTATCAAGCCTAATCAGATAGCCGGGGCAGATCAGGTTATCCCTCCTCACATTTTGAAAAATGCCAAAGGACTTGCAATTATTACCGTATTGAAGGCTGGATTTTTGTTCTCGGGAAGAGCAGGTTCGGGTGTGATCGTGGCCAGGTTACCGGACGGGGGGTGGTCAGCGCCCTCAGCTGTGGTCACTGCCGGAGCAGGTGTAGGTGGCCAGATTGGTGCTGAAATCACGGATTTCGTGTTTATCTTGAACAATAAGGCTGCTGTTGATGCCTTTTCTCAATTCGGGTCGATAACGTTGGGTGCAAACATCTCCGTTGCTGCTGGTCCCTTAGGAAGAAACGCAGAGGGTGCTGGGGCTGCATCTCTTAAGGGTGCTGCTGCAGTATTCGCGTACTCTAAGACCAAGGGTCTTTTCGCGGGTGTCTCGTTGGAAGGTTCTGCCCTTGTGGAGAGAAGAGAGGCTAATAGAAAGTTTTATGGAGAAAGTTGCAAGGCAAGACAGATTTTATCAGGTTCTGTTGAGCCTCCTCCATCTTGTGATTCGTTGATGAGGGTCTTAGAGAGCCGTGTGTTCAACAATAGTTTGCCTTATGAAGATGACGAGTTCTACAATGACGACTATTATGACGACATCCCAGATGAATTTTCTGACTCCACTTCGGGTACCTACTCTACAAGATCCAGGAGAGGTACTAATAGCCGCAGGCCAAGATACACTGAGGATTATGGCTACTCAAGTGATGAGTATTCTGACGATGACTATGGTTCCAGTACTCGTAGGAACAGAAGGAATGGACCTTCTACTGCCACCTCATATGGTAGCGGTGGTGGCCTGAGATCTGCATGGGAAGACGACGTCTACGACAAGAGCACAAGATCGGGAAGACGGAGCAATGTTGACGATCTTAATGCCAGACTCAGTAATACAAAAATATCTTCCCATAATGGCTCTGGTAGAAGCCCTAAGAATTCAGTGTCTAACTCAGGTGGTAAACAGTACTCTAATCAGGCAATCGCCTTGTACACATTTAAAGGAGAGCAAAGCGGTGACTTAGCGTTCAAGAAAGGTGATGTTATTGATATAATTAAAAAGTCTGAAACCACCGATGATTGGTGGACCGGAAGAAATAATGGATCCACTGGAATATTTCCTGCTAATTATGTGGAATTGATTTGAACTTCCAATACTGCTGCTGGTTTTAGAGTTTTTGTTACTTTCGGGTTCCCGCCTTACAGGACTTTAAGCAATTTTTTATCTTGTAACATTGATTCTTTTTCATGTACGCTTCTGTAATGGTATCTTGAATTAATAGTTATTCATAATGATGTTTACGTAGATATCTTACAGATATAAAATAAAATTATTGATAAAATTATTGATTAAATTATTCTTCTCTAGAGAAAAAGGAAATATTACAAAAGTTCACCACATGTAGAAAGTGAACACATTAGCTATGGAGACCAAACCGTCAAAGCCCAAGGCTTGTACACTGTCCCTGAGAAAATTGTGAATAACTTCAGTCAGTATAGATCTTGATATATAACATATATCTGCAATCTTTTTCATGACGAGAGTACTTTAATTATGTTTTCCCTACCGTCCATGATGAAGCAGTTTAGTAAAGATCTAGCTCAACTTGCTTGGAAAGCATCTTTGACAAAGTGGTTTACTGCAGTGATTCCCTCTTCGAAGGCTGGGTCATTGTGTCTCACGATGATAGCTGCGTGAGCCGCCTTTGTCCTCCTGATGAAAATAGGGTACTTGTTCCATTTGAGAGTATTCAATTCACTAATCACATACTTTTCATACTCGGTCAAATTGAGCCTAAAGTCATCGATTCTCTCGCCCTTTAGATTTATGAGTTCGGAAGGACGCCTGATTAAGAGGGGAAGAGAATCTCTGTGTGAAAACTTAACCGAACCTTTCATGTCCTCGGGGGGCTCTTCTTCTGTATCTTCTTTGCAAGGAACCTCCTGCTCGTAGTTGGCAGGAGATCTACCGTTCATCGCTTTGTACACCGAATTGACAAATAATTCAGTCTGCTCTCCTATTGTATCCGATAGTATCGTCTCGACGGTAGTACCATGGCCGCCAGTGCCATGAGAGTAGCATTCTTTCTTTTCTTTCCCATACTCGTCCTCTCCCGAATGGCTGAGATTTTCAGCAAACTCGTAAAGATGCATCAATGACGTATCGCGGAAAAAGCACTTCACACGGTTGATCATCCTTATCCGAACGAAGAGAGAGACACAGGCCAAATTGAAGATCCAGAAGGGAGAAACGATCAACAAGCCAATCAACACCTTCAACCAGTTAAATACTGCTCTACAAAAACGAGCTATCGCAGCAGGGGTATTGTGATGCCTTTTATCCAGTGGTGCAGGAGCCCCGCTCATGTTCAACGTAGAGAGCGCGATGGGCTTGTTCAAGTCAATCACGACCGGACTATATTTCTCAATGTACTCAAAGTCGTAGATGCTGGCTTCCTCGTTGACCATAGAATTGAAAGGGTCCATGGCCGAGATGGCACATGTGTACCAGCTTGTCCGCTTGTCGTTGATGACATTACTATAGAGTGCCCTGTTCTGGAACACTGCGAGCGCTTTGTAAAACACCGAGTTGCGCTCTGCCATCCAGACCAAAAGGGGGAGGTCCCTTTTGCGGCTGGTAGAGTACTCGGAGCGTATATTCACGCGGTCCCGCATGAATATTTGCGCCCCTGTGTGGGCGAGAAAGAACGGAATAACCGTGTTGAAGAGTCGAGCACTCCAGGATCCGCCAGGGAAAATAGTTCCAACATGCGGCGAGCAGAATGTCACAAAGTTCATCGGCTTCACCTGCTCGTAGTATCCCTCAGAGTACAAGACACCAATGGCGTAGCGGGCTATGACTCCACCAACGGAATAGCCCACCACAGAGATTTTGGTCACCTTGCTGCCGCTGGCCCTGATCTTTTTCGTCTCAGCCGTCACCTCATCTGCAATGCGCTTCCCGTTGACGTCGAGCCCGTCGTATGTCAAAAACCCGGCGTGCGACCCTGTTGCGTGCACCAAGATGCGCTCGTTCTCCTTTGCAGGCTCCACTTTCTCCCGTAGCTGCTGCACCAAGTAGTTCAAGTTGTAGGTCTGGCCCCAAAGTCTGCTGCCGTTAGTCCTGTTCTGACCCTGCGTTAACTGGAGGCACCCAACCGACGCCTCGATAGGGCCCTGAAACGCCCTTTTTTTGCGGTCTGGCCGCCGCCTTCTTCATCTATACATACCCGTGCACCAATATTACAAGATGGTACTCTATCATTCTTTTTTTCCAAGCCCTGATAGACTGAGTGTTCTTTGCTTCGCTCTACATCTTCTATATCCTTCTCATTATATACTTATTCCATGTACCTGCCGCCGGCCCTACGTTTTGGGTTTTAGCCTCCACAAATTCAGCAGCCCTTAATACAAAGGGTATTGTTATCTGTAAGTGTTCTTAGACAAAGAAATTCACTGGAGATTGTGTTAAATTGTTAAATAATTAATAGTGCTGGTTCGGGTTATCTGATACGGCAGTGCTCGTTGACATGGACTGGGCATCGCAAACGACCTTTTTATTAAATGGGCTATATACAGGAGGATTTTTTCATTAAGGTGGAGGGCTTCTTAAGGCAAGCTATATATGGTAACTCAATTAAGGCACCTGCTCACGAGTAGAGCCGATGCAACACTCACGTTGAGCGAGTCGACAATGGTATTGTGGTTCTGGCGATTCTGGCTAAGGGATACTATGTAGTCAGACTTTAGTTTTATGTTTGCTCGAATACCGTCGCCCTCGCTGCCCATCACGAGAAGCACGGGGGACAGACGCAAGATTGACGGAAGGTCAGCCGGGTCGATGGTCTTGGACTCCAACGAAGACGCGATTTTGCGGTTGGAATGGGCGTGTGGCAGTGCATCAGAGGACACTACAGACCAGCCATTGCTGCTGGACGCGTCGAGAAAGTGCAAAGGGTTGTCTACCTGATAGAGGTCAAGCAAGTCGAGGGCGCCTGCAGCAGCCTTTGCAGCAACAGGGCCTAGCTTTGCAGTATGGTGGGACGGAACAACAAGGAAGTCTGCCCCTAGATAGAAGAGGGACCGCACAATGGCGCCGATGTTCTGAGGGTCTGTAATGCTGTCAACGTAGATACCCAAGGGGAATATCGGTTCTGTGCCATTTTGTGCCCGGGAGATGGCCCGGCGCAACGGTACCTCAGTTCCGTAGAGCTCGTTGATGGCTTTTGTTTCGTATGCAGCTTCACACTCGTCGCACACACCTAGCTCACTGAGGATAGGAAGTACTAGCGGCTTGGTCTCCAACACCACGCCATTGTGGACCCCATTGTCGGTGAGAAGGTTAAGTTCGCGCTTCGATAGCTGCTGCTCCACCTTCAAACCAAGCTGCTTGGCTAATTTGGCAATATCCCCATGCAACTCCCTCAGACTTTGCACCAAGAGCTTTGAGAACAGCTCCCTTCGTTTGGCACTCAACGCTGCTGTCACTGCATGTGTTCCGTAAACGTACTCACTTAGTGGGTTTTTCAAACTCGTCCTCTGTCTTTCCGCTCTTTGGGGCTGCTGCTTGTTCGCCGTGAAGTCATCCTGCTCCTGCTTCAAGTTTTCTTTGCGCATATTTCTTGCCCTCCGCTGTCTCTCGACCTTTTTCTGGAGCATCTCTCGTCTCTCTTCACTTATATTTCCGTACTTTCGCTTGAAATATTCATCCTTGCTGAGCCCTACTTCTTCCCATGGCTTTTGATCTCTTTTCTTCAATGCGAGGTTCTTGTCGATGGCTAAAACTCCCCCCTTATCATATGGCGACCTGTATGCCGGCTTCATTCCATGGTTCTTGGCCTGAGCAACACTGCTGGAGAGTTGTCGAATACACGCTTTAAACATTTCACCTCTCGTACTCTAGTATCCAAACTTACAGGGCCATAGCTTGCAATCCATCCAACTTTTCCAGGTAATTTTCACTGATAGTGTGCAGGACTCATCTCTCTATCTCTCTCATCGGCTTCCCTGTTTTTGTCCCAAGACCCTGCTGTCTATGACTATCACTACATGGAGGCAGCTACTAGTTCCCTTAAGACGTTATTGCGTTCCCTGTCTGCTTGTTTGCTTTTTTTTTAGTGTGCCCTACACCTTTGTCTGGCAGCGCCAGCGGAGTGCATCAGATCTACCATGGATTAATAACAGATAAGGTCTATAAATGAAAAAGTAGACTCTAGGCTAAATAAATAAGACCAGGCGCATCAGAACAAGACACCCTTTGTACTGGGAACCTCGTTGGTGCCGTTAGAGGAAATTGCTTCTCTCAAAGCGATAGCCAACGATTTGAAAGCACTTTCGGCCCTGTGGTGGTCGTTAAACCCACGTAAGCAGTCAACGTGCAAAGTGATAGCAGCCGCCTGGGCAAAACTCTCAAGAAAGTGGGGGATCATCTCGCACGAGAGGTCGCCTATCTTCTCTCTCTTCAACCCAAGCTCTATAACGGCATACGGTCTATTTGACAAGTCCACCACAGACCTGCTCAACGCCTCGTCGAGCGGAGCATACCCGAACCCAAAACGCTTGACTCCTTTGACGTGGCCTAGCGCACGGTGGAACGTGCCTCCGAGCGCTATGGCCACGTCCTCGGCCGTGTGGTGGTCGTCAATGTGAAGGTCCCCAACGCACTCCACCACGAGCGACCATCCAGAGTGCTTGGCCAAAGCATGTATCATGTGGTCCAAAAACCCTATGCCGGTCTGTATGTTTATAACCTGTGCCAGAGATGATTGGCTTGCATGCTCTGTGTCTTTTTTCTCATTCTTCCCTTGGGGCCCGAAGAGCGACTCCTTTATCTCGACGTGCCCTCCATCCAACGACAACGCAATCTGAATCTTCGTTTCGTTAGTGACTCTTTGAAGTTCTGCCTTCCTGCTCATCCTTTCTTGATTCTGTCCGACTCTCTGCTAGTAGGTGCAAATCTTCTCTAAAGAATGAGTCAAATATGAAAAGTTCCATTCATGTTATCACCATATCTGCCTATATACACGAATTTTCATATTAGCGGTTTTTACGTAAAAAGGAAGGAATGATTTAAAGGTGTAGTTAAAGTATCTTTCAAGATCTAGTTAGTTAATAGAAAAGATCGAAGAAGATGACTTTAATCAATAAGTCGATGTTTAGGCGAACAGAGGTAATTGGGAGAGGAAAATTTGGAGTTGTATATAAGGGGTTAAATGTCCAGACCAAACAGGTTGTGGCCATCAAAGTTTTAAATTTGGATACAGAGGAAGATGAGGTGGCCGATGTACAACAGGAAATACAGTTTCTTACTGAATTCAAGAACGTACCGAATGTCACACACTACTATGGGTCGTTTCTTCACGATACAAGTCTTTGGATCGTGATGGACTACTGCGCGGGAGGCTCGATCCGTACTCTTTTGAAGTCGGGCACGTTTGAAGAGCGATTCATTGGCGTTATACTACGCGAGCTTCTCTCTGCTTTACAGGCGGTGCATGGTCTTGGGACGATACACCGAGATTTGAAGGCTGCCAATGTTTTGGTGACAAACGAGGGTAACGTCAGGCTATGCGACTTTGGTGTTGCGACCAAGATCACCTCCAATGCGCTCAAACGGACGACAATGGCAGGTACGCCGTACTGGATGGCGCCCGAAGTCATACGGGAAGGTGATACTTACAACTTTAAGGCCGATATATGGTCCCTTGGAATCACATTGTTTGAGATCGCGACTGGAAATCCCCCCTACAGCGATAAAGACGCCAACTGGGCAATGCAGATGATCTCCATGCTGACGCCCCCCAGGCTTGAAGGCCGTGAGTACTCTGAGGGCTTGAAAGAGGTTATTGCACTCTGTTTAGACGAGAATCCAGAGGAAAGACCTTCTGCTGAAGAATTGCTAAAATGCAAGTTTGTTAAAACCCATAGGGCCCAGCCCACGCATATATTGAAAGAGCTCATTTCAAAGTACCTTTTGTGGAGAGATCAAAACTCAAGTCATGCCTCCGGCTATCATGCCGAGGAGAAGGTGATGACACACGAAAGTAATACAACCAATGAATCTAGTCACAACGAAAACGAGAACTTACAGGTAAAATGGGATTTTGACTCCTTGAGTAGTCGTGAGTACATAATTGAAAATAACATCGACATCAATGAAGATGATTATAGCGACGATAATGCAGAAGGGCTAGATGTGGCAAATGACACATTGAATTTACATCCTACAGTCCAAAACGACACGAGAGATGCTACATTTGTCTTGAATAGCAATAACCCGAGCCAGAGTACTAGCACGTTTGGAGAGAAGAAAATAGTGGCGAGTAGAGTCCAGGCTCAGAATAAGAACGAAATACCAAAGTCTTTACAAAATCTATTCGAAGATCCTGACGCGCCAGAAGAAAATCAAGACATGTCAGCTCCTTCAGCTGAGTATGCTTCTGGTCTCAAGAATGCCAGTCAAAGAATGGAATCACCCACAATTGAAATTCCGGATATGAATAATATATCGAACTATTCGAACTATAAAAATAGTACTTCTCTATCAAGTTTGAACGCCAATCCACCGCCTACATTGAACAAACCACCTAACTTATTTCATTCCCAGTCGGCTTCCGGCAATCTTGAGACCCGAGCAACCGCGAATAGACCAAGAAAGAAGACGATTTCAAATACTTTGAGCAGTATTCCAGGCTCATCTCATGACAAAGCATCAGCCACTCCACCATCACTGAATCAAAGCTCATTCCTCAGGACGCCTTCTCCAAAGCCTTCAACCATTGGCTCAACAGCTTCTCAATCAACGAATGTTACATCGCCCTCAAAATCAATGAAGGCTCTTCAATCCAACTCGAACCCATTATTGCAGCCTATCAATGCACAGCCTACCAGTTCTCAGCCTACTAGCATCCAATCTACGAATTCCCAATCTATCAATAGCCAACCTACAAGTAGCAGACCTTCCAATACCCAGCCCATGACTACTCAAGCTTCCAGTGCTCAACCCACCAGTACTCAGGCCTCGAGTGTCCCACCTACAAATACTCAATCTGCGGGCTCCCAGTCTTTAAATTCTCAGCCTTCGATTAACACTCATGCAGATAACGGAAAACTTCCAAATGACATACCACAAACTTCAAATGTTGCCAACAGTAACTCAACCCTCCAGTCACACCCTCCTAAATCGAGAAATAGAAATGGTCTTCGCATTCATATGCCTACTCCAGCCAATACTACACCAAACCTTTCTGTATTAACCAATTCTTTTGAAGTACTGGAACAAAATTCGAATACTGGTGATAACGTTAATC
This sequence comes from Millerozyma pseudofarinosa, assembly GCA_030556505.1. Lineage (NCBI taxonomy): Eukaryota > Fungi > Ascomycota > Pichiomycetes > Serinales > Debaryomycetaceae > Millerozyma > Millerozyma pseudofarinosa. The sequence continues at coordinate 174,742 of JAKTUD010000010.1, read as the reverse complement.
AATTTGGCATCAATCCTTCACAGATCTCGAGTTTCTCGTCCTCGATGACGCCTGTAGGCGAAGTTGACCATTTCAATTACTCTCAAGGTAATGAAGAAGAGTCGACTTCAGCGAAGGAATTACAGGCAAGCTCCAAATTACCACCTTCCACCTTGAAATCGCAAACGGTAACGGCAATATCAGGACCGGCTCATTCGCAGCTTCCCAAAGGATCAGCTGTCTCGGGCACCTCAAAAAGTTCCCCCAGCATAAAGTTTCCCCTGATTCCTTGTATTAATCCAGAATACTTTTCTGATAGTACACCCAAGCATAAATTAGCTAAAGAGTTAGAAGAAATGTTACATTTATTTGGGCAAGGATTAGATGCTTTGGAAGAATGTGTTTAAAAATAGTAGTGTCAAATCTATTTACATGTATGTATTTTATAGCTATGAAATTTCATGTCTCCATCAATGAATCTTTTGTTTTCTGTAGATTAGCAAGAAATTCTTTGTCATCGCTTCCAAGTTTAATATTGTCAACGTCTGCAAATTCATGCACTTGAGTTTTTTCCCACTTAGGCCTCCAGGTGACGATCTCACCATCCATTGTACCACAGAAATAGGTTCCGGTAAATGGACCAGCATTTACCAAAGAGCATGTCCTACCCGAAGTCTTCGACCCCTTCCTAGTGAGCCTACTCACGAGCTTCCCGTCAATAGTTCTAAACACAAAAACGTCACCATTATCAGAGGGGAATAATAAGTACTGTAGTTCACTCTCATATTTCGTACTTAATACTAAAGGAATGGATTGAGGAAACTTGTTTCTGGTGAGAGGACCAAAATTAATGAGCTTATTTACAGGAGGAGTCAAAGACGATACCATATCCCACACTCGTATCTTGTCATCATTTCCAGCTGTGAATAAAACATGCCCAAGCTCATCCCACACCAATCCATTTACTGGTCCCAGATGTGCCTTTACTGAGTTTCTTGTGAGGTTGTTCTCAGAAGCAGAGTTGTCTGATGCATTTGTTCGTAGCATATCTAGCCTAGCCAAACAACTCTTACTTCTTCTGATGTCCCAGATCTTCACCTCACCATCGAATCCACCAGATGCTAAAATGTTGTGTTCCTGTGGGTGCCACTTAACACAGAGCGTTTTTCCCTTGTGGCCACTCAACGTGTGTGAACTGGAAGATGTCCTTAAGTCTAGGAGCTTGACAAAGGGCTGGTCAGACGCAACAGCCACTAGCGCACTAGCCGAGTACATATTCTCCTCTAGATAAGAGATGTTGAACGAATATACTCGGTTTCCCAAATCGAACGTATGTACGGGCGTTAGCTCGTTGGTGTCCCAGATCTTGACGGTATGATCAAACGAACTTGAGATGAACATCCCGCTGTCCAACGGCCACCACAGTATACACGAGACTCCGAAGTTGTGGGCCGTCTTCCGAGGAACAGTAGCCAATTTGGTGAATGTGCTTCTCGGGTGGTCGTACGCATAGTCACCACGCTCTTCGTCCTCCGGCCCTGCAGCCCCATTCTGGATCTGGCTCTGCTCCCGCAAGTCCCAGAGCTTTATCGAAGAGTCAGCACAGCCGCTCAACATGAACCTGTAGTCCTGCCTCTCAATGGCCATGCTGTTTACAGCAGCATTGGCATGGCAGTTTCTTGGAAACACCTCTGTACCTGCTCCTTGAGATAGATTTGTGTAGAATGTCTCGCCAATAGTTGTGGCAAACTCCAACGGAGTAATCTTCCCTACCACTCTGTCAAATATCAATGATTGCATTCCATGCTCTTATAAACTTCTTCTCCTACTGCTTTATACCTATTGGCACCTAGCTCTTCTATCAAACTATTCACTGTAAGAAATCCATAAGGTGAGGTTTATAGAGTCCTGTATATACACCCATCATTAAAATCACTAAGTGTTCAGTTCTCAAAAAGTTTTTCTTCAAGATTAGAGACACCAGATAAAGAGGGTTTGAAGACGGTTATCAATCAAAGATGTTGGATATCAACGCATTTCTTGTTGAGAAGGGAGGAGATCCTGAGAAGATCAAGGAATCGCAGAAGAAGAGAGGCGCTAAAGTCGAATTAGTTGACGAAATCATTGCAGACTACAAGGCGTGGACGAAAATCAGATTTGACTTAGACGCGGTCAACAAGGAGTTGAACGGGCTCCAGAAGCAAATTGGACAGAAGTTCAAGGCGAAGGAGGATGCATCGGAGCTTTTGGCCAAGAAGGACGAGTTGGTAAGTGAGAAGAAGGCGTTTACAGAGAAGGAGCAGAACGCGGACACCGAGTTGCGTTTCAAGGTGAACCAGGTCGGAAACATAGTCCACGAGTCTGTGATCGACTCGCTTGACGAGGAGAATAACGAATTGGTCAAGACCTGGGCTCCTGAGGGTGTTAGCGAGGTGGGAGCTACGGCAACCGCTACAGGAGAACCTGCCAAGTTGTCGCACCACGAGGTTTTGTTGAGATTGGACGGATACGACCCAGACAGAGGTGTGAAGATTGTGGGCCATCGTGGGTACTTTTTGCGTAACTACGGTGTGTTTTTGAACCAGGCGTTGATCCAGTACGGTTTGAGTTTCCTTGCCAAGCACAAGTATACTCCCTTGCAGGCTCCTGTCATGATGAACAAGGACGTCATGGCCAAGACCGCCCAATTGTCTCAGTTTGACGAGGAATTGTACAAAGTAATAGATGGAGAGGACGAGAAGTACTTGATTGCCACATCTGAACAACCCATCTCTGCCTACCATTCTGGTGAATGGTTCGAGTCTCCTCAGGAACAGCTCCCTGTTAGATACGCTGGTTTCTCGTCCTGTTTCCGTAGGGAAGCCGGCTCCCATGGTAAGGATGCCTGGGGTATCTTCAGAGTCCACGCCTTCGAGAAGATCGAGCAGTTTGTCTTGACCGAGCCCGAAAAGTCCTGGGAAGAGTTCGACAGAATGATCGGCGTCGCCGAGGAGTTCTACCAGTCCTTAGGCTTGCCTTACAGAGTCGTCGGCATCGTCTCCGGTGAGTTGAACAACGCTGCCGCCAAGAAGTACGACTTGGAGGCCTGGTTCCCCTTCCAAAAGGAGTACAAGGAGTTGGTGTCCTGCTCTAACTGTACTGACTACCAGTCGCGTAACTTGGAGATAAGATGCGGTATAAAGCAGCAAAACCAGACTGAAAAGAAGTACGTCCACTGCTTGAACTCAACCTTGTCTGCAACCCAGAGAGCCTTGTGCTGCATTTTGGAGAACTACCAGAAGGAAGATGGTCTTGTTATCCCCGAGGTCTTGAGAAAGTACATTCCTGGCGAGCCTCTGTTCGTTCCATTCATTAAAGACTTGCCCAAGAACTCCACATCCGCCAAGAAGTCAAAGAAATAATCAGGTTCCCATTTTTTTTTTTTCTTCTCCCTGCTTTCACCGCATTGCACTAGTAAATACACGCTAATACTGACTTAGTCTGACTACTAAACCTTCTGAGTCCTCTATCAATACCATCTTAGGATCCATAGATATTCTGTATTATGTAATAATTGCTCGTGTCTTATGTAATCCTCCTTCAGGTAGGCTAATGCACAAGAATTCTCTCGCAGTATACAAGCATTAATCATTTGTGAACTGGGGAGGAAAGACGGAGCAGGGCAATACTCCCCCTTTGCGCCCAATGCCACATTTGCCAGTCATATGTCTACGTGACCTCTCGGTGTCTCTTTAGTAATGCTCTTAAGACTCCCAAGATGTTCTTTGCATAGCCTTTCGTGCATCCTCTACGTAGACAGATGAAATGTGCTCGGGCCATACGCAAGTGCGTCTCGGTTGCAATATTATGGGTTTTTGTAGGTGTAACTCGGCTCGGTCTTATCACAGTAAGGATACGAGTTTCGGGACGCCACCGTGGAGTACAATTGCGATGGCTTCATGCATCTAGCTTACTATTCTGGACATTTGCGTTCTATTGCATCGTTGCGGGCAAGCAAGATTCTTGATACAGTGCGCAAGGTAAAATGGGTTCGGCCGAAACTCGATTCACCCACTATTAACCAAGAATGTAAGCTAGGGACGAAAGAGTATAAATAGAGGAGGAGAAAATGCCAGAGGACCAAAAATTGAGTAGTTGTACAACACTAGTATACAAAGCACATTACAAACTGATTCAAGAAAAAAAATAACGAAAATGACATTCTACCTCAAAGAGAACGAAATCAAGGGAAAGGTCGCACTCTTGACCGGAGGAACCAAGAACTTGGGAGCAGCTACTGCTAAGGAGCTTGCGAAGCACGGAGCCAACTTATTTTTGCACTACCACAATCCCAAGGAGGAGGCAGCAGCACAAAAGTTTGCTGATGAGTTGAAGAGCTCTGGTGTCAAGGTGGAGCTCTACAGAGCTGGACTCGGCAACAAGCTGGACGTGGAGAAGTTGTTCGCGGCCGCCAAGGCCAAGTTCCCCGAGGGAATTGACATTGCCGTCAACAACGTGGGACAGGTGTTGAAGAAGCCTCTTGTCGAGATCAGCGAGCAGGAGTTTGAGTCCATGGACAACAACAACAACAGAATCGCCTTTTTCTTCATCCAGGAGGCCGGTAAGCACTTGAACGATAACGGAAAGATCGTATCCTTGGTCACCTCCTTGTTGGCTGCTTACACCCCCTTCTACAGCATCTACCAGGGTACCAAGGCTCCTGTGGAGTACTACACCAAGGCTGCCTCCAAGGAGTTGCAGTCCAGAGGAATCTCTGTCAACAGTGTTGCTCCTGGTCCTATGGACACCCCCTTCTTATACGGCCAAGAGACCGACGGCGACATTGAGTTTTACAAGTCCTGCGGTTTGCATGGCAGATTGACTAAGGTCGAGGATATTGTTCCAATCATCAGATTTTTGGTCACCGAGGGTGGCTGGATCAATGGTCAAACCATCTACGCCTCTGGTGGCTTCACTGCTCACTAAGCTCCTATATGCTATTGATAATAAGTTAGGTGTATATAAATTAATCATGGTTTTCCTATAAACAGCTTTTGTAAGGGCTCATCATCATATGGAGAAGGATGCGACTTGCGTCTGCGCGCCGTACCATACTGAAAAGTGCGATAACTTCCATTTATTACAAAGTGAAGAAAAGCTATATAAGATTGCTCTAAAGGTGTCAAAACCCCATATATATAGACATATTCTGTGGGTGAAGGACTGTAGGGCCGGCGTGGGCGACCTGATTTTCATTTCGGTTGTATTGGTATGGACTAGTCCATGGTCTAGTTCATGGCAGCGTCACAGCAGACACCTAATGTCTCTTCTGCGCAGCAGCAACAGAGGATGGCAGCACAGCATCCGCAGAAAGACGAGCAGCATCCGCCGCCGCCCTTCTGGGGCTGCTGCTGCACGTACATAGGCTGCTGCTGCTGTGGGTAGTATCCTCCCTGGGGTGGGTATCCACCTTGAGGTGGGTATCCTTGTGGTGGGTAGCCTTGAGGTGGTCCTTGCTGGTAGTATGCCTGCGGTGTTAGTACGGTGTCCCTGTGTGGGCGATGGAGAGCCTGTGGAGGAAGAAATTGGCGATGCTGGCCTTGTTGACTTAGAAGACCGATTCGTGTTCCATAAACAACCCATGTAAACAACTGTAAATGCTGCTGCGACGGCCGCTCCTGCTGTCCCGCGCAGCGGGCCCTCGTGTGCGCACTCTGAGCATCTGCTCAGAGTGCTCAGGGTAGTCTAAGCTGTGGCTCCAGCATCTGGCACCTCGCGGTTCTTCATCCACGTCACCAACTTCTCGGGCAGTCCCCACTTGATTACAATATTTCTCGGCCTAATTACTCGAAACAACCACAAATTCTTCCTCCAGGATCCAATTTACAGACTGCTTCTCTCCGTTCACTAGATACTTACCATTGTCGACTTCTAGTTGTGTTTATAAAATTAGCTTGTTATTAAAGAAAAAAGAAAATCCTTATGAAAAAAAAACACAGAATCGATCAAATTTCGAGCTACGATCTAACAGCCTATTATAGTATATCGCTTTTATAAGATAGCCTGTATGGCTCCCTGCTCACAATGGCATGCAATGAGTCGGGATTATATGTGTCAAATGACTCGTACTGCCTCTCACTACACTATATTTGGTAACATTTTACTACGTTCAAGGAGTGATTTACTACCTATACTGTTTTAGAATAGACTATTCTTGTAACATTTTTATTTTACGCCTCGTTTCTATCGCAGAAACCTCCACCAAATGTTTTCAGCGTCGTCGAATCGATGACCTGTACATGCCTGAGGTCGTTAGCGGGCAATGCAGCACCGGACCATATGATTCTGACTGATGGGCCCCAGTGTTCGCGGCTTCGCCGCGACCGTAGGGGCGACACGAGCCCTAGCGCGAGGTCATTCTGGCAGCGACATGAGTGCTGCCAGACCTGAAGGTCTGGCAGGCTGAGAGGCCCTGTCCACGCGGTGTCAGAATGGGACATAAATATGGGACATAAATATTTGTGCACGTGATCTGGATGGCCGGGCGGTGCTACGGGGTGGTTGTCGCCGCGAAGGGCTCTGGTACTCAGTGCTGGACTGGGGCTACGTGTCTGGCAATGATGTCATGTGCTTTGCGCGTGCACGCGGCTCGCGCTCTGTCTCATTCCTTTGCGTGAGCGCCGGGCGACAGACACCTTGCGCAGGCCTCGCACAGTCTCGCACGGGCAGACATTTTTTCCTTTTGTGACACGGAGCCCGCGTGACGGGTCGTGGCGTGGCGACAGATCGGCGTGTTTGCAAGTTGGGTGTATTTTGCAGTTTGGGTGTTGGGGTCTTTGTGTAATCTTGACGGCGCTGCTCATCGGGCCCTTGCTAGCAGCGAAGACGATAACAGGAGCGACAGAAGCGACAGCAAAACCATGATATCGGATGGGTCCAGTGGCGAGCACGGGGGGCTCTTGAACGGGCTCCCCATCCACCTTCCCAATACACAGGGCGCACCGCAGGAGGCTGAAGAACCGTCTGGCGACACCGGTGAAGGGAGCGCGGAGACCAAGCACGCCGACGAGGAGCAGCGTGGAGGGGAGGAGCCGGTATTCATCCCCGGTACGACTATAACATTGCAGACGGATGAGGACATCAAGAAGTGGATTGAAGAGCGACGTCGGAACTGGCCCACAAAGAAAAATCTTGATGCGAGGAGAAAGAAAGAGCAAGAATCCGCAGGTGCAATTGAGCAAGGAGGGAAGGATAGTGGCGGCGCCGGAGAGTCTGGTGAACCCAACGAACGAGGCCTGAGGAAAAGAGGGGCACAAGACGGCCAAGATGGCCGTAGTGTTTGCAAATTCTTCAAGAACCTGGGCAAGTGCCGATTTGGTGCGCATTGCAAGAACTTGCATCAGAGTGGCCGGAGTGCTAACAAGACCACTGACGCAACTCTCAAGGATTACGACGGCTTAAAGGTATTTGTGCCGCAGAGATATAAAAACCAGATGTATCCAGGCGAGAATAATACGTCGTTATTTAAAATGATGGTTCTCAGAGATCATTATGAGTACGAAAATGACAAAATTTTGGATTTTGTACAATATCTTCAGGAGAAGAACGTAATCAACTTCTCTTCTCAATAGTACCAAAATAAATATTACGACATTATAGATTCTAATCAAGAGGCATATGTATAAGGTATATATGAAAGATAATGCAACACATACTTTTTGTTTCATTTTTTTTTTAAATGATAAACGGTATTCATATAATGATATAGACTTAATCGTGATCTTTGAGTTTCTTGGTAGCCTCGACCATAATGGAGCACTGTTTAGCGATGTCGCCTAGTTTGCTGATGACAATTCCGTTGCCCTTACCAAAACCGTAAATCGAGTATTGCAACCCTACTTCTTTGCAAAAATTGATCACAAACGGTTGCACTTTTCTGAGATTGTGCCTAGGAAGACGAGGGAATAAATGATGTATAGCCTGAAACTGTAAGCCTCCATGTAAAAAGTCCAACCATTCAGGGCAGTCTACATCCATTGTTGTTCGTATTTGTCTCAGAGGAAAAGATTCACTCATCCCCAAGTCTGCAGTAGACATGGCAAAGTGTGACAAGGTGATCTGAACATGAACCAACATGGTAGCTATGTGACTTACCATCACGTACACAAACCTATCCCAATTCAGCTCGAGAGTCTTGCCAACAAGTAGGCCAAAAAACCAAAAGAAAAAGAACGACAATCCTGCAAGTTCAAAATACCTGAACCAAGCTGCTTTTCCCTTACGAGGCCCAAGCCCCAATATCAAGTGTGTCCAAGAGAGCCTGTACAAGTTAAATCTCCCAAAGCATAGTATAGGGTAGTATAAATAATTTTGAATCTGCACAAAGACCTTTGCAGCAGCATCCATATAAAGATACTTCTCATAGTAAGTTGAATAAACATCGCCAAATAATCTTGTACTGACAGCAAAAAATGGTAAATGTTGAATATCAGGGTCATGCACTGGATCATTGGTAATCAAATGATGCACGTTGTGGTTTCTTTTCCACCATCCAAGACTTAACCCCCCAAACCAATCTGCAATTATCATACCAAATAAATTATCTATCTGATAGTTGTGAGTGATTGAAACATGGCCAGCATCATGAGCTATGAACGTCATTTGATGCCATGCAAGTCCCATGAAAACTGCACTGAGAAATATATAGTTCAACTTGAGGAAAGAAAAGGAATATAAGAATAGACTGCCAATCTTGATAAGCTCTCTACCATAATCCCAGTAGTTACATTGGTAGAATCCGTTCTTGATAATAGTTTCATGAAGTTTGTTATATTTTATTCTTAATGCTTCTTGCGTTTTATAATCCAACAGAGGAACGCTTTCGAAGTCCCTGTGCGATAAGTCGTTATCATAATTCTGTGCCAAAATACTTGGATCGACAATACCACCTTCTTTGAATACAGGAAATACCTCATCTATGTTATCGCTATTCAAAACACGGGTATTCTGAGAAACCATGGGCTTGACTTCTCCCTCGGGAAAGCCTAATCCATTGTAGTTGCTTCTGTGCTCTTCCGCTCTCTGTTTACAACCAGCACCGCCTTCCTGCTCTAACAGAGAAGCTGATGAGCTGGACGCAAGCGATATTTCTCCTTCCGAATCATCGGTTGGCAGCCAATCAATCTTTTCATCCAAAAGCTTGGATTTGGTGTCAACATTCTCATCATATACGGCGCCTTGGATGGGCGGTAACATGTTCTCCCACTTATAATCGATTCTTCCAATCTTCCACCGACCAAACGTCATGATGGTCTCTGATCCGTGGTAAGCGTTCATCTCATCTGTGGCATCTCTGCCTATCATATGATAAACTGCCTTGTCCCCACCTGGATGAAATGCTAGCCATGATGTAAGATTTAACACTTTGTCTTCATAAATCACAATCGCATTCCCTTTTCTTATGAAATTTGTGATATCTGCTCTACTGAGGACTTTCAATGATCTATCGTTGCCTTGAGACATCCTTCTTTATATCAAGTAAGGTTCTAAATAAGAACAAATTCTAGCGAGTGAAAACTACTACTTAAAACTATACGATTACTACGCGATATTTAATATCACCAAATCGCAAAAACGCAATGCCACGATAATCACTCCACTAAAATTATGCGTACATTACAGACATTTTATATAAGCTATTGATTCTGCTGGCCCTCGACGAAGGTCAAGGCTTCCTCTCTATTGATTTCAGAAACAGTGCTAACTTTGTTATTGAACATAACACCGTAAAATTTATCAGCAACCTGCAACATCTCTCTTCTGAACGTCGTACATATGAACTGAGCTTTCAGGGATAAAGTGTTTATCATAGCTGCTACAGCAGTTCTGTATTGGGTATCCAAGTTAGCATCAATCTCATCGAAAAGATAGAATGGAGCAGGATCACATTTTTGTATTGCAAGAATTAAAGCTATTGCACACAAAGATTTCTGGCCACCGGAAAATTGCTCTATACGTTGTTGCTCATCCTTCTTTGAGTTGAAGGATGCTGATATAGATACACCAACGTAGCTTTCTATGTTTTCCTGGTCATGCGAGTCTCTGATTTCGGTGTCAAAGTCCTCTTCTGCCACATCATCTCTGTCGGACTTCTTTTGCATTATCAAGCGAGCAGTTCCAGCCGGAACAAGTTTCTCGAAAATTTCATTGAAGCTCTTTGCGACTTGTTTGAAGCTCTTGGTGATAGCTTGGTCTTTTTGAGTTTTTAAATTGTTGATCAATTCTTCAATAGATTCTTTAGACAGCTCAAGTTCGCTTCTTCTTTGAACTAGCTCATCCCTCTCTCTTGTAAAGGTATGATACTGTTCAATGGCCTTTTTATTAACATGAGAATACTTCGAGAGTTTGTTGTTCACAGTGTTCAACCTCTTTAGAAGCTCGTTAGAAGAAATTTTATCATATGCAGCATGATTGAATGCCTCTTCCGGAAGTACCCCCAAATCTCGAATTTTTTTCTCGATCTCGCTTCTCCTATCTTCTAAGATAGCCTTCTTGGCTAAGCTCTTTTCGGTCTCCTTAGAAAAGTCACCCAATTTTTTCACAATGGCATCTCGCTGCTCGGTTGCAGCTTGCAATAATTCTTCGCTCTGGCTTATTTCAGTAACAAGCTTGTTATACTCATCAACTGCAGCCTGATGCCTTGATTCTGATGTATCAAGCTGCGTTGTGAGATATTCTATTTCATTTTCGATAGCTTTGACATTGGTGTCCAGGTATTGGGAAGTTGGATTACTACTATCCCTTAAAAGACTCTCTAACGTTGGCTTGAAGTTCATAGATAATTCTGACTCGTACTTGGATACACTGCCTTCCAAGTCTGTCAAGTTATTCACAACACTATCAAGCTGTGTCTCATAATCGGCAATTGAGCTGTTCAAATTGCTTAATTGCAGCAGTTCCTCTTCTGACAAACTTTTTGTGAATTCAGTCGCCAATTCTTCTTCGTTCTGATTTATTCCAATCAAAATCTTTTCTTTAACAACTTTTGCGGACTCTAAACTAATGACAAGAGAATCATGATTCTGTTCAGCGTTACGTTTCTTATCCTTAAGTTGAGATAGATTCAATTTTAAGGGATCAACATCCGCTAACATTGAATCCAATTTACGAGAGTTGGAATGAAGTTCATTGTTTTTAGTGGTCAATTGGTGATTTAAACTCTCAATTTCTTTCAAGCACTGTTCTAAGTCTTCCTGGAGCTTATTCAAATCACGCTTCTTTTTGATTTGGGTCTTGAGGGCGTCCAATCGTAAGTTTTTATGATCCCTGTAACCTCCACTCAACACACCTTTCACTTCTGCTCTATCACCATCTAATGTTATTGCGTTCACCTTGAAAGAACGTGCCAATTCTGAACCTTTTTGTAAGTTACTGCAAACTATGGTTCTACCGAAAACTTGTCTTATAGCTGGTGTAACTCTATCATCGTCAACCTTTATCTTCTTTATTAAAGGTATACAATGATGTTCACTGCTGTCAGGATATTGCACGTTCGGTGGGTTCAATCTGTTCAAGGGCATGAACGTAACTCTTCCCGCTTTTAGACGTACCAACTCGTTCATTAGCAAAGACGCTGTCGTGTCGTTGTCTACTACGACATGAAAGAGTGAATTTCCGCCAACAACTTCGACTGCAGTTTTATATTTATCACTGACACTAAATAATTCAGCTAGTGGACCATACACTGAATCAGCAAGGTGTAATTTAGTCAGGATTACTTTGATTGAAGCTAATCCTTGCGCCTGAGCTCTGTCCATAGTTTGATTTACCTGAAAGTTAGCTTCGTTTAAGTCATTGGTTAATGAATCATGTATACTTCGTAATCTTATCTCTTCTCTCCATAAGCGTTTCCTGTCATCTGTAAGTTGAACGATTTCTAATTTCAAATCATTGATACTTTCTCTCAAATCCGCAACTTGATTTTCATGAGAAGTGCTATTAACCTGCAATTCTAACTGCTCTATTTGATCATTCAATTGAAAAATTGCGGATCTGCTTTGATCTACGTCGTTTTCTAATTGAGCTGTTTTCGACTCAGCATTTGCAAGCTCCTTCTTTGATTTAGCAATTTGAGATTTGAGCCAGGCATCGCGTTCTTTTTTAGACTTAAACTTGGAGAATCTATTCTGCTTCGAATAAAGAGATCTCTGTTTGATTAGCAAATCCGATAATCTGTTTTTGAGTTCAGCCTCCATATTTCTACACTTCTCCAAGTCCGGTTTGAACTCAGCGATCTTCTTTTCGTGGTCAGCAATAAGCTTTCGGTAGTTATCGATGGAGTTCTTATGAGCGTTATACTGTTCCTTTGCAGCTTTGATCGCGCTTTGTATTTCGTTCAACTTCCACTTCTTATCTGTTATAGCATTAAGGAAGTGCTTATAATCCTTATTTGTTTGATCCTTATCCAAAGATGCCATTTTTAGAGAAATCTTGAGTTCGGCGAGAGAATCTTTAAGCTCTTGACACATTACATCTCTTCGGTCAAGTTCCTCCAAGTCATGTTGTGACTCAGTTAGTAAATCGTTATACGTGCCATCTATACGATCGATCTGCTGGTTGAGCTCATTTTGCTCCTGGCTGAATAGGTTGTACTCTAAAATCTTCTTAGACTTTTCTAAGGACTGAAACTCCTTCAAATCCTTAGATTCGACCTGCAAGTCTGAAATTCGCTCGTCTATAGATTTGAGCGCTTCGTCGATTCGTTGTTTCTTGAAGTCCGAGTTTTCCATCTCCTTCATGGACTCCTTTAGCTTGGCTTCAAATACCTTGGCTCCGCTGACCTCTTTCAACAAGCTCAATCTCTCGTGGTCCTTCGAGTTCGTCAACGCTGTGATACGTCCTTGAGGAACAATGTAGTACGGGTTCGACCGCGAGAACCCCGCACTCTCAAGCAAGTTCATTATATCGGACCTTGTTGACGACCTCCCGTCTAGCGAGTAGTCGTCTTTCTTCAACCCAATGGTTCGTCTGATCGAGATCTCGTCCTTGTTGATAGGAAACCTTCGATCCGTATTGTCAAACACAATCTCAACATAGGCTGACATGACAGTTCCAGAACCCTCATGTATCAACCCCTGTCTCTCCTCCCTTGTCATGTGTGTATAGGCATCCGATAATACAAATCTGATAGCAGCAAAAAAGTTTGATTTACCTGATCCATTTCGCCCAACTACAACATTATGGTGACGTGAAATCAAGTCGATTACCGTCGTATTCTTATAAGTCTTGAATCCTTGAATTATTATCCTCTTGATATACATCCTTATATGACTCTCTTCGACTTGTATCCTTTACTTTAAGGATGGCAATTTGATAGTACAGTAAATAAAACCAAATAAATCAACGCGTCTATTAATATTACACAATATAAACGCGCGAAATACGCCCAGTAGATTTTGCAGCGATGAAGAACACTTTAAAAAGATCTTTTAATACATAGAATTAGTGGTATATAGGTATGTAGAGACAAAGGAGTTAGCTATCCAAGCCTTTCCAAGTGTCACCGAATTTGTCTTCTAAAGAGCCGAAATTCAGGTAGTGACTCCAAGGTTTATCATCGGGAGCATATCTTTCTGGAGGAAGCACAAAGGGGACGCGAACAGGGATATTGTGTTCTTGGGATACTTTCTGCTTTTGTTTGGTGGAAAATACGGGGACGAGCTTCTGGTCTTCCCTGCCGTGCACTAGGACACCCAACTCGTAGCTGGCTATTTCGTAGTTGTTTGGGTCCAGCGAACGGAATCTTAGCTCTCTTCGGGCGCCCCAAGCCTGCTTGGATAGGTTGTGGCTAGCCATGAGAATCCAGCCTAAAGACTGCCATTCGTCGCCGCCGTCACACATATATAGCTTCACATGTGGAGGAGTTTCGTCTCTTCCGGCACTTCGCTGGGAGGCTCTCCACCTGAACAAATAGGGCTTGATGTTTTGCTCGTACTGGTTGCGGTGGATGGCGGATGTGTCATACTTGAAGTGGATTGCCTGCCCCGAATAGAATCCTGTTCCGCTCAGAGCAATGTCTTTGGCGCTTGGGTAAATTATGTAGGGATTATAATTGTAAGTCGATTGGTGCTCACAGAACAGCCTGCTTCCTGGCTCAAGTACGTCGAAAAGGCGTTCGCTGGCTCCCGAAAACACGAGAGGACATATTATGTGTGAGAATACAGACGCTGTGTTCTTTTCTTTCAATGCAAATGGATATGAGATGGAAGTGACCTGTGCTAAAATATTATACTCCTTGCTGCAGTCCTGGTTCCCAATAAGCAAGTTGTTTCTCTTCAAAACTTGATATAGCTTTCCATAGCCATACTCTTCGCTGGTGTCATTCATACGGGATAGGTTAAAGTTCCCTGGCACACTTGCCACAAGCTCAACGTCAATGTGTGACATATCGAATTCGGAAAGTCTATCTGCTAGCCCCTTGATGGCTTCTTTCTTATACCGCCTAAGGTATCGAATTAAATCTATTTGGAATTGAGACTTTTCATGAGTACCTCTCGAAACCCTACAAAGACGCCCGGAGCGCCAGCACATCTGCGTTAGTGCACTGAAGTCTATAGGCTGCAAGTTGCACGTCATGATAACCACTTCACAGGTATTGTCAGTATAGAAATTAACCATCATTTTCGTATGGTGTGTTCCAAACCTTTTAGGCAAATCAGCCACCACTTCGTCAGCGTCGACGCCGTACCTTTTCTGTACCAACTCCTTTGCTTCCAGAGACAACAATTGGCTCCCCGTCACAAAAGTAAACCTCTTGAGATCCTCAGACTTGGACACGTGCCCGAGAAAGAATTCCAAGTCTATGGAAAAGTTAAACTGGAATGAATTGCTCAAATCTTCCATGCCAATAAGGTCTGACAACGTCACTGCATCGGCATTCCTTTCTTTGTCTCTGCTACCTGTTTCTAATTCAGCACTAGCATCATATACAAGCTCTAGAGCTGATCGTATCGCACTACTATGTTTCCCGGGCCCAAAGTCCTGTCTTTCTCCTTCATGTTTCACGTCTTGTTGTTTGTGAGTCAAGTCTACTTCCTCATCATCTGTTGATTCGACAGTAATGGCATTGTCTCTAGAAGACCCTTCTTGATTCGTCGATGGATCTCGTTTGCTCTTCTTATTCAGCCAATGCTCCGCTGCTCTCAAAAATGCCTCCGATCGTTTTCTATTTGGTGTATTTCCGTTATCCATGAATATGCTTGGACTTAAATATGGATAGTAAATTCGCAATTTTCAGTAGATCCAATTATTACATACGTCAAACAGCTAAGATTTCATTGCAACAATGACAATCAGTTTGAATTACAAGGACAGTGAGATCGTGTCGTCTCCCAGTGTTGTTCTCTCTGGATCAACATCGATGAACATATCACGAGGCATAGTGAGAATACTTAACAACAAGAATAAAGTGTTTCCACCTCAATTCTTTGAGATCAACAACCGAAACTTCAAAGGGTTGATTCATGTCTCGCCAGGCGAGGCAAACCAGTTCGACATTAATGTGATTGAAAATGGGTCAATCAATGCGCTAGGATTCCCGGAGTACCACGGAGGAGAGCCTAAGGTGGTGGATAGCACGGGGTTGAAGCTCTTCTTCTACCCGTTACCCAACAACAAACCTATCCATTTATGCGTTATTGTCGGCCGGGATTCGACTTGCGAGTATGACATGCCCTCGTACAAGAAAGCTCGAGGGGAGGTTGCCAATCTTGAAACAGCAGTTCGGAAATTGAAAGTTGCAGGGCGCTTGATGCAAGCATTCACGCAGGAGGATATGAGAGCAGCCGGGCTCAGCAACAGGTCCTTTCAGTTCGTGGAGGAAATTGAGTCGGATCAAGGATTATTTGGCTACAAGGTGAAGTCTCCAACACCTCACCTGGAAATAAAGGTTCATGTCTTGCGCTCTCCGAAATCCGTGGCCGAACTTAGAGATCCCAATCTAGCGCAACAGAATCCGAACGCCAGTGACAGTGGCGGCTTATTCAACCACGCTTTAGATCTCATTAGAGATACTCCTTTCTTACGCAGCAAATATGAGAGTCAGAAGACACATATTCAATGCGCAGTGTTATATTTGGACTCTCACTTCGACGCAAATCAAAATTTGATATTGACCCACGCTGCTCTTGGCGGTGGTAACGACAATATCAAGTTAGCAATTTTTGGATCCCATGGTCTACACTCATGGCCTGTGAATTTTCCTGGAGTCACTCCTGGTTTCCTAGATGGTACCCATTTATCAAAGAAGGAGGTTGCAAATGATGCTAATGAGTGTGGTACTAGTTGGGAGTGTATGAATATCACCATAGGGGCTTTCATGCATGAGATTGGTCATCTTTTAGGATCTCCTCATCAAGTTGATGGTGTTATGCTACGGGATTACGTTTGGTTCAATCGTACTTTCATGACGAGAGAGGTCGAATGCTTACGTACAAAATCGAATGGTGCTGTGATAGATGTCCATGGTACCTGGCCAAAAGTATGTCACTGGAATAGACTCGATCTCATGAGGTATTTGTTCCATGGATCATTTGCTATCCCAACCGATGAACATGATCCTTCTTTTGGTAAGGTGTTCGAGACCTTATTATCTGTCAATGCTGATAATGAAGACAAGAATCAGGCCCCTACTCTGTACTTGACGCCTCTGGGTGCTGCATTGATAAAGTCTTATTCTGGAATTTTCCTCGTTGAATTTGTTGTCAATGACTTGTCTAGACATGCGATATTTTTTTACCCCAAAGCATATGGAGGGCCGGGTCGTCAATTTGAAATGGTCTTAGACTATAACACATGCTTATCGGAATTAAAGAAATATGGTAACGAGGTTTCCGAAAACTATGCAGTAAGGGTCCTTTCGTTAGCTGGAGATCTATACATTTCTGATTTCAAATCGCATTGTTCCTCGCATACTAAAGATGTTATAAAAAGTGATTTTGGTTTAAATAAAGGTACTTTAGTGGGTTACAAAAGCTCTGTTTTAGGTAAAAAGACGGACAATGAAACGATCGCTACATTTGACATATCCAATGTTTATCAAGTTCGTGTGTATCATGGATCGGCATTAGACGGTATTGAATTTTTTTACTACAAAAATGGGCCCGCATCAGAAGGAGCTTCAAACCATCACAAACTTAAAAAATTCATGAGTACAATATCATCCAAGTCTGATGATCATAGCCATGAAGTCACCTCGTCTTCTGCTCTATTGGGAAATAGAAAACATCACTTCACGGATTTTAATTTGAACAAAGATGAACAAATTAAAAAGTTTCATGTTAGAAATGGAGCTTGGATTGATGGTGTGCAGTTGGAGTTAAACAATGGAAGAAGATCACCATTTTATGGAAACTCCACAGGCGGACATTTGTCCACTTTAGAAGCCCCTGATGAAAAATTCTTCATTGTTGGCATGTATGGCTATCTTGGAT
This sequence comes from Millerozyma pseudofarinosa, assembly GCA_030556505.1. NCBI lineage: Eukaryota > Fungi > Ascomycota > Pichiomycetes > Serinales > Debaryomycetaceae > Millerozyma > Millerozyma pseudofarinosa. Next base: position 157,295 of record JAKTUD010000010.1, on the reverse strand, counting down.
CTTGGCTAAATGGGATGGGCATAATATATAGTATAAATTGATAGTTTTTATCATTGCATATAGTACATATGACGTATTTTGAATATTGTCATGGTAGGTCGTTGTTATCGGTTAGTCTTTCAATGACTTTATCTCTCGCTCTGTTGTATTCCACGGGATATTTGGACGATAATCCTATGCTCTCCTTTCTGGTAAATCCTAGGAACGATGGCCCGCTCTTACCCTTACCCTCCTTCAATAGTCGGATCTTCTTTTCTATTGTTATAATATCGTTTTTAAGCTTATCTATGCGGCTTGTTTTGCTGTTCAGGACCGAACTATACTTTGGGATAAACAAGCCTTCGTACATTTCTTTTACCTTCTTTAATTTCCTAATAACTTCCTCTTGCTTCTCTATAATTTTCTGGTTTTCGTTATTTAGCATTCCACTCAATTTCGCCTCTAAAGCCAATGACTTATCCAATTGCGTAGAATCCAAAGCCTTGTCGAGAGAGTTGCACAAGTAAGAAGAATATTCAGACATTGTCACAGATAGGAGTGGGCCGGTATATGAGTCACTCGAGTTTGAGGCTGTACCAGAAAGATCATCATTGCTAGAGACCTCGTCTCTCGCATCATCAGGTACTGTTTCGATATTCGTGAAATTAACGCAATCAGCTGGCTCTAATTCATCGAATTGTGCTTGACCATACTCTTCTCTTCTATCATTTGTATCAGCCATCGTATCTAGCACATAGCGTATACAACTATATATCTTCCTATCAAGCGTCCTAGTCTCTCGTATACAAGTACTGGCAATATATTTGACACAAAACCGTCACACCGCGAGGTTACACCTCGAATAGTACTTGGTAACATATCAGGTGTTCACACCGAGAATAGAATACTATTAACATCGAGAGAAACGTACATGCCGAACCATGGCATCCTTTCAGATTCAGAATTCGGATGTGTTGGCACGCTTGAAGCCATTCGGGATTCTGTTTGAAAAATCATTGCATGATTTGATCAAAGGTATTCGTTCCCATTCGAAAGAATCGGCAGAAAGTCTTCTGAAGTTTTTGAATGATGCCATCACAGAGTGTAAGAACGAGTTGCTCTCGACGGATTTGGAAATCAAAGCCATGGCTGTCCTTAAACTTGTTTACTTGGAAATGTACGGGTTTGAGATGTCATGGTGTAACTTCCAGATTTTGGAGGTTATGTCTTCCAACAAGTTTCAGCAGAAAAGAATAGGGTACTTGGCGGCAATCCAATCGTTCAAAAATGAGCAGGACCTTTTGATTCTTGCAACAAATCAGTTTAAAAAAGATTTGAACTCTTCTAATCCTACGGAGATTGGTTTAGCTTTAAGCGGTATAGCTACGATTGTCACCCCGAACTTATCTAAGGATATAAATGATGATGTTGTGCTAAAACTAAACCATTCAAAGCCCTATATAAGAAAGAAGGCCGTTTTAGCTATGTATAAAATATTTTTGAGGTTCCCGGAGAGTCTCAGGGTCAATTTCAACAAAATTATAGAGAAACTAGATGATAGCGACACCTCGGTGGTAAGTGCAACAATTAATGTAATCTGTGAAATCTCCAAGAAAAATCCCAATATATTCATCAAATATCTACCCAAGTTCTTTACAATATTGGAGACTACATCAAATAACTGGCTCATCATTAGAATTTTGAAATTGTTTCAAAGCTTGTCAAGAGTGGAACCCAGAATGAAAAAGAAAATTTGTCCTACAATAATTTCATTGATGCTTAAAACACATGCCTCATCTTTGATCTATGAATGTATTAATTGCATAGTAAATGGGAAAATGCTATCACCAGAGTCATCAAAAGATAAAGAAACAGCGAAGATTTGTGTTGAACAGATTATGAAATTCTTTGAAACTCGTGATTCAAACCTTAAGTTTGTGGGTCTTTTGTCTCTAATAAGTATAATAAAACTTTATCCAATACTATTGCATAAAGTGCCAAACGTGTCAAAGATTTTAATGGATTGTATTGTCGACAAAGACTTGATTATTAAGAGAAAAGCATTGGAAATCTCACATCTTTTGGTAAATGAAGACAATATAGCATCAATTGTGCAATCACTTTTATTGCAATTAATTTCAAAAGACCACTCTCTTGTTCCTGATTCATTCAAGTTGGAAATAATGAATAAAATTTTACTGATAGCATCTAACAATAATTATATGAATATACCAAATTTCAGATGGTACATTGCAGTTCTCAGTGATCTTATAAACCTCACCGTTTTGCCATCGTCCTCTGGAGTAGTCATTTCTGTCGATATCTCAGATGAAATTTCGTCGAAAATAGGAGCTGAATTGAAAATTTTAGCCACCAGAGTGCCCTCCAGCAGAAGCGTACTTTTCGAGAAAATAATTGTTCCGCTTGTACAAGATGAGAAAGTGCTTAAATTTTGCCCCGTATTATTAAGAGATATTTATTGGATTTTGGGTGAGTACACTGAAGAAATTGGAAATAAGTCCAAATCTATCGATGATGAATCCTCTTACACCGATGCTGATCCTCTGACGGTAGCAAGTCTTGGGAGTTTGGTTGAGATTTTTAACACTTTAGTTAATCATAGGGTAGACGAATTGCTAGACCTAACCACGTCGCAAAATTTCCCAATATCTAGCCTTATTGTTGATATTGACAATCCTGATGTTCTAGTCGTTTTGGTCCAAGCGCTTGTGAAGCTCTTCAATGGTATTGTTTCTGCTTATTCTGATTTATTTGTATTAAATGGTCGAATACAGAAAGATAAATCTTCCCAATTAAGCTATTTTTTGTTCAAGCTAATAAAATTTTTAGAAAATTGGGAAAGGCATTTGAATTATGAGGTACAAGAAAGGACCGCTTCATGGTTGGAGTTTTTAAGGCTTTGTTTCGAAGCATTAACAGAAAATGATTATTCTGATATAGAACTTTTGGAGAAAAACGAAATCGAGTATTATAAAAACTTTTCCTTACATGCTAAAAAAGATTCGGAGGCTGATTATACCAGTGAAAATGATGCTAGTGAGGATCAAAGTGGCGAAGACAGTGACGAAGAGAGCGAAGAAGGTAGTGATGATGATAGTGGCGAAGAAAGTGATGCTGATAGTGATGAAGAAAGTGGTAAAGACAATGGTAAAAACATTGCGAATACTTTTGAAATTGATGACCAACGTGACAAAAGTGATGGAAGCGGTAAGTCTCACACGAATGTGGATTATGTTGGCCAGGATATCGAGGAAAGTGAGAACATGCTTCATGACTCGAATTCTAATGGACAAGCAGTCCCAGGTTATTCGAACCAAATTGACACCTTGTCAAAATACCATCATGAATTTGATACTGAGTTGGCAAAGGCAGATGAAGAGAAGAAGGTATCCTTTGATTCTGATATTAGTGAGCTTCCTGTGTTACTCAGTCAAGTATTGCCATCATTTTTTAAATGCTACAGCTTGAATCCAATTTCGAAAAATGCGCAAAAGAACATTGAATTACCCGATGACATTCCAAATGATGAAATTGAAGATCTTCATGTCATTCCTGACGAAATAGATACCTCTGAAGCTGAAGAAGATACCTACTTGGACTTATTAATCAAGAAAGAGGAGGCACATCTTCCGGTTATTCCACAACAAGACCAAAGCATCTTTGGTGTGGAGGCAGCATTGAACAAAAAGCAACAAAGATTAGAAAGAATGAAGTATGATCCATACTATCTTGCATCTGATGCTGTGAAAACATCATCTAAGTCTAGAATAAAAGATATTTTTAGACCAAACTTCGTGAAGCAAGATTCGCCTGAGGCCTTAAGCGGTACACCTTCTGTTAAATCATCAGATAGTTTGAAGGGCCTTAAAAATCTTAATAAACGACAAAAAGAGAAAAAGCCCGTAAAGGAGAAGGTTCTTATATTGAATGAGGAGACAATTGGTAATGAGGCCAACAGTAATGAGAATGAATATCCGCAGAAGTCTTCAAAAATGAAGAAAGATCCATTAAAGATCGGTTCTACTCCTTTCGACAAGTTTGAATTTGACTCTTCTGCTAATAACTTGCTCATAAATGAAGCTGAAAATAATGAAAATGGTGATATTGATTTGGAGGAAATTAGGCGTAAGTTAGAAGAATCGTCTGTAAAAAAGGAGAAAAAGAAAAAACTGTCCAAGAATGGCTCAAAATCAAAGAAAACTAAAACCACCAAACCCGACACGGATAAAAAGACCAAAAAGAAGCCCGATAGTGTCGATACCCCAGTCGATAATGCGGATATTGTAACTGTCAAGAAATCCAAAAAGAAAAAGAGTAAAGCAGTCATTGAATAAAGAACGCTTTTATTCGAACCACAACATACAGACTTTGTCAGAGTTGGTTTCCCTTGATTATAGCTTTGAAGTATGCATTCTATTTAATACATTATAAATCTTCTAAATTACGTGTACGTTTAATTTCATTCAGTTAAACTATAGAAGAGATTTCAAATGTTGGTATTCGATAAGGCTATAATTTTTCCTATATATCACGTTGCTACCCTATCTTCGAAGTGGTGCCAACGCTCAACATATCTGCCATAGAATTTAAGATCATTACGCTCTCCTGCTGGAGTTCTACCAAGTAGTTTGCCTTTTGCTTCGTTCCAATGGTTGAAGGGTATCTTTTTCCATTCCTTTAACTTCTCTTCCTTACTGTAGCCAAGTTTCAGAAGAAAAGCGGAGTTCAAAAGCTCAGGGTCAAGCTCAGCTTCATCACTAGGGTTGCAAAAGTATATAACCACTAATCTCTCAAGATGTCTTTGATCCTTCGGCGGTTCTACAACTCTATGCAAACATGCCTTGAAATAACCTCCAGATATAAACTCCAAAGAGTCGCCGATGTTTACGATAAGTGAATCAGGTCTGTGGTTCACGTAAGTCCAATTTCCGTTGTAATAGTTTTTAATTTGAAGAGCAAGAATTGGCAGCGATGTAATAAAACTGAAAGCACTGATGTCTGAATGGCCCCTGAGAAAAACACTTTCAGTAATCTTTGAATCTTCTTGCTTCTCGTAAGGCTGGTACAACATAAAACGTCCATGACTGTTGGAACTGTCTTGATTTGTTCCGTAATGGGCAAAGTATTTGGAAAGTAAAGTGCCTTCTTCTATCCCAAGAATCAAATCACACAAGTTCAACAACCTGGGCAACACGAATTGATGAATATGGTTAAAATATCTTGCTACAACATCAATATTATCTGCTATGGGGGGAGGATGTTTCTGCCTTTCTGCGACAAAAGAATCATGGTACGTTTCTCTCACGTTATAGTGCGTAATACTGTCCCGCACTCCCTGTTTGATTTCCCAGTAACCCTTAGGCTTGAACCCTTGATCTCTTTCTCCTCCGAGCTTCTCTTCGGTAATCACCTCATCTTCCTTGCGTTCTGTGCTAGCAAGAAAGTTTGATTTTACTGATGATGGAAGCGTCACCGTCTCGTACCCAATTGTCTTTACCTGATTCACGAATTCTCGAGAAAGGCCAAAATTGACTATATTGAAAAATCCATAAGTGCTAATCGACTCTTCGAGAGCTCTGGCTAGTTGCTTTCTCTGTTCCAAATGCTCAGTGCCTTCTTCGTAGAGAGAAAGATCAATCGCGCTTAAAGTAATCCCATCAAGTTTTTCCTTGGTACCTGGAGGATGCAAAACTTGCTCTAAATTGCCCTTGGGCTTTATTTCTTCTTGACTCATTTGCCTTATTTAACCTTCTGCTGCTGTATGCTCCTTCTATACTGTTGGCTTTGTCATTGCTATATAGGCTTGATCTCTGCTTGAGCTGTGGCTCTTTTATAGTGTGAGGCTCGCTATCAAAACCACACTTGTTGCAACTTTCCGCTTTCAACTCCGATCGCAAGGATCGACAAATCACGAATCCCACTTTTATACCTTTACTAATATATAGATAGTAACATTACGAGATATAGTTGAATTTGGAAATAAGAACAGCCTAATATGCCTGGTATGATCATTGTAACGGAGTGTTCTATCTAAATCGAGATAATTTAATACATAAAGTGGGATAAATATCGATCATGTTGATGAGATTCAGTCGTCCGATTCGAAATAAAGCCACAATTCTGTCATACTGTAGATATGCTTCAGCTTAACAACTTATGTAGTAAATAAAAGACACAAGATCTTATCTTGTACCATAACATTTTTTCTTATAGAAGGACGTATCAATAGTATTTGCAAATGGTGCTTCCCTGGTTTATTCCACAGTTGAGACATATCGACGATCAACAGTACAGTGCCGACATTCTGGACCACCCAGACAATCATGCTGAGAATAGTGCGGCTGCAGGGTCAGATACGGACATCCATATACGAGAATATCGGGATGAGAGCAAAAGAACATGGAAAGACTTTTTCAATGAGTACGAGTATCGCTACACCAAGGACGAGTCCAGAGAGAAGCAGCTTTTAAGGTGGTTTGACAAGGGCACTACAGTGGCGGAAAAGAAACTTATTTGCAAGCTTGATGTTCTCATTGCGTTCTATTCTTTTTTGGGTTACTGGGTGAAATATTTGGATTCGTCTAATCTCAATAATGCGTATGTTTCTGGCATGAAAGAAGACATTGGCATGTCAGGCAACGATTTGATTAACACCCAGGTAATTTTCCTCGTCGGAAATATTATTTTCGAATTGCCCTGGCTCTTTCTTCTTCCTCGTGTTTCTTTAACGTACGTACTCTTCATATCAGAGCTCATTTGGAGCATCTTCACCTTGGCAACTTATCGTGTAGAAAACCCGCAGAGTTTGAAGGCCTTTAGGTTCATCATTGGAGCCGCTGAAGCTGCCTATTTCCCTATAATCCATTACACATTGGCATCTTGGGTATGTGTGCTTTTTTTTTCGAATTCTGTAATATCCTACTAACATTAGGTAGTATAAAAGCTCTGAAGTGAGCCGCAGAGGTGCTTTATTTTACATGGGGCAATTCTTGGGTGTTTTGACATCCGGCCTCCTTCAAAGTGCAGCCTCCAAGCTACATTACTTGAAGGGATGGCAAAACATGTTTATAATTGACGGGCTGGTATCCTTGGCTGTCTCTCTCATTGGTCTCTTCTGCTTGCCAGGAACACCTATCCGCTGCTACTCGATATGGTTGACCGACGAAGAAATACTTCTAGCTAGAAAAAGAATGAAAGACAACAAAACTGACCTAGGTGTAAATGTGAAGTCTTTTTTTGATAAGGACACCTGGAAGAGAATACTCTCGTCATGGCATTTCTGGCTTCTCTCGCTTATCCAAATGTGTGGCTTCAACACCAATAGTAGCTCTTCAGGCTCCTTTGCCTTGTGGCTCAAGTCACTAGACAGATACTCGGTTTCAAAGTTGAACAACTTGACTGCGCTACCACCGGGGTTGGGAATGTTCTATACCATTATTGTTTGCTTCGGGGCTGATTTGACGGGAAAGAGATTTGGATTCATAACGTTTTCCTTTTTCATGAACTTCATAGCACACATAATTCTAGCGGTATGGAATGTGCCCGAGGCAGCAAAGTGGGCCGGTTTCTGTTTGGTGTACTGGTCCTGGAGTCAAAGTTCGGTCTTTAACCCTTTGATAAGTGACATATTGAGGCATGATTCTAACCAGAGAGCCATAGAATGGATGATAATCTACATACTTGGGCTCCAGTCGAGTGCTTGGGTTCAGCGACTCGCCTTTCCCACCACAGATGAGCCACGATACCTAGCCGGGTACACTTCCTGTGCCGTTTTCAGTATGGCATTCAACATCTTCTTGGTCGCTGCCTACTTCCTCTACAAGCGAGACGAGAGGAAAAAGGCATTGGAAAACGGTATATTCCTCTATGATAGCAGGAAAGGCATTCCAGAAGAGATTTCCTACCAAAGAGTGCCCGTTGTCGACCCAGACGCTAAAAAGAGCGCTAACATAATTGTCACTACTAAAGACTCGATCTCGATCTAGATCTTTCCTATTTCAGTTTTCGCTCAGCACTGATGGTGTCACCATCAGCGCTTTTTATGAACATGTGACTTTAGTTCATTTTCCACTGAACTACCTTATCAAGGCGTCATCCAATGTCCAGTTGCCAGTCGAGAATCTTCCTACACAAAAGTTTCAATGGTGTATGGCTTTATCGCCCTTTTTCCCTATTTGGACTCTACTAGACAATAATGTTCTTATGTGCGAAACATTCTTCTGAAGAAGACTCCCGGTGCCCCTTAGAGAGACTCTGGTAGTAAAACAAACTTACCAGTCATCTCACCTTGCGTCAACGTCTCTCTAGCTCGATTTGGAATTATACTTTGCCCGGGCACCATATTCCATCCCCATAGTGCACGCACGCAATTCCTCAAGAAAGTCTACGGCTGTGTATTTTTGAAATCTCTCAAGTTTTATAAACTATACTCCCACGCCACAATCGGGACTTTTGGATCCACACGGCTAAGGTCTTTAAGATGGAAGCTCCGACAGTTGTCAGCCTATCCTTAATTGTGAAAATACGAAAATCTTTCTATATTACTCATAGACTTCTCTCGTAAATGCTAGTTTAAAGTGTGGCTTTCGCAGATTTGTCTTATCTCCTGAAAAGTTTGACATATATATGAATCATTAGCCGTCCCAAGAAATGAATTATTAGTAGGTAGTTTTGTGAAGTGAGCGAAGTACAGGTTTGGCTATTGAAGGACCTGAAGAGAGTGTAAGTAATTCGGCCATGTCGAACGAAGAAAATAAGGAAAAAGAACAGGTTTTCAACGAGTCTGTACAATCCAAAGACGCAGAGGATATGGCGGGCCACAAACGAGTAGTTGGCACCAAGTATGCCGATGTGACTTTGGATTTCATGCTAGCGCATGATGCAGAGACCCCAGAGATCACTCCTCAGGAAGACCGAAAGCTCTCCAGAAAGCTCATGATAAGGGTGCTTGGGCTCACAATGCTTATCAATATGATGATGTACATGGATAAGGCCACCTTATCTTACAGTTCGATTCTCGGGTTCTGGGAGTCTACTGGCTTGAACCAAACCAAGTACAATAACGTGAACACCATTTTCTATGTTGGGTACATTGTAGGACAGTTTCCGGGTACCTACTTGCTTTCCAGGATACCTTTGGGAAGATTTATTTTCGGCATAACTCTCCTTTGGTCCATCATCATTTTCCTTCACTGTGCTGCGTTTAACTACGCTGGTGTGATAGTGTTGCGGTTCTTCCTTGGCTTCACTGAATCCGTAGCTATCCCTCTTTTGACTACTACAAACGGTATGTTTTTGACTAGGGATGAGAGAGCTGCAACCCAGCCAATTTTCTATATGTCATGCTTGGGTTCTCCGATACCGATTGGGTTTATTGCCTACGGTGTGATTTATGCTAATGCCGAAATAAAGGGATATCGTGTTTTAAACATTATAATCGGAGGTCTTACTTTCATTTTGGCAGGAATAATCTGGTTCATATATCCTAATAATCCTACAGATGCCAAGTTTTTGTCGCAGAAAGAAAAGGTATGGGTTATAAGGAGAGTACAGAGATCTCAGAATATATCAATTGAGCAAAACGTATTTAAAAAACATCATGCTATCGAAGCTCTCAAGGATGTGATTTCCTGGTTAATCTTCTTTTTCTTCCTCTTGCAGCAGCTAGCCAACAATTTGCCTTATCAGCAAACCCTTTTATTTGAAGAAATGGGTGGTGTCTCTAACTTGGGCTCCACGTTGGTCACAATTGCTGGTTCTGGGTTCGCATTGGCGTGGTCCTTCTTTGCATGGCTAATGATGTACATTTTCCCTAACACAACTTGTCTTACTATTATTTGGAGTATCTTCCCGGCATGGTTGGGTTCGATACTTGCCGTATCCTTAGACATTAAGAACTCCATTGGAATGTTGGCGGCTATCTGTATGGCATCTCAAGCATTTGGCGTCTCGTGGATATGTTCCTTTGGTCTAGCAACAACAACTGCCGGTTCTTCCTATACCAAAAGACTTACTAGGAATGCTATGAACATGGTAGGCTATTGTATAGCTAATCTCATATCGCCTCAATTGTGGAATGATAAAGATAAGCCGAAATTTGTGCCTGCCTGGATAGTTCAGATAGTTCTTAGTTTTACTATAGCACCTTCGTTGATCGGCATAGTCTGGTTCATTTTAGCAAGAAGGAATAAGCAGAGGCTTGCTGATTTAGATAAAAACAAATTATTGGGTGTTGTTAAAAATGATGAAGATGAAGAGGTTGTTGTCAGCGTTGCCAACTTAGACTTAACAGACCTTGAGGATAAAAGTTTCATCTATCCTTTATGAAATATGCTTTTATCTTCTCACTGTTCATGATTGTAACAAAAACCCCATTTTATGAAGTGTATTGTAATTAGTTAGATAGATTATCAGAATATTATTGCGTTAAGGTTAAGCTGAGCTTGTAAAAGCGATATCTCGATTCATGTGTTGCTTCTCTGTATTCTGTTATAAAATTCAAGCATTTATCGTCAAATCAGTATTTTTTACAATAGCTGCGAAAACTACTTTTTTGAACAAAGATCATCAAAAAATGGTTATTTTTATATTTGGATTAATGTACAATATATTACAAAATTAAGGTAATGAGATGAGAAAATGCAAGTGTGATTGTAATAAATTTGGATACCAGTCTAGCTACCCATAGCACGTCTTTTTAAAGATGGCTGTGAACTTAACCTCCACGAATCTTTATCTTTAGCAAATTTATCGAAGAGTGGAACTATTTTCTGGCTCTTTCGCTTTTCTGAAACTTTAGATGGATCACTCTTTCTGAAAAAGGTTGGTGCAAGCTCCAAAAGCCACTTAGAATCAATTGTAGTCACACAATGCATGTACTCCTTCGTAGTCAAAAGCAATGTATGGTATATGACAAATTCAACACTTTTACCATAAAGCGAAGAAGACGGATGCATGTAAACGGTTGTTTGTTCTGCTAAAGTTTTGTAACCTTCTTGTGGATCTCTTTTGGATGAATGCTTGAAAAATCCAGCACAAAGAGCTCGTCTTACCTTGTCTAGACTAACGCCACATGACACAATTTGATGATGATACTTTGACATTATCGTAACCAACTGTTTCCTCACTTCTAATGCCCTCCTTAGACTTCGATCATGTATGTAATTTTCCTTACACCATTTCGAACTGTATCCGTTTAAAGCCCAAGACTTGTAAACATTTAGCAATGTCAAGTGATCACCGTGAGAATGCAAAAATAGGCTTCGTTTCTGATCGGCTTCTTTTTGCTTTTCTCTTGGCCGGTAAAATATTGTTTGAACTGAAAGCATTGCCACGATTGTTAATATTTCGTCAGAACAACCAAACTCCAGTGACATGATCAAAGTTTTCGCTAGTGCTGGCTCCATCGGGAAATCTGCCATTTTTTGACCCAAATCAGTAAGGTATCCCTCACTATCTAGAGCAGATAGCGTATATAAATCTTGAAGTGCTTTAACCATTGTATCAGTAGAAGGAGGATCCATGAAATCGAAGTCCATCAAATCGTTTATTCCCATGGCTTTCAACATGAGTATTGTATGTGAAAGATTCTGTCTCTGAATTTCGGGAACGGTATTTGGAAGCATTTCGTTATTGAATGCGCTCTCAGTATAGAGTCTATAACACTTTCCCGGCCCTGTTCTTCCAGCTCTACCGCTTCTCTGATTTGCTTGTGATTGCGAAATCGGTGATACTATCAAAGTATCCATCCCAAGCTTCGAATCATATGCATTAATCTTGACAAAACCAGGATCAACAACATAATATATTCCGTCAATAGTAATAGATGTTTCTGCTATATTTGTAGCGAATATGACCTTTCTAGAATCTGGGGGAGTTGGCTCAAAAATTCTACTCTGAATTTCTGAAGGTAGTGAGGAATAAACCGGGAGAATAATTAATTCTTGAATAGCATCACCTAGGTGCCGTACCCTCTCTGCCAAAATTTCGCAACTATTATCTATTTCCTCTTGTCCTGTTAAGAACACTAAAATGTCTCCTCGCAGCTCTGACACATGTATCTGCATCACCGTGTCTAATGCGGCTGCTAAATAATCAAGTTCAGGTTTCTTAGTGTATAATATCTCGACAGGATAAGTTCTGCCAGGAATTTTTAGGATAGGGCATCCATTAAAGAATTTGGAGAACTTCCCTGCGTCTAATGTAGCGGATGTAACAATAACTTTAAGATTTGGGTTAGATTTAGCTGCTTTTTTCAAAAGAGCAAACAATACATCTGTAGCAATGGTCCTTTCATGGGCCTCATCCAACATTATGACCGAATACTTGCTCATATTAGGATCATATAATGCTTCTTTTTGAAGTATACCGTCAGTCATATATTTTATACTAGTCGCATAAGAAGTCTTATCATCAAAACGGACAGTATATCCCACTTTTTCTCCAACTTTACATCCAACTTCTTTTGCAACCCTATCAGCCACAGAAATTGCCGCTACTCGTCTGGGCTGAGTACATCCAATTACCTTATGCTCATTGTTGATCCCATTATACCCAGATTCTGCTAAATATTGAACTATTTGGGTCGTCTTACCAGATCCTGTTTCTCCTACTATAACAACGAATTGATTTTTATCAACAGACTTGATTATTTCATCTTTCATACTGAATACAGGAAGAGACTCACGCTGATCCTTAATGGACAAATTGGTTCGTTTTCCATAGGTCACGTCTTTGTTCTTTTGCTTCTTTTTCCATTCCGATATCGTCTTTTGCGTTTCTTCTTCAACTAATGTATCTGAATCACTATCAAAGTTTGACAGTAACGGATCATCTGTATCAATTGTCTTCTTCTTAAGATTCTTTCCACTTTCCTTCTTTTCCTTTGCTTTTTCATCTCTCATATCTTGCACAAGTTTTGAACCCATCATAGCAACACGTCCTAATGAACCTTCTGGGTTTTTTATGATCTTAACAGGTGCAAAATCAACCGAAGACAGTGTCTTTCCTTTCAAAAATTCAGGTTCATCATCATTTAGTTCAATATCAATGTTTTCCTCTTCTTCTTTCGTTGTATGTTCATCGACTTGTTCATGCTCATCCTCGTTATCAGCCAAAATATCAGCATAATCTTCGGCTGATATAGCACCAGAAGAGATAAGTTGTCTTATTTCCCATCTCTCAGGAGAGGTTAGTCTCCTTTTCTTCTGAGTATTTGAAAAAGCCACTTTATTTCCAGGGCGACCTCTTGCATCGCTTTCAGAAACCTCATCACTCCTATCTATTCCAGTATCCTGGTCTATTCCTCTCATACTTAAGCTTATTTTATCCCGAGAAAAACGCTTGGATGTAGATTCATTTTTCTTATTATCTAATACTTTAACGAATACCTTCTGATTTAACTTTAATACATCAGACACCTGTCGTATACGTTCATTTCTACTAAAGGAGATCTGGGAAATATGACATAAACCTGATATCATGGACTTTGGACTGTGAAGTCGTATGAATGCACCATATGGAACAATGTTGCTGACGTATCCAACATGCACAGACCCTGGTATCAATTCAGGTTTAGACATATTATTCGCATCAAATGTATTCGACGCTTTGAGACTGATATTTTCAGCGGAATCTCTCTGCTGCCTACTCTTATCGGTCTTTTGAGTATGACTATAGTTAGTGGGTTGTGCAACAGGTTGAGATAATCTAGCTTGTTTCTGTTTCTCTGAGTCATAATCAGATTGCGAGTCATGATCATCCATTATAGAAAACACCTGCTTGATAAGGTCACCTGGGAACGCATCGCCTCCGTTCTGCTTAATCAATTCCTCGAACTTCACGAGTCTTGACTCTTTAGTTTCATCTCCTTTAGCATTTTGATACAAGTTAACGAAAAATTTTGCCAAAGTTAAGTCAGTATCGTCTATTTCAAGTGTCCTCTTTATACATTCTGAGATACCTCTCAAGAAACTAGACGTATCTTCCAGTGAATCCAGCATCTATATTGATATAGTTTACAGCACTTCTCATCTCATATTTGAATATTCTATTGGCATGCATATAGAGAAAAGTAACACAAAACCATATGATGTAGACTGAACGATCAGTGTTGCAAGATAATGATAGTTTGACTACTTGACAGCCATAGTTGAAGTAAAAGCCCCATAATGTCGATGCCAGAGAAGGAATAGAGAAATATGTATCTTTTTCTCTTTCTCTAAAAAGGAGGATTTGGGGCTGAAATGTGGATGCAATATCATATCTTTTATATAGGTACTATCTACATCTAAGACCAATAACGGGTGAAACTTTTTTGATTCCTAGTTCTAGAGAGCTATACATCATACCCAGTGGATCTAGGAGGGTCGATGTACTTTTATGGAAAGAAGGTTATCAACTTAGTGTTCAAGCTAGTCAGTTTAAGATATCCATCGGGTAGAGATCCTCTATTCTATATTTTATGTGAAACAAAACCAACATAATAGGAACCACCTACTTCAAAGCTGGCGGAATTCGTAATCTGAATGTGATTAAGTATGTAAAATATAATTTTATACACTAGGTTAAACGGAAGGTGACATGAGGGCTTATAATGTTCAAAATTTGATTTAAGTGAAAAAAAGTGTATCGGGAAACTTGAAAAGCGTAGGCGCGAGGAGATCACAATGAGCCACAGTCTCTGACTCCATCCTTGTCAATGATTTTCACGTAGTATCCTTTGAAATCAAGAGGCATTCTTACTTCAAGCTCTTTCAAACTCAATTTCAAAAGATCCAAGCCCTGCTCGACAGTCATGCCTTCTTTATAGTGTCTATCGAAAAGCGATGTACAGTAAAAAGCAGCATATCCATGGGCCGCATATGGAAGTTCTACCTGTGTGCCCAAGTAATCTATCCAGTTTAACGTGGGTGTATTGGTGGCAGCATCATATCCACCAATCAAAACATTAACCTGGTAAGGCTTCCGAGAACGAATAGATGTGGCCAACTGGTTTCTAACGAAGGATGCTGTAGCTTTGGGACTAAGCTCAATGTCATTCTCTCGCATGCTGTACAACTGAATGTTGGCTTGGATGTATTCTGCAAAATTAACAGTATCACCGGCCTCTCCTGTGTATGCAATTAAATTGTGAGGATTCAAGGTACGTGTCTTATCATCAGAGGCTTTCAATACTGTAATACCTCTAGTGGCAGCCTTAGAAGTGGCTATAATTGTAGCATCGGCCACTCTGATACCTAAAATTACATCCATCTTAGCTCTCTGCTTCTATTCTTCTTTTAAGCGTAGAATTTCTATTCAAAAAATTAGTAAACACCGTCAATTCCTATTAAAGACTGAAGTCAATCAAAGTTGTTATAACTGATGTATAACTGAAAGGGCTTTTATTTCTTACGCCTGGTCCTTTTTTAATGTATACTTTCAAAGGTATATTATCGTTGGCACTAACACTTTGCCATCCAAATAAGTGCGCTGCTCAAATATCATGGCAGATGAACCTCTACAGAACAACCCTATGATCTGAAGGGCCATAATGGTTCGCAAGAGCTTATAAGTAATGTTATGTTAGCTATAATACTATTTAGTGAGAGATGAGAGCTTCTTGTCGACTATTTTAGTGATGAAATTGGCTAAAGGACCGTCGTTCTCTAGTTGGCTGTTCAAAACGAGTTCGATCTGCTTTTCGATGAGTTTTCCTGTCAAGTCAACCTCGATATTAACCGTATCACCTACTTGTTTGAGCGGAATGATAACCTTTCCTTGTGTGTAACTGACTAGCATAACTGAGAACTCTGCTGTTTCGTAGTTTACGTCGGTAACTGTCAAGGAGGTACCATCAATGGCAATAAAACCCTTTTCCACTACGTAGTTCATATATTTAGCGTCCCTTAACTGGAATGTAAAGTTCAACGCGTTATGATCTGCCGACCTCCTTGTAATGGTCGCAATTGTATCAACATGGCCCTGAACTACATGGCCACCCATCCTGGTCTCTCCAGAGACAGCTCGTTCCAAATTGACCTTTGATCCCGTCCTGAGATCGCCAAGGTTAGTCCTTCTGAGTGTTTCAGGAGCTACTCCAACTTTAAACTGTCCTTTATCTTTGTCAAAATCAGTCACAGTGAGACACACCCCGTTGCTGGAAATCGAGTCTCCAAGATGAACATCCGTCAAAATCGCACCACTATCCCCTATGGTGAGCGATGTTCCACCCCCAGTTCCCTCAGCATTATCACTCTCTTTATACTCCACAACAGTACCTATGACTTCAACGATACCTGTAAACATGTTAGCTGGCTGAATCAATATTAGTCCTAATATATAGAGCCGCATAGAATGTAATTATTCGCACTCGCTCTTGTACCATGGCATTTAACGACTCTTGCCTAATTCTGAATCAGCTCAGCGAGTTCAAGGAGAGTTGTGTTCCAATTCTGAAAAGGAGACATAATATGCTTCCTCCAAGGTGAAGGTTCTTCTCCAAATTGGGTTTGTCCTTAAAGGGTCCTCTTCAAGCACATGTTGCACCCATGCACCCAAAGAGACGAGTATGAATTGATAACCATTATTGGTCTTTTCCATATCCTGCCTGCCATTCTTTAAGGCATCCACATCACTTTCATGGAGCAGTCTAGCCAATGTAATCCTCGTTGATGGCTCCAGGAGCATTAGGTGATAGGCGAAAATGTCAGAAATCATAAGGCTTAATATGTGATTGATTTTGTGACATTTTGGAGTAGTAGGTATTGTGTAACTTTGGCTCGTCCTTTTGAAAAATTGGGAAAAAGCATTGAAAGTCACCGTAGTTGAAGGTAATTAAGGATGCCATTTAGATTTCCAGTGAAGTTCGATATACCTAAGCATGCGTATGTTAATGCAAGGGTATTAAAGGATCAGTTCAAAAGGATACAGTATGCTGAAAACGAGGTTACAAGAAATGCGTTACGATACCTTGCTAGGAATACCGAATTACCAGCCAAAGTTAGATTAGAAGCACAGCTTCAGCTAACCTCCATGCCCAAATACACCTCATACAGTCAAATAAAGAATAGATGTGTTGCTACTGGACACTCAAGGTCGGTTATCAGCGACTTCAAGCTCAACAGAGTATGTTTTTATTTTCCTTTTTTGTATGCGTTTCCTCCTTCTGCAGACCACAACATTACTAGTGCAATACGATTGATGGTATATGGATCGATCTTTGTGTCCCTGATCGTACTTGTAAGATGATTGGTCTCATTCGAAAGATGGAGATTGTTTTCAAAATATTATTTCAACATTTTATTTAAAAGAAGTATACTAACATCTTATTAGACTGCCTTCAGAGATAGGGCTAGAGCAGGACTCATTCCAGGGGTTACCAAAGCTTCCTGGTGAATGACTACGTCAAGAATCAATTTTCAAACTTTATATATATGTAAATAGACTAATTACAAGAAGGGTTAATCAATGTGGCTTACACATAGCTATTCTAGATATTCCACAGTAGTGCCAAGCTTCCCGGTCTAAGGGTAGATCATGTAGTGATATTTATGATGTATCTTTCCAAGGTGTCATTGGTTCATATTAATATATGTTAGACTTTGTGTCACATCAAATTTTCACTTAGAACATTAATCATTACATACTTAGTATTTCAAAGGTGTCTCAAATAAAGGTGAAAAGAAATGATGAAGTTAGGTATAGGAATTGGAAATAAACTCATTCGCCCAAGGCTTTGCATACCGCTGAGGAGTATATCTCTTAAGCCAGACTTTTCGAAATACAAACTTATACAACAACCACCAGGTTACGTAGTGGGAACAGTAAATGATCCCTACAAGCCACCTAGTCCTAGTTATTTTGAGGGTGGTTACCATTGGGCATACGAAAGGATCATAACTATCGGGCTTATACCATGCACTATAGCCCCTTTCGTTGTTGGAACAGATATACCTATGATAGACTACACCTTTTCTATTTTGTTATTAGCACACTGTCATACTGGTTTGAAATCATGCATTATTGATTACATCCCAGAAAGAGTGTATGGTGTATGGCATAAGATTGCCAGTCGCTTATTGGTATTAGGATCCTGCGTGAGCTTGTATGGAATTTACCTTCTTGAAACTACCGGTAATGGAATTTTTGAATTGATCAGAAATTTATGGGGATCGTAGTCCTCCGAATCTTATAATTTTCATCTCATGTAACATATTGTGCTATAGTTCTTTTCACATTTAAATGAAATTTATTTATTAGAAAGCTACCATTCCTGACATCTTTTAAGTATTTATACATTCACATATAGTTATGTAACGAATAAACCTTCTTTGTATTCAAAACCTGCTGGATACAAAGCCGAGGGAAAAAATAGAATGTCTATAAGAAAAAAATGAAAGTATTATCGTAAAGCATGTCTCTTAGGTTTTCTTTTAAAATAAGATCGACAAAAAAAATGAAAGTCTACTGATTTGTATGTCTTGAAAGGTTCTGAATAGATTAGATCATATTCTTCCTTCGTCAGATAAACTTGGATCAACTATCAGATTACTTTCGTGACCTTTTGTCTCTCGTTTGGTATCTTGCAACCAAGATATACCAACCATCTTATCATCAGGGCTCAGTTTGGAATTCAGATTTGATGTAATGTCACTGGTTTCAAAAGTTTCAACAGGAAAATCACTCAACACTGACGAAACCAATACGGATTTGGACAATGCATTGAAAAACTTCAACTTCTCTTCGAGTGTGTCCAATTCGTATCCTTCTTTCTTAGGGTCTAGTAATAATTCCGCTATTCTACGAATGGTAAATGGTGGTGCTCTTCCAAAATTAGACCTGACGTAACCAATGAGTTTCGATGTGCTCTTATTTATGCTCTCAATTGATTTTGCGTTATCTCCATCCAGAGTCTCCTTGCTTGACTCAGTTGGCGTATGCCCTATCTCATCGATAAGCTGTAAAATTCCTGGTAGAGCCTTAGTCTGCCAATCACTCTCGTTGATATTACAAGCCTGATCGCTAGACGCAAGACTTCTAAGTATTTTTAAAAAGTGTTCATTCATTCAATTTATCTAACTTATCCAGACCTTAGCTTTTCCGAAATCGCTAGTCTATATAGCTCAACTTAATCTGTTATATTTCCTCTGATGGATGCAAAGCGTATACTATAAGTGACATATTTTACTGTGGGAGATACTTTTGCGTATATTTGAGACTGTTGAAATATACCAAAGATTTTTTTCAAGAATCAGGTATTTGTGGTAAGTACAGACTATAGACAACACAAATGTCATTAATCAGAGCAGCATTCAGGGGCTTTAAAGTACCAGTACAAGCTAATAGAAGGCATGCAGTCGGATTTATAAACTCAATAAGACTGAACTCCAGTGGCCCCAGTGAAAAGTCTAAAAACTCTGGATTATTCGCTCAGATATATCCTGTTAATAAAGATAGTATTAACGAGAGTGACATTGATGAATGGTTAAAGGCAGTAAAGGAATTAAGGGGCGGCAAAAGCAGTGCAGATACAGAGTATGAGATATATCTTTCCGAGTTGGCGAATCCAGAACAATTTCAACAGAATGAATTCGTGCCTACCGAAGAGCAGACGAAACAAGCAGAGAGATATGCAAACGAAAGAGTACCTGTGCAAAACAATCCAACTGTCGAGACAATAGTCAACCTTATTATGAGAGATGGAAAGAAATATAAAGCTCAAAAAATGGTTTACAGGGCATTATACATTGTATATTTAAAAACAAGAAAGGATCCAGTGGAGATTTTGGAGGAGACATTAAACAAGTTAGGGCCCCTCATGACTACCAAGGTCGAGAAGACAGGAGTGGCTAAGAACAGAGTTGTTCCTGTGCCTTTGAACAGAAGACAAAGAAATAGGTTCGCGATAATGTGGATTCTTGATGGTGCTGAAAAGAAAAAGTCTTCAGACTTCTCTGTCAGGTTAGCAGAGGAATTAATTGGTGCTTATGAAGGAAAGTCTTCTGGTTATGATAAGAGAGCTCAAATGCACAAAGCAGCTATGGCACAAAGAGCGTACATTAAATTGTGAGATCTCTTTGTAGTTTCTTAGCATGCTACATAGAATTTAAATCACTTGTATATAATAATTTCAATGGGAAGAATTTTGACGCAGTCAGACCTTGAGTTGTTTGTAACCTTTCTTTTATGTGGACATGGCTTATTACCTCTATCTTAATGTAATTTTTTTTTTTGCGCTCAAAACACAATCCACAAAGCAGTTCTTTTGTCGAATTCCAACAAACTTAAGCTTGCTACGAGATAATTTTCTGGTCAAGAATATCATTCATTGTTTCTGAGCATTACGCCAGTATTACTGTTGAACTCATTTTGTTCAAATCGAAGATTTGACTCCAAACCGGTCCTTTGAGAACAACGATGCATTCGATACATGACAAGCTAAGAGAGCTCCGTAACAAGCTTGAATATACGTTAGCTTCATACAGGCAAAGATATTACAGTAATGATACGAATCCCAGAGTGATTCAGACAAAGTTGAAGAACCTGACATTAATCTCGTTGCGAACATGCCCCAATGACAAATATATCATTAAACAAGGCGAATTCTTGGCCCTAGAAAAGAGGGTTAAGCATGAGACTCATGATATAAGCAACCTTATTGACCTCGAGTCATCAAAAAACATCAAATCAAGAAATGGTTCTGCTAGAAATTCTTTATTCAAAGGATTTGATGATAGTGTATTATTAGAACACACAAGATCCACCTTTGGAACAAATCATAAAAACATTCGAAGGGTTCGAAGCTTCGCAGACACCAAATCATTAAGAATTGAATACAATAACCAAGATTCATTAGAGGGTAATTGTGGGAAAGAAGAGAGAGAAAAAGATTTACCAAGAGATGAAAGCACATTCAAAAACTCAACTCGGAGGCCCTCTTTCAAACGAAAAATTTTTGAAGGAGTATACCGCAGGCGTAATTCTGGAATGCCGATGATACCCTCTCCAATAATAGAAATAAATAGTGCTGCAACAAACAATGACGATAATGTTAAGCAAATACATCTCAGTCCCAGCTTGAATATGTCAACTGATGAGATGAAAACATGTGAAGTTCCCATTCCAAGAAAGATTAATTCATCAAAAAAATTGTTATCATTTAACGGGGGCTCTCGTGTTCAGTCTCTCGTTTCCAGAATGAGTACAGCTAGTATCCACTCCAGTATAAATCAAGACTCCGCCAGTCGGAACGAGCAAAACAGTCTGAAAGCATGGAAAACGATTTTGAACGACGTGTCGCTATCAGCAGCTAGAGTCTCCATAGGTTACACACCCAAGAAAAGTAACGACTTCAAAAACCTAACTTCAGACTTCATCGAGTGCAAATCAGAAGACAATGAAAACTTCTTTGAAAACATTAAACCGCTCGACCAACCTCCCAGCAGCGCTGTCTCAAAGTATGCCCGCAGAAAGTTCGGTAGCTCTATTCGACTTACTAGTGGTAATATACCCATCTATCTGTCTATTTCTAGACCCATCACTCAAGACGATTACTATAGCGAGTGTGGATTACTATCCATGTACAACTATAACTCAGACAATGAATCGCATAAAGTGTTATCTATTAGAGAATAAACTCATCCGGGTTTTCAGAAGTGTAGTTGTGTACGTGTGCCTATAATGCTATCAAAAGCCTCCTATATCAGCCTCTCACTTCATTACTTCTGAGATCAAGAGACACCAATAATCCATTTTTGTGTACTGCACTTAACTATTGTATATTTCTTCCGTTAAATTGATGATTTGTTAAAAAAACATTGATAGTCAGGATGGCCTCCCAAGTGCATTTTCTAGATATCAAGGGGAAGCCTCTTCTCTCTAGGGATTATAAAGGAGACATTCCTACCAATACAATTGAGAAGTTCCCTTTATTGATATTGGAGCTCGAGGACGACAATGATGAAGAGTCTAATTATAAGCCATTTATCAACCACCAGGGAATAAACTATATCTATATCAGTCATAACAATCTATATATATGTGCATTAACTAGGAAGAATGAAAACGTGATGGCAATTATAGTGTTTCTTTCCAAGATTGTGGAAGTGTTAACACAGTATTTCAAGACACTAGAGGAAGAGTCTATAAGAGACAACTTCGTTATCATTTATGAACTCTTAGATGAAATGATGGACTTCGGGTATTCTCAGACGACAGACACCAAGATATTGAAACAATACATCACTCAGGACTACTTCAAGCTTGTGAAAAAGACCCCTCTGAGAATTGTTCAGCCTCCAAACGCGGTAACAAATTCTGTCAACTGGAGAAGTGACGGTATAACGTATAAAAAGAATGAAGCATTTTTGGATGTAGTTGAGTCCATAAACATGTTGATAAGCGCTCTGGGTCATGTCTTGAATAGCGAGATATTGGGTGAGATCAAAATCAAATCACATTTGAGTGGTATGCCTGACTTGCGGTTGGGTCTCAATGACAAAGGTATTTTCAGCGAGGAGTCTAATAACAGGAACCTCGAATTGGAGGACATAAAGTTTCACCAATGCGTTAGGTTATCTAAATTCGAAAATGAGAAGATCATTACGTTTATTCCACCAGATGGTGAGTTCACATTAATGTCTTATAGATTATCGTCCAACCAGTTTCTCGTGAAGCCTTTAATTTTGGTCGATTGCAAAATCAAAGTGCACCAGCACTCCAGAATTGAGATTATATGCTCTGTAAAAGCTCAAATAAAAAAGAAGTCCGTTGCCAATAATGTCGAAGTTATGATACCAATACCAGAAGACGCTGATACTCCTAAGTCCAGTGCACAATACGGGTCTGTAAAGTGGTATCCAGAGAAGTCCTGTCTCATTTGGAAGTTAAGAACATTTCCAGGTGGAAAGCAATTCTTCATGTCCTCTGAATTGGGCCTTCCTGCTGTTTCTGACCCAGAAGCTATTCTCTCCAAAAGGCCCATTAAGTTGAACTTCTCTATACCCTATTTTACTACTAGCGGAATTCAAGTTCGGTACTTAAGAATCAATGAGCCTAAGCTTCAATACCAATCTTACCCATGGGTAAGATATATCACCCAGGCAGGTGATGACTACACAGTAAGAATTAAATAAATCGTAATTTAATTTTTTTTTTTTTCACTTAGTCCTGTAAAAAATGTATGTATTTCGTAAGAACGATAATTTTGTGAAAAGTTCAGAGATAATCATATAATCTATAATCAATAGCTATGAATGATGATAAACTAAGAGGTGCTATTCACAATGCAATCTGGATATATGAGCAGTCATCCAAAAGCAAAAGACACCAAAGAATATCCTTAGGAAATGAAAGCAAGATCGCTAAGTCTGTTCTTAAATATAATCGCAAAAACTTCATTGATCTTCTTTCTAAAAGAGATTACTACACGAGCAAAATCAACAAGTTACTTAATGATGCTATTAATGACACGGATGCTACGTCCAGTGCGACGCAAAACCTGGTAGCTCTGGAATTGGAGCCTAAATTTATTGCTAATCGATATCATGCAATACGCTACTTAGAAAATAGCGTACTAAATGAAGAACCCAAGAGAGAAAAGTTACGAAATTTAATCGTAAAGCATTTTGAGCTACAGAGCCATTTGAAAGATATAAGAGAGAGTATGATATCTAAGCACCGACAAACCAATACTCCTGATTCTGAAGCCAATTTGAAGAAGGAGTTAAACAGCTGGGAAGAGAAAGCCATCTACAATATCAAAAACTATTCTATAGAAACTAACGAAGTCATGAATGAGCTCAAGGTGCCATTTTTTTGCATAGACTCGAATTACGTATATCCAGATTTAGACAGCGACAAGATATACATACTTAATTTGTTGGTAGAGAAATTAACTTCCGATTAGGGTCATGGATTGAGATATATAATATCCCTTTAGAAACCAAGGGTCATAATTTGAATTACAGCATCATTTGTATATAACGGATCCTTTCATTTTGGACAAATATGTACAATCCTTTCATAGGATATTCTAAAATACAATTATATATGGTATATGAATGTCATGATTTCAATCAATCATAGTCGGTTACACAACCCTTAGAAGCGTCACTTACTAACTTAGCATACTTATACAAAGTTCCTCTTCTGTATCTGGGTGCAGGAGGTGTCCACTTAGCTTTTCTTTCATCCAAAGTCTCTTGAGACACCAACACATCAATTGAATTCTTTTCAGCGTCAATAACCACTTCGTCACCATCATGAACTAATGCAATTGGACCACCGACGGCAGCCTCTGGTACAATGTGGCCGATCAAAAATCCATGAGAACCACCAGAGAATCTGCCATCAGTTAATAAAGCAACATCCTTACCCAAGCCATAACCCATCAAAGCAGATGATGGCTTCAACATTTCAGGCATACCTGGACCTCCTTTAGGTCCTTCATATCTAATAATGCATACAGTTTTCTCGCCTTTCTTAATTTCACCTCTCTCCAAAGCAGAAATAAAGTCTTCTTCTTGATCAAAAACCCTAGCTGTACCTTTGAAGTAAGTACCTTCCTTACCGGTGATCTTACCAACTGCACCACCAGGAGCCAAAGAACCTTTCAAAATCTGTAAATGTCCATTTGGCTTCAATGGGTTGGATATTGGTCTAATGATTTCTTGTCCGTCTGATAACCCAGGGGTTTTCTCCAAATTCTCTTTGATTGTCTTACCGGTTACAGTATATTGCGATCCATCAATTAATCCCTCCTTCAAAAGTAACTTCATTACAGCTGGAGTACCTCCTACCTTTTGTAAGTCTGCCATAACGAACTTACCACTTGGCTTGAAGTCAGCTAACAATGGTGTGGTATCAGAGATTCTTTGGAAATCTTCAACAGTAAGCTCCACGTCAACAGAGTGAGCAATAGCGATCAAATGCAAAACTGCATTGGTAGAGCCACCAGTGGCAATAATGTATCTAATAGCGTTCTCGAAAGCAGTCTTCGTCATTATTTCTCTAGGCTTTAAATCAAGCAGCAACAAATTCTTCATTGCTTCCCCAACAGAAGCACATTCATTAGCCTTTTCCTTTGAAACGGCAGGCGAACTGGAAGAGTAAGGCAAAGACATACCCAAAACCTCGGCGGCTGAAGCCATGGTGTTAGCGGTGTACATACCACCACATGCACCGGCTCCTGGGCAGGCGTGCTTAATCACATCCTTTCTCTCTTCTTCGGTGATTGATTTTGACAAGTACTGACCGTACGATTGGAACGCAGAGATAATGTCAATCTTGTCAGGAATAGTCGTGTTGGAACAAGTAGACGATCCAGGCAAAATAGTACCTCCGTACACCATGATAGAAGGTCTGTTGTGACGACCCATGGCCATCAAAGTACCTGGCATGTTTTTATCACACAGCGGAATAGCGATGTTACCATCGTACATCTGCGCCATGATAAGCGTTTCAAACGAGTCTGCGATGATCTCTCTCGACTGCAACGAGTACTTCATACCCTCAGTTCCGTTGGTGATACCGTCCGAGACACCAATTGAGTTGAACTGCATACCCTTCAAACCAGCCTTGTTAACTGAGTCTGTCACCTGATGGTTCAAGTCCATCAAGTGAATATTACATGGGTTACCAGTCCACCACACAGAACCCACTCCAATCTGCGCCTTGTCCATATCGCTCTCCGTGAACCCAGTCGCATAGAGCATCGCTTGCGATGCTCCTTGCGACTTTGGCTGCGTCACGATCGAAGAATACTTGTTGAGCTTCTTTTCCTCGCTGCATCTCGCTGACTGGCACATCCACCTAGCCTTCTTGCCGGCAACAAACAACTCCCGGTGTCCAGACCTTGCAAGCACCTTCTGGTTGCTCCTCAATAATGTACTCATCCTGTCTTTGCTTGTGCTCTGCTAGATAGTACTGTGATGAATATTGTCTTTTCACCTTACCTTACAAAATGACTCAGCTGAAAATTAATGTTGTCCTGCAGACAACCTGTTCTAACCGGCCTGGTCTTGCCTGTCTCCGGCACCGGCCAATCAACGCAGACCACAAAGTAAGCCGCTACGTGGCGCGGTGGAAGCCACCGCGCCAAGTGTCCATCTCTAAGACCGCACGTTCGACCCAGACAACCAACAAAGTCTGTCCTGGGGTCACGCGCGTCCTTCTGTCTTCTCGCACCCCAGAACCTTCCACGGCATGACACAGGTGCCACAAAAAGCTTATGACGTATGCGTGCTTTTCGAAGTGCGAACGGCTTGTCATGGTCCACTTGTGTCCACACCAGCGGATATCCTGGCTCGTCGTATCTACACAGCGATGCTATCAATGGCTGGGTCCATGCGTGGTCCAGAGCATCACAGGTCGAAACCTGCCGGTCACTAGGGTCCCGGGGATATCCCAGGACATCCCACGGAACCTCCATGGCCAGACGGTGTGCCCCCAGCCCCAAAACGTCGCGAAATCTGCCGTTGCCCCTCCCACACCTTTGGTCAATCTCGGTGACATATGTCTCAACAGCGACTCGACAGCCACTCAGCCCATATTCCCCTGCTCGCACCTCTCGCCTCTCCGTGGGACCCCAACCCCCTCTGGCCCCGTCTCCGATCCCTTCAGAGGGCAACTGGCCCGAGCGCTACAACTAGACGGTCCTTCCGTATTAATGGCTCGCATTGCATCTTTCAATGCAGACGTCAGTTAAAACAAAGTCCATGACGTGATGGACCAGCTGGAAAGACAAGGAAAGCTGAAAAACTAAGAAAGAAAAAGAAAGTAAATAATAAAAACGGAAGTCATGTGACCGGGATTTTTTCTTGGTTTTTTTCTACTTTGGTCAGGCTTAATTCTCACATACATAAATATACTGGCAAAAGACTTAAGTTGAAAGTTAGGAGATTGGAGCGTAGGGAAGTAATTATGGCAGAACGAAGATTGCTTAAAGAGTTTGGGCAGATTGGTGGTAAGCCCGCCGGGGCGGATAATGAAGAGGTGATTGATTTAAGGCCGTTGGACGAAAACAACTTGTTTAGGTGGGAAGCGGTGGTCGCCAAACCGACAAAACAGCACTCAGAGTACTATTACAGCGGGCAGTGGAAGCTTGAGATTGACGTGGGCAACCGGTATCCTGTGGAGCCACCGCGGATTCGGTTTGCGCAGGAGACGCCGATATTCCACCCCAACGTGAACATGGAGACGGGCGAGATTTGCCTTGATATCCTCAAGCAGGAGAACTGGTCTCCGGCGTGGAACTTGCAGTACTTGGTGGTGGCTGTTTTGCTTCTTATTGATGACCCGGAGCCTGACTCGCCCCTCAATATTGATCTGGCCAATCTTTACCGCCACGACAAGATAGCGTTTGAGAGTATGGTGCAGTATTTCATTTGGAAATTCAACACATTCTACGGGCTAGGCTCGAGCCTCAGTGACCGCAGTGGGGCCAAACCTGCTCCTACGTTAGCAGCCCCTTGTCTGCCAAAGTCCGCCAGCTCTCAGGTGCCTAAAGAAAACGACGACGATGTTAAGATCTCAGTACGAGTAAACATGCCTGCATTATCGGACTTACATAGAGATCAACTTGCCTCTGACGGGGAGTCCCGCTCGCTCAACGAGAAGGTAGATAGATACGAGCTTGGCGGCTCGACCTCGCCTGCCGGAAGAAAGCTGCCCAATGTAAAAATTATCCAGGATGTTGGTGAGGAAGTAAGGAAACAGTTCATACAAAAAGTCAACGAGATTGGCCACTCTTCGAGTTCTTCTCAGGGTCTGTGCTTTTCTGATAGTGATAACCTTGATGGCGTGAAGCAACAGGTCGCGGAAAACGTTACCAAACAAGTGGAAAAGTTGTGTCTGAAGGCAAACAGCCCAGAGGGAACCGAAGTCGAGGAAGAGACTCGCGACAGCATTGTACTGAACTACAAGGAAGATGACACTTTGGAGAAAATGAAACGAGACTTCATGAAACAGGTTGACGATAGAATAAAAAAACACGAGGAAGAAGTGAGAAAACTGGAAGGCCGTAAGTCCTTCCATTTTGAACCCCAAGAGGCTTTGAGGAAGTCTTTACGCATTCAAGAGGAAAACAATGCTCCTTTGGAGCCACCTAAAGTAAGAGATTCACCCAATGACCGCGATGCTGCATCCGAGGTTTCTCATGTCCAGCCTAAGACTCAGGGGTCCAGAGCTAGCATCGGGTCTCTGTTAAGTAGCCATAGAAATTTTTCTGATGGTCTGGTACTGGAGAATATTAACGACGGAGATAGCGCTTCTGAGAAGTCTATGAAGTCCGTCCGTTCCTCTATGTTAAGGATTAAAAGAAGCTTCTCGAGGAAAGATAAAAACAGAAACAATCAATCTTCTAAGCAAGAAGGAAATGTCGGAGAAGACTCTAGCCACTCGAAAGGCAAGGTGTTTCTGAAGCTCTTAAAGAAAAAGGGTGATGATGCTAACTGATTCAGGCATTAATTTAAACTACGTGCATCCATGAATTATAAAACCCGTGTAGCATAGTATATCTAAACACTAATTACGAATAATGATGCATCTTAATAAATTTAAATATACCTTATATTAACTAAATGTACAATGTAGAGTGTATTCTATTTTTCTGTCTTATATAGGTAGTTCTATTAGCCATTCATGCTTAATCAACGCAATCTTCTGGCTTCACGTTCAGACTCCATCAAGCACAAAACGTCGTTCTCCCTGACAGGACCCTTGACATTTCTGACAATCGATCTGGTGCTGTCATCCATGAACTCAACCCTGACCTGAGTGACTCCTCCTCTGGAGCCTGTTCTACCTAAAACCTTGATGACCTTGGCCAATGTAACTGAACTCTTAGCAGCGTCCTGGTGCTGTTAGCATTGATTCTCCCATATTATCCCAAATAGCCAATAGAGAAGCTGATCTCCTGGAAGGAAGCCAGGGATCAGCTGGTCGTCTTCTTAAACTCCTAAATACATACCATTGTTGTGCTATGTTACGATAAATCAGTATTATAGAGTAGGACTGTGTGAAAAAAATTTTTCAGTAGTATGGTGTTTCACAATTGCGGCGGGTAACCCTATACTTTGATCAATCCTATATCACTAAGGGATATGTAGACAACGAATTGAGTTTACAATTAAACACGATCATCCCTTACATGCCTTAGCTTTGGCATCTGGAGCAATAACAACTATCTGTATGAACTAACTATGGTCTTGACCAATTTTAACAATTTGCATCATGAAAGTTGAATATTTTATTATAACGTGTCGCAACCGATTGAATATGTTTACCAAACGATGGTAAAATCAACACATAACATAACAAAAGACTAACGCTAACAGGGCATGATAAAATGGTTGTAGGGGAATCGAGAACTGAGTTACTCAATTGGTTGAATAGTACTTTACAACTCCAGTACAGCAAAGTTGAACAATGTGGAACCGGAGCCGCATATTGCCAGCTCTTGGATTGTATCTTGGGAGGAGTGCCAATGAATAAAGTGAAGTTTGACGCCCTGGCGGAATACGACTATTTGCATAACTTCAAAATTCTACAAGCTGGGTTCAACAAAAACAAGATAAACAAGACAATGGACGTAAGCAAGCTTGTGAAGTGTCGACTACTGGACAACTTGGAACTTTTGCAATGGTTCAAGAAGTTTTGGCACGAGAACAAGTACGTCAACGACGACTATGATCCGGTTGCACGGCGCAAGCTGAGTCTGGGCGCTGTTGATTCACGGACAAGGCTCAGCGCCAGCAGATCGAGGACTCCTTCGGAATCCTCGCTCTCGCTGCAACGCCCCAATCCCCAGAGCACACGAGTGCCCTCGAATGGCCGGAGCCTGATTGCACCCAACACACAGACAGGCGGCTCCAAAATCGTGCAGCTCACCAAAGAGCTAGCCGATACGCGCTCTGAGCTCTCGATCGCCTTGCAAGACTTGGGCACAAGTAAGATCCAAGCTGAGAGCCTTGAGACAGAGAGAAACTTCTACTTCAACAAACTCAGGGAAATCGAAATTTTAGTTGAGAACCTCAAGCTGCTTGACGAAGCAGAATTCTCAAAGGTCTCTAAATTAGAACTCGTCGATAAAATACAGCTAATACTCTACTCCACCGAGGAAGGCTTCCAGGCCAATGATGACCAGGCAGAAATCGATGCTGATGAGTTTTGACAAACCTTTAGGACATGCGTCTCACCAAACTGCGAGAAAATCTGCGTTAATATCCCAATGCCACCTCACTTGCATAAGCATTTTTTTCTTCACAATATAGTGTAAAAAATACTATAGTTTAAACTCTCTGTTTAAGCTGTTGCATACCCCAACCTTATACGAGATAATTGAATCTTTAAAATGTCATGTGACCGAGTCTCAGAAAGAAAAAAAATTTTTTTTTTTTATTTTATTTTTGTGAAGCCAGGTTTACTCGCTTTATTTTGAATAAATACTCAAATTTTTTAGCTAGACATCTTAGAAGTGATAAAATCTGTTACAAGGGGAAGTCATTCGGGTACTTTTGGCCAATAACTAAGTATACAAGTACTAAGATTTTACTAGTTGGGAAGTTTGATATCTCTTTTTCCAGTATTGCAGTAACTTATGAATTAGATATTCGAAGCACCAAAAAGAACTTTATTGAAAATACTGCAAGCAGCTGTCTGAGAAAGTTCCAGGGGA
Source organism: Millerozyma pseudofarinosa (assembly GCA_030556505.1). Classification (NCBI taxonomy): domain Eukaryota; kingdom Fungi; phylum Ascomycota; class Pichiomycetes; order Serinales; family Debaryomycetaceae; genus Millerozyma; species Millerozyma pseudofarinosa. The sequence continues at coordinate 126,640 of JAKTUD010000010.1, read as the reverse complement.
TAGAAAAGTATAAGCATTGATTGGAACACGCGATGCATCCACATTATAACTATAAAAGACGAAATTCATCAGCGACGCCATACTCAATACCAAAGACTGTACTACATCAACACAGCAGCAGCCATGGACCTGAAAACAACGGGTTTCACACGGGAGGGCCCATATCGTCATCCGTGCCTTCGTTGTCCAGAGAATTCGTGGTTCGACGCATAAGTGAGGGTGAGTCTGGACGTCTAAAAGAAGAGCTCAAATGTGAGGCGTGTGGTAAAGGATATAAGCATGTCTCGTCTTTGGCTAAGCATTTGTGGGAGCATACACCAGAGTGGAATATGACGAAGAAGCTCTCCATCTCGAAGCACCAGCAAGTACAGTTGCTCGAAGCCGCTAGTATTTTGGTCGGGATGAACGATGGGGGCCAATCTCCCTCCAGGCGAAACTCGGTGTTCATTGACGAAGGCTATCCTGAAGACCCTAAATATGCATCACCTTTCTCACCGAACTACTCAGGTGAAACTAGCAATTCGTCAAACACTCCGACCCCTCCCGAACAGCTAACTACAGGGAAAGTACGATTCAAATTCCCACTGCATAATGATAAAAGCACAGAACAAAGTAGTAAACAATTGGGGCCTCAATTCAATGTGGAAAGGCTGCTCTCTGTATCACAGGAACCACCATCTGGAACGGCCAAAGAGTCTAGTTCGTTATCTATGCCTCTGGGTTATCTCGATTTCCAGAACCTGGCATCCCATTCCTTGAACCTGGGAAGAAGTCACTCCATCTCAAATGACCATCAAGTTCCTGTGAAAGGCATCCTAAAGTCACCAAACTGGTCCGACCCGAAAAATAATACCCCATCCCCTTCTTCGCCCCTCGATGACGACTCTGAGACAAACGAGTCTCCAAAGCAGAATGACGATGAAGATGAGGGTATAATTGGAAAGATGGAATAATCTATGGTTTGCAGGATCACGATTCTAATGTCCTTTAATGACTATCCACAATAATTTATTTTTGCAGGTTTCAAGTGTTGAATTATATAATAGTTATTATACATCTTAATTCATTTCTTCCGTTTTCAACTTATTAGCCATGGTACATGTGAATGGACTGTCTTCTGTAGCTGGGCTTATTTGCCTTTCTCGACGCCACTTTTGGGCCAACCTGGTTTGTAAGAGCCATTCCATGTTTTGAGAGTCGTGCGTGTGTCCATCATTTCAGTGTCTTAAAACCCAGTTCTCGAAGGTTTTTTTCCTTCTTTTCTCATCAAAAGAATGTGCTTTAACGTCAGGGTCTCTTGATGTAGGCAACAATTACGTTGTCTGTGTCCCACATCTGAATCCCCTCCGACAACCGTCTTGGTAAAGTCTTTGGGGTGAGGCTGAAAAATCTGCGTTGAGCCGGCGAGAGAACCGAAGGTCCCGTTGGGGCCTTCGGTTTTCCAGTTGGTTTATCACATTCTGAAAACAAACGTGTGTCATAGTACATCGGCTGGAATCTTCTACCCTCCGGTGTCTCCAAAACCACTTACATACTGTGTTCTTCTCGTGTATTTTCGTGAGAGGTCTACCTGGAAATGTGTAAATTCTATGTACAAAAAAAGCAATGTAGCTCGTTCACTCTGTCTCCAGACCACGTATCACCTCGCCAGTAAGTGGTTGGAGCTTCTCATACTTCTGCTTAAGCTCAAGCTGCTCTCTGTGCTCAAGCTCGTTGTTCTGTTGTTTCCGGTTGAGCTCTCTTTGTTTTAATCTAGCCGCATCTTTAATAGGACCTTGTCTCAATGCATCTCTCTCCGTTTTCTGCAAATAGTTGATCCCTACGAACGCTGAAGCCGCAAACGCACACGATAAACCAAACGTAAACTTTGAAGCGGTAGACATAATTATTAGCAATATGTTTCTTCGATGGCTGGTCGTTTAACGTTTCGAGTTCTTTCAAGAGAGAAAGACATTAATGGGTTGATCGGGATTTTGTGTAACATAGCGAAAGCTCACCCGTAATGTTGAATCACCAAAGTTTTATATCCAAATTTTAGTGCAGACAGAGTTTACCATATATCGCCTTCATAGTTAGACGGTAGAGAATCTATCTAGTAGATCTCATCGTAATTTAGTAAAGTGCTTCTAAAGGTAGCGAGGGAACCTTTCAATTTTGTCACAGGCAATACAAGTTAAGTTTATGGAGAAGGGTACAGACCTTTGCGAACTTAATTGAAAGGGAAATCGAAAGCACAGTACTTTAAGGAAACTTTCACCAGCCAGTTAGATCTTTTCGAGATAGATTCATTATAGTCTAGTTGCGTTTCCAGAAAACAGGAATAAAGAAAATAGTGTGGAGTGAGACATACTCGATGGGTTCCCGCTTCAATAACACCGATGGCATAGGTGAAAATGGCCGAGCTCCGCAGAGCAATGTTTCCAATTTGACCAAGAACTTACTATCTCAACAACAGAATCATAACCAATCCGGGCAAGATAGGCGAAAGAGGACCTCGATACAACACGCATCTCAGACACCTCCGTACTCAACCTCAACTAACCCACAGATACCCAGTGGACACGTGTATGGGGCATCTTATAGTGCAGCAAACCGTTTTATACCACCGGGCTCCTCTTTGCCACAAACCATGGGGTATGGCAATATAGGAAGCCTTCCAAATCAATTTAACAGCTTCTCGTATTCGGGGCATCTGGGTATGTTCAAGTCAAATCCGGGGCCATCATATTCTCACAATGATTCCTTCAACTATATTCCTTCGAGCCACAATACACCAACGGTTGTCAGCAGTTCCTATTCCTCAAATCATTCGTACACGCCTTCTTTGTATGGATTCTCCCATCAGCCTCAATATAATCAAAACAACGAAGGTGGGCTTAAGCATATTGGAGCAACTGGGCATGGATATCCAACTACAAATCTCTCTATGGACGTGGCAAATCGTACACCTAGTCAAGGGCTTTCTGCTGGTGGTGATCTGAATAATGACAGCGTCCAATATTTGAACAAGTCTAATTATCCCGAAAATAAAGGTGGGTTTGATAATGTTTCTTCCATGCAGTTGGGCAGCGATGATAAATTTAATGAATCAAATAAAGATGCTGGGACCACATCCAAAAACGTCCTGTTAGAACCGGAGTTTGTACCAAAGCCCGACAGGTATAAGACCTATGATGAATTCTTTAAACAGCTATCATCTCAAGATGCTATTAATCCTGATGAACATTTGAATATTGTAGACTATCCTGTGATTGACCTTATTTTGATGTTGGCATGTCTATTAAACAAGATAATCGAAGCGAACGACAAGCTTCATCCAAATCATTTCGACCATACAATAGCCATGCGCCAAAAAATGAGGGACGAAAGTAGAGCCAAGAAAACAGAGAAGATGCGAAAAGTATCTGTCCCAACTAGTACTATAGATCCTCATGGGAACAGGTACAATGAAGAAGTAGTGGATGTAGATGAAAGTGACGAAGATAATGAGGACGAGTTGAAAAACAGATACTTAGCGAATGTTCTAGCTTTTCATGGAACAAATGTCCCAGGTATATCATTGCATGCATATTTGACCCGAGTGCTCAAGTATTGTCCGGTAACAAATGAGGTCTTTCTCTCGCTTTTAGTTTATTTCGACCGAATTGCAAAAAAAGCAAATAATCTAAAGCCTTCAAGGGCGTCACAATCAGATGGTATAGAAGAGCATGACGATCCAGAACAGCTTTTTGTAATGGACTCTTACAATATTCATAGATTGATTATTTCAGGTATAACGGTGTCCTCAAAGTTTTTCTCTGATGTATTTTACAAAAATTTGAGGTACGCAAAAGTTGGTGGTTTACCTCTAGAAGAATTGAACTACTTGGAACTACAATTTTTGCTATTATTAGATTTCAAGCTCATGATATCTGTTGAAGATCTCCAGAATTATGGGGACCTACTTTTAAGATTTTGGAAAAGAGAGCAGTTGTCTAACAATGCGCTTGATCCGAGACAGGCCCAAGAACATCCAGTTTCATCCCAGACGCATAATACACAAACACAAGGTAATAGCCAGTATCCAGATTATGGTAAGGACCTGGTTTTGCAGCAGCATAATCCACCTATTTCTCTGCTGAACAATCCACATATTCCACAATAATTAACGAATTTCACTTTCTACTCAAAGTTATTTTAATTCATTCAAGTATTAACTACCGTCATTCGTTAAATTTCGTCTCTTATTAATCTATTTCTAATTCATAGAATATTATTAGTATGTAAAAGCTTATTTAGGAGCTAAATAAATATAACATTCGCTAAATATTGTACTTTCTGCGGTTCGTATACACATAAAATCAGCTAAACAGTATATATTGGTGACTCGATTATTCAGGCAGGAAGTACAACAGATGAGCACCTCTACCTATGTTCTCGAGGTATCCACTTTGGGGCTTCTCTGATACAGAAGAAATCAGCACACCCACACTCTTTCTTCTTCGTCGCATCTGTATTAAAGTCTTGCATTATCAAGCATGGGTGATATTTAGGAACTGACACCTCATGTCTCTTAGACTCCGGAGGGATGTAAGTGTTAGCAAGTAAATAATCTAATCTGTCTTTATCCATCCTTAAAATATAGGCTAAACGATATTATCAATATTATGTTATTAGTATATTAAACGTCTCAGTTCTGCCTGGAATAGAATTACTATAAGCTTCCACTTTTAAGCTACTATTATGTTATTCCGAACTATATATGTGATCCCACCAAATAAATATATGATCGCATGACTCAAGCACCTTATGTTCCAGGGATGATTGATAAGGAGCCAGCCGCGCCTTTACGCTTTTTCCAAGTATAGTAACCAAACTTACTGTATCAGTGAAACATAGTAGCTATTACTATCAGCAATTTGATTCTTCTAATTGTTAAAGGTAAGCTGTTGATAACTGTGGATATGTATCATAAAGTAACGATAACAGTTAAAGGTAATACAGGTTTTGTAGAGAAAGGAAACATTTAGAGACTAAATTTTCCGACATCAGAAAGCAACGAAGATATAGAAGTCAGTTATTAATTCAGGTACATCATAAGTGAGTCGCCATCGGGATGCATCACTACAGATAAAGGAGTTTAAATACTAAATTTGTATTAAAATAAATTTTACAGAAGCATTATGAATAGAATTCCAGAGTGTGAAAATTCGCTTATTTCTTAGAGGACTTCTTGCTGGTCTTATTCTCCTTCTCTTGTTGTTCCTTCAAAACTCTCTTGACAATCTTTTGTTCCTCAATCAAGAATGCTCTAACAACTCTGTCCTTAACACAGTTTGCACATCTAGAACCACCGTATGCTCTTTGGACGGTCTTGTGGGTCTTAGAGACAGAAGCATATTGTCTTGGTCTCAAAGAAGAGATACCAGCCAAAGCTTGACCACAGTCACCACAGTTAACTCTGGAACCGGACTTCTTGACGTGTTGAGCGATCAACTTTCCACCTGGGGTCTTGACGACCTTGACCTTGTTAGATCTGGTGTTGTCTATAATATGTTAGTAAACTGACTTTGAATAAATCTCAGTTTGTCCTCTTTTATTGTTACAGTTCATTGTACTAAAGAAAAAGTGTCTTCGACCTCTCATCCATTAACATTCAATGCTTGTCTTCAGCTTCATCTCAAACTCTGTGGAAACGAGCACATCCATCGACAGCATGAAACACACCCACTCTGACAAGGAGATCGCAAGCACATCGTAACATGGTGTATCGACACTTTTTAACTTCACCAGTACAAGATCATTTACACCACCGACACAATAAAAGTGGGACTTCCTGAACGACACCTTGTTAAATCGAATAGAAACATACATGGATTTCTTCTTCTGTATGTAATACGTTGAGCCATTATGAATTCCTGTCTAACTAAAACTCTAACGAAGTATTTTCCTATGAAAATATGTTAGGGTCGCTCTTCAAAAATTTTCAATTTTTCTGTGTGTGTGCGTCCCAAATTAATATCACGTGATATGACATTAGGGTTATAGCCCTGGGTGTCTCGCCTTATGGACCATCTCGGTTCAGAGAGCCTTGGTATACACTAAATGACCGCCTAGATGATCTACATCATGATGAAGCATACTGTAAAGCGGATATGCTAAGGATTTTTTTGGATTTATTAGCAATGGAAATTGGCATACATAATAAAGTCATCGAATCTACTTAAAGCTTTGGTTCTTCCTTCTCCACGGCAACAACTTCCATTTCTAAGTCAACCAGCAAGGGCAACTCCTTGACTGCGATACAAGATCTTGCGGGCTTGTGCTCGTTGAAGTATTTGGCGTAAACCAGGTTGAACTCAGGAAACTGGGTCTTCATGTCGGTCAAGAAAACGTTGGCCTTCACAATGTGCTTCAACGAAGAATTGGCAGCCTCCAAAATGTTAGAGACGTTCTGGATCACCTGCTCCGCTTGCTCTGCAATTGATGGGTTCTCGGACAATGGTTTGTTATTGGGAGTGTAAGGAATCTGTCCCGAGACGTAAATAAAACCTGTAAAGTATTAGTATCTCTATTCTCTATCTACTACTTTCTGAATTGATTTGAAAACTTACCGTTTACCTTGATTGCCTGTGAGTAGGAGGCAGCTGGTGGTGGTGCATTGGCCGTTTTAACCTGAAGTCTTAGTTAGTACTTATTCTCGTGAAATTTCAATCCGGATCTCAAGGTTAAAGCTCACTTACGGGAACGATATCTGAAGCAAATCTTTTAGCTGACATATTAATTGGTCTAAGAATTCCTGAGCGGATAGATGAAAACATAGCAAGTTGTTCTTTTTAGCTTAAAGTGGCTAATTATTGTAACTACGAGCAAGCTTAGGAGTCAAAACTGCTGTGCGTACTAGACTCGGAAATGTGTGCACTGTACAAGCACATAGTTCAATATACAATTAATTACTTCTATTTGATAATGTTACAAGCTTCATCTCTAATTAATACATCTGTTGAATTGGATGTACGGTATTATTTTTTCTTGGATTTTTTCCTTTTCTTCTTTGATTTGCTTTGGGTTTTTGGTACAGTCGAATCATCTGAACCTTTATTGTTAGATTGAGACGTAGATTCTGAAACTTGTTCGTGTGGCTCCATATCATCGGCATCGGACTGAGCCATTCTGTCGGTATCCACTTCTCCTGTGGATGCCAATTGTTCGAATTTTCCGAACATCGTTTCCGCAAACAAGTCTATTTTGCAAAAAGTGTTGAAGTTGACTAAAAATGTTCTGAAGACCTGGATTATGTCACTATTATCAGCCCTATGTGCTAGCTTTTTGTTTCTCATAGTAAGCTGATTAGTTAAAATGACTTTAACACAGTCCTCTAGCTTATTACCAAAAGCTTTAAGAAGAGAAAAGTGAGACCTGCTGACTTTTAGATCATCCAGAATTTCTAGAGAAGTGTATTCTTCGTACTTCTTAAGTAGTTCCAGAAGCTTCTGTTGGTTGTAAATGTAGTTCTTGCTTTCTTTGGAATCCTCTTGAGATCCTTCAAGACCGTAGTTTGCCTTTTTGACGCGGAAGAATAGTTCCCTAGCCTCTGGTAATTTTCCAACCCAATTGACTAGCAAAACTTGCAAATCATGACTATAATCGTGTATATCTTCTTCTGGGTGATCTTCAAGTTTCTTGTGTCTACCAAGGTCTATTATGTTCAACCTTATTAATTGAGTTATCATTAAGCATATGAGAGTCATGTACTTTTGAGCGACAGACTCCGAAAGAACTACCTTGTAGTTCATATCTGTATGTGAGCTATCATTATTTGATAGATAAAATGCACTGCAAGTAAGAAACTCGTGTAATAGCATCAGCTTCTCTATGTCGCTTAAAATCAAGGCATTCCCTTTTCTGGTAAACTTGTAAGAAGATTGCCTTCCTTCATTTCCTCTCAATTCGACTAACAATTCAAAAACATAATCTATCATTACTGTAGAAAGATTGATGTTTCGAGTCAAAAACCATATAAGGACTCTCCGATAACCATCACACATTAACATTTCGTCCATTATGCATCTTCCTAAAAGTGAGTTGTTACGCAAAATGAGCTCAAAATTAGTTATACTAAGTAATGGTATTATCAGTCGGTTGTTATTAAGGGTATCATTAATGGCGTCCTTAGGAGCAGACGATAACCAAAACCGATAAACTTTGTCAGGAGTCACGCTCGAATCTGTCTCCGGGACACCATCTTTTTCATCCTTGATACACTTGGCAATTGTGTTGATAAGTACTTGACCCATTAAATCTGAATCATCACTATCAACGTTATTTCTGGTGAGATATTCTAGATATTTTTTTGTTTCGTTCCAATCATTAAAAAAGTTTTTAGTCTCTCGAGAAGAATTATTATCTTCGTCTAGCAAATCAATAAACCACTTCTCATAGTTAATGTTCTCGCCGCGAGGTACGTCCCTCCAATCATTACCTAATTCGTCGAATTCTATGCCATCGTCTTTACTTCTGACTGCTGTACTAATTTTGTCACTCCGTTGTCCATCAGAATCAGGAATATCTTCTATTTTCTCACTTGATGCAATTTCCTGTTCTTTATCTTCATTTATCATGTCCAGCCATTCGTCGTCATCTTCCTCTAAATCATATTCGAACATGTAACGAATATCTTCGTCAAACTGATCCTCATACTCCAAGTCAATAAGTAAGTCACCCAATTCGGCAATTGGTTTAGATTGAGCTAAAATTCTTTCTTTCGCCTCAGCCGAGAAGTTTTCAGCACTTTCCCTAAAGGATGTGAATGAAGAGCCAGCATTCGTGATAAAGAGGGCCATAATAACCAATCTCATGTCTATCAGAAGAGCGCCTCCAGTGACTTTCTTTCTAACTAAGGGCTGAAGAAAATTGACCAAGCTTTCAGATGTCAAATCGTAATTCATATCTTTAGGGCTTAACTGAGAATAATTTTCATCCTCGAACTCTTCAGAATCGAACATCGACGACAGAGAAGGGTTTTGATTCAAAAGCCAGGCTAAGACATATCTTATGGCACTTGACCCTTTTAGGACCTGCATGATAATATAGGGTGTTTCTTGTGTCTCGTTAGTCTCCAAACGACGGTCAATTTCCAAACCGAGTAGTATAATGTTCGTATGGCACTTCCAAAGTTTGATAAAGTACTGTAAGTATGGGTTCAACGCCAAATTGTAAGTTCCATCTGAGTCATTCATGAAAAGCTTATATATTGATACAATAAGTATGCATGACATTGAATAGCATATATTCATGTTGTAATCATCAGAACATATTTCATCAATTGGTGTCCATAATTCGACATTTTCAAACCAGTCCACTTCATTATTTGCGATATACCGAAGCTGAAGTTCATCATTAGCGTGTAAAGCGGTATGAATCTTTCTTAGTAGCTGGAAAAATTGAAGAGACATGTCGAACTTAACCGATGGAAAATCAAGTGGTTTTGTATCTTCGCTTTCTCGCATTATCATATATGTCAATGCAATCAAAACATCGGCAAGTCTGTCTATACTTAAAATGCATTCATCGCTTTCCTCGGGTTGAGTAAACGGATCGCAAATGGTTACCGCAACATCAAAAATCTTTTGCAAAATGCTGGACTGTTGAATGTCCAAGGCATCATATATGTCATCGTGACGTTTAGTTAAGTTCACTATTCTTCCTGATGACTTCAAAGATGCAGGTGCAGAATATTCAACATAATCCAGTTCTTGTTCATTACTTGAATCAGTTTCCAGCATGACATGTCTTTCATCTAATGCTTCACAGACTACTTTAAGCCGTTTTAGCCCATTAGTAGAGTTTCGCCATGAGTACTAAAAAGCGCAGTTTAGCTATTTTGCAGTTTACGTTTGAAGACGTTAACAAAGCTTTTCATCTCTTTCTCATGTCTATGCTACGATATTTTATACATAATAAGCATCCCAAGCTAACCCAGAGCCTAAATTTTGTAGTCAGCCAGTCGGATAAAGAATTGATAATTGTCCCTCGACCCAGTTGAAGTATGAATGTACTCACTTTAGATGGCCACCAGGCGGACAATATCTTTGCTTGGCATTGCAATCAGGAAGTGGAACATACTTGACCCTTTAAACTTCCAGCTCCGAATTACCCTCGTCTATTTCATTTTATATTCATTCTCTAACCTTCCCAACCATTGTAACGTCTATAAGAGAATTAATGCAAAAAAGTGCGATTTTCGCAGCTGTCCTTTTCTTACAGAAAACTACCAAGAATATACAACTACTCTGTTGGTAACCATATCACTGAAATTTGCTTTATGGCCCTGTAATCGAGGGATGACATCAAACAGAATTTTTTATGATTTACAAGCTTTGGTTGTGCTCACTTGGTTATATGGAAATACTACTTTTAAGTACTACCGCAAAGCTGAATTTGCGAGGAATTTGAACCAAAAATGTCCAAAATTGTAGAAACACAAATCCAGGCTCCATGTACGTCAAAGCTGAGCATACCAATAGATATAGACTAGTCTGTAGTTCTCTCATGGAGCCCTCTAGGCTTTGAGAAGCAGAGACAAGCAGCATAATCGGAATATCGCGTCATGAATCACATGATCTACGTGACACAAAATCGAAGATCGAGCAAAGGCCTCGTTGGCCGTTTTCAACAAAACAACTTAACGGGTAACGAATAATTAAACAAAATTCCAAGGTTGTTACAATTAATTGAGGGACGAACAGTATTTCCTATTATAATAGTTAAGTTACTAGAAGAATTGAGTGATTGTGCAATAGAAAACTTTAATTCAGAAGCATAGGAACTAAGGAATACTAGAATCGCTATCAGAATAAGGGTGTGTGTTCAATTGCAATAAAAACTTGAAAACAATCCGTAACTGATAGAAAACAAAAATGGTCAAGATTGAAGAAATATCCTCTACAGCTACTTTTGCCTGGAGTCATGACAACATCCCACTTTTGGTGACTGGGACAATAGCGGGCGCGGTTGATGTCGATTTTAATTCAACGTCAACATGTCAAATATGGGAGGTTTTTTCTAAGAAAAAGGACGGCAAGCCAATCATATCTTGTACAGTCGAGAACAAATTCTACAAGTTGGCTTGGTCCAAACCATTCGAGGGTAGAACACGAGGATTAATAGCAGGTGCATTTGAGAATGGATCAATCGAATTCTGGGACGCCGACATTTTAATAAACACACAGGACTTGGAGAAAGCATCTGTTCATAAATCCTCAAAGCATACCGGTCCAGTTCGTGCATTACTGTTCAATCCAAACCAAAATCATATTCTTGTATCCGGTGGCTCGAGTGGAGAACTCTATATTTGGGATACCAAAACCTTTGGTGAGCCAATTATTCCCGGCCATGCCATGTCGCCAGTGGATGACATATCTAGTGTTGCTTGGAATAATTCCGTGAGTCACATTTTTGCCAGCACGAGCAATGGTTATACCTCTGTCTGGGATTTAAAATCAAAAAGGGAGGTTTTGCATCTTTCATATAGCGGCAATGGTGCCAAAACAAATTTTTCGTGTGTGGCATGGCATCCAAGTCAATCAACAAAGTTGGTTACTGCGAGTGATAGTGATGGATCTCCTCTTATATTAACATGGGATCTTCGAAATGCTAACGCACCAGAAAAAGTTTTAGAAGGTCATAGCAAAGGCGTGCTTTCATTAGATTGGTGCAAGCAAGACCCCGAGCTTTTGTTATCCAGCGGCAAAGATAATTCAACCATATTGTGGAACCCTATTAGGGGTTTCAAACTCGGTGAGTATCCCACGACGGCTAATTGGGCATTTCACACTCGATTTGCACCTGCTGTTCCTGACGTTTTTGCTACATCATCTTTCGATGGAAAAATTATAGTACAGTCATTGCAAGATACGGCACAATCTACTGCACCAAAAGCGCCATCCAATGATGATGAATTTTGGAGCGAAATTTCTACAAAAGAAACTCAAAAACCTAAGTTCTTTGTTCATCAAGCCCCCAGATGGCTCAAAAATACCTCTAGCGTTTCTTTCGCTTTTGGTTCTAAGTTAGTGATAACCGAGTCTGATAATTCTGGTAAATCCTCTGTTTCTGTAAATAAGATTAAGATGGGAAGCACTTCTGTTGGAAAAGATAACTTAACTAGAGCACTTACATCTAGCGATTACAAACCTTTATTAGATTCTAAAGAGGGTGAAGAGTTCATCAATGCGAGCGATAGAGCTGATTGGGAGTTATTGAAAAAGTTATCAGTTCTAGGAAAAGAAAATATCTTGAAAGAGGACGAGGAGCAACAGCCTAAAGAAGTCGAGAGAACTAAAAAGGTTGAAAACGTTGAACTCAGTCCTAAGGGGGATATACTTGATCACGATCTTCAAAATGGTGACTCATTTTTTGATGAATTAAGTTCGAGTATCAAGAACGGGGCCGCAGGGCAGGCAAAGAATGATCTTTATGTTCCAGAAGGAAAGTTCAAGTTGTTTGGCTCCCAAATTTCGGATTCGGAGAAAAACATCTTGAAGCTTGTTCTTCGTAATAAAACCGACGAGGCTGTCACCGCTTGCTTGGATCAAGGAAAGCTCCAGGAAGCGTTAATATTGGCCTTGAATGGATCTCAATCAGCAAAAGAAAAAGCAAGGAATGCTTATTTCAAGAATAATTCAGAGTCTGAATTATCTAGAGTACTCTATAGCTCATCGACTAAGGACATTACTGACATTGTGGTGAATGCTGATGTATCCAATTGGAGAGAAATAGCCTCAAGTATTTTTGCATTCTGTAAAGATGAAGGGGAAATTAACAGCAAGATCATTGAATTAGGTGATCGGATCTTGAATTCTTCCGAGAAATGGAACTTGCAAAAGAATGACGCGCTTTTATGTTATTTTGCTGGCTCTGGATTGGAGAAGGTAGCTGTTATGTGGTTGAATGAGTTATCCTCTTTAGAAAAGGAACTTCAGCTGCCTCAAAACAGCAACGTGAAGTCTCCTTCAGATGCTAGGTACGAAGTATTGAGTAACTTCGTTGAAAAAATTGTCTCTTATAAGCTCATTGCGAATATATCAAAGCCATTTGAGGGTCCTTTGGTTTCAAGTATTGGAAACATTATTCTTGAATTTGCGAGTTTGACAGCTAATTATGGCGAATTTGAACTAGCAGAGAAGTGTCTCGATTTACTTCCAGAAAATTTCGAAGGACTTAAGACCGAAAAAGAACGTATATTGAATGCTTCTGGTAAGAAACCATCCAACCAAAAACAAAAGTTAAATTCATCTTACAGAAGTGGTTTTCAAGGAGCTCATACTGGTTTGAATAATGATAGGACTTCAGGAGGAGTGAGTATTGCACATAACACCAGTACATTACCTAATGTCCAATCCGCTGCGCAGAGACCAGTGGGATCTTCTTCATATAGGCCTAAAGTCTCACAGTTGGGATCAACCCTGAACGTTCCAACTGCAACTGCTCCTGGTCCATACGTCACTAATCCGGCTTATGTTAAGCCACCTGCAAGTGCGTATAACCCTTACAAGCCAGTAATGCCTCCCGCCCCTAGTGTCAATGAAGTTGTTTCCCCTCCTCCTCTGGGTCTACCCAAAGCCTCAACTCGTCTGGATACAGAAGGTTGGAATGATATACCAGACGCTTTTAAGGTTCAGGCGCCACCTCGTCGTGTTACTGCTGCTCCTGTGTCACAGCCTTCTACCCCTGGAGTCACGACTCCTAATGGAAACCCTAAAAGACCTTCGGTTGGACCACCAGTAGCCCCACCTCCTCCTAAGGGAATAAGCAGAACCAGTTCTAGAGTATCTATCCCTCAGAGCAATACCTCGGTTCCAAATTCTCCAAGATTAGCTCAATCTAACCTTGTTAATCGCTATGCTCCGCCAGTAAGTGGTACAAGTACGCCTCCACTTCAAGGTTTAAATGCTAATCCAAGTGTTCCGAGTGCGGCTCCACAAATACCGACACAAGCAGTTCCACCACCCCCTCCTAAGAATCCTTATGCACCTAGCGAAAGAACAAGTTCTCCATTACCAAAAAATGCATATGTATCGCCCGTTCCTCCACCTATTCAACATTCCCCTGTTCCAACAGCGGCAAATATACAGCCAATAAATTCTACTCGGCCGCCAACAGGACCGCCTAAGAATCCATATGCACCCCAAAATAATTCTGCTAATACTCCATTGAATCCACCAGTAGGTGTTCCAACCCCCAGGATGGGAGGTGTCATGCCGCCACCAGCCGCAGCGTCTTACGGTAAACCACAAAGTGTCCTTACACCACCACCACCACCACCACCTCAAGCGTCTACACACAATTCTAACCTGGCAACAAATGCATTGAATGAAAGCGAGGTGAAGTATCCTTCTGGTGATAGATCACATATTCCTGAATCGTCTTTGCCAATCTATTCTTCTTTGAGTAGTTTGTTGGAGGAGTTAAAACCAAAGATCCCGGAGAAATACGCTAGGCATTGTGCCGCAATGGAGAAGAGATTGAATATACTTTTTGACCATTTGAATAATAATGATTTATTAACAAAGGAAACAATTGAATCTCTTAAAGATGTCTGCAGGGCTCTTGAGGCTAAAGAATTTCAACAGGCTAATGCTTTGAATATACAAATTGCCACAAATCATAGCGAAGAAACAGCAAACTGGCATACTGGTCTCAAGTACCTTATTCAAATGGCTGAAGTGTTATGAATAGTAAATTCTAGATTAAATTCGTTAAACTAATTACCTATATACAATTGATTATTAGTAATTACCATCTCGTAAACCTTAGCACCCTCACTATCTATATTATTGATTTTATCATGAACTCCATTGAATTCAACCAATATATATCTAGATTCTATACTTTGATCGAAATGAAAGCGGGTCAAGTTGTACAGACTAGGAATTTGAACACTGGAAAACAGAGTAGAATTATATGGTTCTGTAATGTTCACTTTATCATGTATAATTTGCTTGAAGACATCTTTTGATTTGTAAATAGATTTGGCGCTCTTGAACGAAGTATACTTCTCAGTCAAATTATTTCCAAAATCAACATTGGCTAAGACTTCAAGTACATCATTAAAAAAAGGAGCAGATTCACTTTTAGAGTCATGATAAAATAGAGAGTAACTCGTTGGGGGTTTATCACCCCAATTTATGTAACCCGATGTGATATTTTGCTCAACCTTCAAATCCAAAAGAACTTTAGCTGTTTCATTATAGAACCTCAGTTGCCAGTGGGTAGTATTATCCCCATCATTCATTGCCGAAGGAACGTCACCGGCTATGCTTTCTGTCAAATTTAGTACAGTTGCTGAACCGCACTCTGTCAAGCTCCCGGGGACGCTTGGCATAGTTCTGAATAAAGGTATCACTAACTCATCATTAGGTTCTAGTTCATAAGTCCCTCTTGCATCATTTCTATCAGGTATCAATATCTTGATAGGATTGCTTTCATGATCATTATCCTTCTTCATGCTGACGATCCTGAGCAGGTCTTCAGTCAAGTTCAAATTTAGCGTTCGATTAATGTAATTTATATTACCAAATTGTAAACCCTCCTTGAAACAGCCGAGTTTAATAGGATCAAAAATCAATACTCTCTCTATTCGGTTCGATGTCTCGTTGAAATAATGCCCGAAACGCAATCCGGTAAATCCTTGTAAAATGGCTTGTAAGAAACCTCCATGGGCGGTTAAGAATGGAAAAGCTGGATGCGTACCCCCATTTGTTAAGTAATCGTCATTATTCTGTTCTGAAAATTGAATAAAAGGCGCTCTTATGTATGGCCTGACAGATTTTTCTAAGTATGATTGCGAGGAACAGCCATATTTAGATAATTTGGAACTAGCAATTGAAAAAATAGGGAATGTCATTGCTGGTCCATAGCTTACTTGTTTCAGAGAGTAATAATGAATATTTGAGACTGCATCATCTTCTGTGATCAATTCATTGTCTAATGGATAAGTAATCATAATGACATCTGCTTGTTTTATTTCGACACTTGAATTCATACCACTATACTCTAAAGTAATGTTGTCTAAACTTTTCGAAGTCGGAAGAAACATATTACCAGCAATTTCATCAAATTTTGGGTGACTTTCTTTCATGAGATGCTTTGAAAGTTGGGACGCCCACCTCATGATCAATGATATACCAGAATTAGTATACGCTCCATTGTTGATATGATTAGCATACTCATCCGGATCTGTTAGGTTATAAGTAACATATCTTTTTTTCTCATCGTCATAGACAACATATTCAGACAAGAATAACGCTGCGTCATTTACCAAAGGATAAACAGTATTTTCTAGATAACTTTCATCTTCAGCACCACTTAGATATAGGTTCATCGCAGCTATTGCAATAGCTATATTTATATGATATTCATAATCTAAGCATGGCCCTGTTGATGTACAGTTTCCAAACCTCCCACTAGTCCAAGGGTAAACAGCACCATGCATCCCATGTGGTACATTCCTCCTCGCCTGCTCATGAGTATATACTCTGTAATTTACTAAGCTTTTGGCATGTGTTGGTAAATAAGGTAAAATACCATTTAATATCCACAAATCCGTATCCCAGAAAACCATACCACCATACGAATCTGAAGACAAACCGGAAACAGGTAAAGCAGAGGTTAATCCAGATGCGTCGCCTCTAGTATTAGCGGCCAAGTGATATAATGACGCTCTAGCAACAATGTTTAGTAGAGGATTACCACTGAAATTGATACTGGGACTCTCACCAGTTAATTTAGTCCAGGCATCTATATGCGTCAATATAAGACCAGGCTGTTTGAGGGAAGAAAGGGAAGTTAATTTAGCTTGCTCAAAAACAGAACGAGAAGAACCGAAGGGAGCTGGATTTAAATCGGTTGTGAAAACGCCTACAAACTTGGAAATGTGGACCGGCCCCGATGATTTTAAGTGGATAGTAAACTTTTGTGCTGATACTCCAACATCTGAATAACGCTTAATGTGAGAGATACTAGCGGATTTCAGTACTTGCAAAGATGAATATATCGAGCCAAACACATAACTGATTCCATCAGGTTGAAAATTTATATATATTCCATCTTTATCATGTCCGTTGTCATGCAATTGACATCTCTGGCTAGTATTAATATCAAGACTATCTTCAACATCAATGTCAAGTGTCGAGTCGTTCAAATTTTTGAGCTCCAAGTTAACGATTCCAAGATTAAATCGATCTCTATGAGCAATGACATCTATCTTCACTCTGACGGATGATAGCCAAACAAACTCAGTAGATATTATTCCATTACTTAAGGAAAGATTTTGGACATAGTTAGTAATATCACCATGTAGTTCAGGTTCAAGTGAAGGGTCCAAAGTATATTTCTTGCCGTCCTTTATAGTGGATAAAGTAAGCAGAGTCCATTGGGGGACAGCAGATAAGATACTTTCGTATCCACGTTCATAGAGCTCCGGAAAGTTGGTTTCAGTGACGTTCTCCTGGATGTCGTAAAAGCCTGAAATAAAAGCTCCTGAATACCTTTTGTTGAATAGTGGCCAGCCATTGTAGGTGTCTTCTTTGTTTGCACCAGGTCTGTCGCTCAACAGATCAAAGGTGAACCCCTGTCCAAGATAAGGGATACGTGATCCTAAGTACCCGTTAGAGACATAGGGCTGCTTGTGAAATTGGTTAAACTTAGGCTTCCTTATAGTTCCGAGCACGTTGTTATCATAATCGTAAAAGGTCCCTTCGCTTCCCTCGATTTGACTGAAAATAGCTTGGTTTTCCTGACTGTGAACAAATTTTTCTATATCATGAAAGTCACTTGAGTTAAAGCCTTCTGGATCGCCTGGCTTTCCTTTTAAAAGTGAAAAATCCACTCTTTGAGGCGAACCAAAAACAAACAAGTAGTGAATAATTGTAATAACGAGTGTGACATGAATAACTATCATACCTCCAAGAATACGATTATTTCGAAAAAGTCTCTTAAAGCAAAAAACTGCTTTGCTCTTGTCAAAAAGCAAACTCCCAGTCTCTTCACCTGCCATTTCGTGTCTATATATACCTAATCATACCAAAAAAAAGTATTTATTCCGACTTGACTAATCGATGTTATGCCGCTGCTTTTTCCTCCTTCTTATATTATACCTGAAGCAAACCTAACACATATAGGTCATGTACTTTCTTGGCTTATTCGTTTCTCAATTATGACTTGTTGCAATGAAGATATAATCATAATTCGGAATAAACGAGGTTTGAATATATACGAGAAATTTCTCCACACTACAAACAATAAAATAATACTTAAAAGTATTATATCCCATACATTTAACATATAAACTAAACATTAACACTTACTACAAATAAATGCATTAAGAACACATAATAATACACAATGATAATATACACTAGAATACAAAAGAAAGAACGAAACTTTTATGTTAAGGCTGCTTGATGTTGGGTAAAGTCTTTGCTTGTATGCGAAAATGATGGGATAACGTAACGAACCTTTGATGCTTTTTAATTTTTGATTTCAAAAATCTTGTTCTACCAGAGGGTGATCAAGTCTAGTCATTCCCCTCAAAAGCTCTTTTGTAGATATTTCACGGTCTGGTAAGGGCCAATTAGATATGTTACTAGCTTTGAGTTTGGAAAGAGAACCTTTCGTCATATAGTTGCTTGTCAATTGGGAAACTTTGTCGCTGAATTTATTTTCATGGAGAGCGCCAATCAACTCGTGTGCTTTAGAAAGTCTGTAGGATATGTCGTACAACTTGTCAATTGGAGATTCGAGGTCTTCCTTTACGGTAGTTTTAACTTGGTCGTACGCCTGGGAAATATTCTGAAGATGAGACTCGTGGAGGACGGATTCATTCCACCCATATCTTCCGGGGATAGTGTCACAATATTTTTGTAAAAGCGTGTGGTCCGATAGCGGGTTCACATGAAGATTGTCTATTGGCCGGGTGGTTTGATCGAATGACTTTTGCCATTGCACCTTCTCCTGTTGTAATTCCAAGAGCTTCTCTTTGAAGAGTTCAATATTATTTTTGTTAGAGATATTTAGCGGGTTTGGCAAAGTGATTTCTTTCCCAACCAAGACTCTATCGTTATCCTGTTCTTTGCTCTCCCTATCATACCAACTAGTGGAAATTTTACCCGAAATGAGATCCTGCAACATTTCTTCCTTGATAACTTTGGCAATATTAACGACCGTCTGATCTTCGGTGGTTTCATTTCCCGTGCTATTTTTCCCCTGTTTCCCCTCTACATCTAATTGTTTCTTGAAATACCATATAAGTAATTGGCGCATACGGTGAGGCTCAGGTAAGGATGTGTCAAGTATTTTATAGTAGTCTTTTATGGGAACATCCTCGTGTGGTACACCCACAAACCCATTTCCTATTGACAGAACTCGCTTGCCTCTGTTGTAATAAGACGGCCTTCTTTTTCGTCCGGCGGCTGCCTTTTCTTGCCTTTTGGAAGCCTTCGACAAATCATCATTGTCGATCAAGTCTAGCTTATGATGAGATACATGCTCTTCATAATCATCATCCACAGGTACAATCTCACGTTCGGGCTTGCTTTTCGTGGCCCTGGGTCTCTTAACATTACTAGTGCCATTTTTCTTTTGATCGGGGTTCTTCGGTGGCCTCCCTCTTTTTCGTCCTGTCCCCTGTTGTTTTTGGTTAGGTGCTTTTTCTTTCACTTTCTTCTTCGGTGGTTCGTCAAGGTCTAAAATCTCGATTTCTTGATCATTATTTAAGTCTCGAAGCTCACCCTTCAATCTCCTAAGCGAACTACTTAATGGTTTCTGCTTGGTATCTCGAACCTCCAGAGTCCGTTTGTATACAAACCCTTCGTCCTCCTCAAACCTATGCCCAGCTTTTGGCAGCTGACTGTTTCTCTCTTGCATCATCTGCGATGACGATAATATATGGTTTAATCTATTTTTTCTGTTATGGAGAATCAGGCTGGTCTGACTTTGCAGGTTCCCCGAAACATATCCTCCATTATCATCGTTATCATCCTCATCAGAATTTGAATTATCGAGTGTTGGAGTCAAGAATTGTCTATTTGCTGTACTTCTATGACTAACATCAGCTTTGCTTCTTGAATTCAAATCGGATCTATTCAGGCCACCTAACGCCTGCTTTCTTTTCAACCCCATTTGAGTGCCTGTGAAGACGTACTTCCCTCTTATCGATCACTAGTGTTTTAAATTATGTATAGCTTATCCTGTATGTTGTTTTTGTTTTCTTTTTGAATATATGTTTTGATGTATAGGTTTTGTGTAAGTCTGCTTCTTGATATATCCTGGAGAGAGAGATACATCAGACGAACTACGAAGGTAGATCAAGTTCCTATATGTCAAAAGGTAAAGTATGAGTCTATCTGACATATCAGTATGCGGGAAGTATTTTGTAAGGGTTACACAAGGGACACCTGAAGTAAGCATATTTAACATAGAACATGATAACCCTAAAGAAATCAGCAAATATGACATCACTCGAATAATAAAAGAGCATGTAATACCAGAAGTACCCAGGAAAAGCTTACAAAACGTCTGGGGTAATATTATAGTTCTGGATGTAAAGTGGGAGAAGATTGTGCCAGGATCTAAAAGCACCAAGGTTGGAATACTAGTGGATAACCTCTCTACAATCATCATACTCCATATCAAGAGGGAAATAGAGCCTATAATTATTCATCAAGTTATAACTGACGGAATTGAGGCATTTGAGTGGATTCCGCCATTGTTGGACGATGACTGGGATTCTAGGGATGGCGCGTACCAGAATAGTCGGCAGTTGGTCGTATATACGAAGCAGTTCATTCAGGTCAAACTCTACTCATTGGATTGTGCTGTTGCAGTCTGGACAATTGATAAACCTATTTCCCGAAGTATAATAGTTCGCCCTAATAGTAACAATACTATATGGTCACTAGTGGTGCAGGCTACGCTTCCTCTTTCACAGGAAATCGCTGTGCTTGTAAACAGCTTTCATAACAAAGGATCAAGGAGTATTCTATTCTCCCAGTTTAAAATCCCAGATCCTCTAATCGATATGCAGCCTCTTCTTAGATGGTCAGCGGATGGAAAATGGCTATTCAATTTCAGTTCTGAGGATTGTATTTTTGGTTTTACATTTCAGATCTATAATATTCTAGGTATTTCACGCAAAGTCAAGAAAAATACTTATGAGATTCAAAACGGAAGCCCCTTGATTTCCATGAAGTGGATGGACTCAGGGATAGTTGACCTTCCCTCAGAGAATGGTATCATAAAGTGTAGTTACCTTGATTATCAGTGCGATTGGTTGAGAGCTAGATCCCTGGAAGCATACTTTCTAATAGTAGTTGGAATACCGTCAACTTTCTCTGAATTTTTTGAGGCCCAAATATTTTCTCTAGGTACTTTAAAGGTGATTTATAGAGACACCATGCCCCATAATTTCAAGACATTTTGGCAACAAACTTCACAATCCAGCAAAAATGGAATAAACTACACCCGCTCTTCTACTAGGTTCATCACACTGAATGACAAATGCAAATTTAAACACATGGCCACGGCTGACATCCAATCGGCCAATTATCTATGCTTTCAGGTAAATAATTATGTGCTCTTGTATGAAATCAAGCTCGAAAAATCTTTGTCGGCAGGAAAAGAGGGTGTTGATTTTCTTTTTATTTGCATAATAGAAGTAACGTCCAGCTTGAAGAGGATTGAGTTTATGGGGAAAGATGAAGATCTGCTCTCTTTAGTTCTCTTTGCTGATGATCATATCGCAGTCTACAGTATTATGCTAGACACGTTCGAAGTCGTCTTTGAAGACAGCAGTACACTCAGCATCGAAAGTTCTGCTTTTGAAAATGAAAATGCTGTCAGATTTGTTATTTACAGCCAGGGAAGCACTAGCTCTCCAATATTAACGATTAAAAATTATGAGTTTGAGGAATCAAACTCTTCGTATGTTAACAATATAGAGGATGATTCAAATTTGTCTATCATGAAGAAATTCGAATACGATGAGGATAACAGTAAAGTTGTGAGTCTAATGAAGGACGTGCAACACAATGAGTGGGCACGGCCAAAAAGAGCAAAAAGATTCAAATTCAATTTGGGTCGCCCAAGTCTCTTAAGCTCCCAGATTGAAGAAATAACGGATACGTTTAACTTACAGAAAAGACCAAAAAGGTAATTAATGCTATCGTTTATAGAATATATACAAGATTTAATGGTGTACGTTCGTAATGTGTGATTACTCCTTTTTCTTCTTAGGTGCACCCTTGTTCCTCTTCTTCCTATCTTCAACCATCTTGACACGGTAGGCTTCCCTAGGATCGACGAGCTTAAGTTCTGGGAACCACTTCTTGAAATCTTGGAAAGTTGGCATAGTATCATTTACACCATAATAATTAACCAATTGAGGACCCTTCAAAGGAGCCTTTAATATTTTAGAACCGTTTCTAGCATTATTTGGGTTCCATGAGTTACCAAATATTTCACTACTAAGTTTCTTAACCTGGTCCAACCTGGCCCTCGAAGGCAACTTCTTTAAGATAGACATCTGGATGGTTGGATATTTGATTTCGAACGAGTTTTTTTTTCTTTTACTTGAGTTTAAAAAAAAACTGTAAATATTTAAAAATTACAGTTTATATTATCAGTATCAAAATCCAATTTAGAGAAACGTATGGTTTAACGTGAATAATTTTGTATAAGAATAGAAAGTTACTGAGTGGAAGGTCTCTATTATTAATTCTTGTATAGAAAGGTAATTGTCTTATAGCCTTCCTAGACTGAAAAATCAGAGTTATTTCAGCTTAGATACTTCTTAACAAGAAACATAGAAGAATATATTAAGACGAAGACAAGCAGATACTTATAGAAAATCAAGGCGTATAAAGTTGATTTAAAACCATCTCAGAGGTGTCGAAGGATTTCCTGCTGCTGCTGTGACAGTAATATTCAAGTAAATCATCTTTGAAGATTTTTTTTATTTTTAGAAATCATTTGTACAATGGATCAAAATTTAGCAAGTGATTTACCAAAAGTCAACGTTAAAGATTTGACCCAAAATCTAATACAGGAACAGGTTAATGAAAGGACGCAAGAAAGTAAAGGCTCTCCAAGCAAATCAAAACGGTTGAGCCATGATTTTTCGGAGGGTACTAGTAAATTTCTAGGTAAGCTAAGGATGAAAAAAAACTCTAGTTCTCAAGAAGATGTTTCCAGAGATGAAAATCCTATAGGATCGGAGCATAGTCAAGGATCTCTGTACGGTAGGCGCTTAAGTGCTTTCGCGGATCCAGTCACACCTTCAAGTAATAAGAAGTCGTATTTTGAAGATATTAACGATATGAATGACTTTGCGGCGTTAAAAGAGGGTTTAGATGTTGCATTAGGAGGCTCTGGAAAAGAGCCTGAATGGTTTCCTGTTTCAAGTGAAACAAAAAAAACTTCGGGCACAAGCAATGACAGCTCAAGTGTGTCAGACGTACAATCATCTATGCTCGATATAGGTCAGAATGAAGGATTCTCCGAAAATATACCCCTCAAAGAACTCTCTTCCTATAGAAGTGACGGGGGGAGTTTTCTAAGTGTGAATAGATCAAGAAACTCTCCTCTGAAAGAGTTTACAAATCCCTTCGTAAGTGATCAACATGAACTCTATGAGAATTCTAGGACAGGCGGAAGTGGGGATCCAGGTCAATTAGAGGCAGGCCTTCTAATGCCTACGCTGAATCCATTTAAAACTTCCAGTCCATCTTCTCCCACTAAGTTTTCAGATATGATTTCCCGTCTTTCTGATCGTATTGCTGGCTCCGGAGCTGCTACTCCTAATGCTTCTGTATCCGATTTCAATATGGAGCGGAATCAAGATGATTTGCGAAAAAGCTCAGTGCACAGCGATACAAAGGATCCAAACTACAATGACAGTATCCATAGTAACGTACCTAGTGACAGTGTACATTCCCCCATGAATAGCGTAGTTCCGGATGTCACAGTAACGGATGAAAATAACAACAACGCACCATTGCATAATACTCATTCCGAAGGACTAGGCTTGTATATTGATGAACAAAGCAAGAAGAGTTATGATGGCGGTGCTACAATTTCTTCAGAGCGGCAAAGATCAATCCCTGACTCTATCAACGTACCTATAATTGATCAATTAAAAGCTCCTAATATTAATTTTTATGACACAGATAAGAAGATACCACTGATAGATAAAGATAGGCTACATTTATTTGGTAGAACTTTGAAAATATTTCCTCCTGATTCAAAGTTTCGTCAAGCATGTCATAAGATGGCGAGTCATAGTTGGACTAATTTAGGATTATTGATATTACTTATCTTTCAGGTTGCCCTTCTATCATATAGACAATGGAACCCACGGGCTCTAAATGGCTATTACTTTAAAGGATACAATTTCGCTGACTATATATTAATTGTCATAAATGTTGTCTACACTGTCGAAATAGTGGCAAAGATAGTAGCTTATGGCTTTTACGATGACCATATTATGTTTCTAGAATTAGGTTTGCCTTATCCGGAGAGTGAGTTAGCGAAGAAATATTTGAACAAGAGTAATGCACTAAAGTTTTTAAACGCGATGGGTCTTGGATTAGTTGGAAATTTGATTCTGAAGAAATTTAGCAGATCAAGCTATAATAGAACTTTTGAAGATAAAGGAGATGAATCAAGAGAAGAGTTGGAGTCAAAAGAAGTAGATTTAGACTATAATGATGACAATGATGTTCCTCCAAAATTAAGAAAAAGAAGCCAGGAAGGTTTTTTAGATCAATCTGATATAAGATCAAAACTCACTAATCATGGCATTTCTGAAAGGATTTCTAATGATGGGTATGGTTCTGGAGATATAGACTTGAGCTATCTGCCTATAGAAAGATCGCGTAAGTTGACTGCTAAAAATACGTTATTGAAAAATTCAGATATGAATTACCAAAAACTCCATTTGCATCGTGCTTATATTAAAAATAATTGGCATAGAGTTGATTTTTTGTCAATGTTGTTTTTTTGGATATCATTGTTCCTTTCAATTGACCATTACGACGCAAAGCATCATATAATGCTTTTCAGAGCTCTCTCATGTCTCAGAATATTGAGATTATGCAATTTAACTACCGGTACGAGTACAATTTTAACAGCATGCCAGGTAGCCATACCTCAGCTTATTGATGTTTCTCTTTTTATTGCTTGTTTCTGGCTCTTTTTTGGTATTATTGGCGTACAATCTTTCAAAGCATCTTTCTCGAGGCATTGTGTGTGGACAAACCCTTCCAATCCTGATGAAACATTTATCAATACTAAGCAATACTGTGGTTCTTACCTTAACGTATCAGGCATTGCTTTACCATATATTACTAGAGACGGAGATCATTCTCATACAAAAAAAGGATTTACATGTCCAAAAAACTCGAAATGTATAAGCGGAGATAATCCCTATGGAGGAACTGTAAGTTTTGATAATATCTTACAGTCTTTGGAGTTAGTTTTTGTCGTTATGAGTGCAAATACTTTTACCGACCTCATGTACCATACAATGGATTCTGAAAATTTAGCTGCGTGCTTATTTTTCATTTTTGGAATATTCATCTTAACAGTTTGGTTGATCAATATTTTTATTGCCGTAATTGTTGCATCATTTAACATAACTAGAATGGAGAAGGACGAGGAAAAACGACTGGGAAAAAGAAAAAAGGTGTGGGACATGCTTATGCCTTCTGGGGAAGTTTCTTTTAATCACAAGGAGAGAATCGAAAAGCTCAAGCGAAGTAGCACTCTTTTTAGAATCTTTAGCAAGCTTGAATTTTTATTTGCTATACTCATTTTCCTCGACTTATTTTTACAATGCTTTAGATATTATGGAATGAATCATTTTAGGGAGAGAATTTTGCTAAAAATTGAATTCACAGTCACCATTGTGCTCTTGGGAGAGATAATCTGTCGTTTTCTTTTGCATTTTCCAACATGGAGATTATTTTTTGGATCTCGGCAGAATATAATGGATTTGACCTTGGCAATAATTACTACGGTAACTGTTATCCCTCCTATCAGAGAAAAACTAGAACATGCATATTATTGGCTTACAGTTTTTCAACTTATGAGGTTTTATCGTGTCGTTCTTGCAGTGCCAGTGACGCGAAACCTTTGGTTCAAGATTATGGGTAACTTCAAAGCGATTTTTGATTTAGCATTGTTCTTCTTCATCTTGACATATTTAGCTAGTATAATTATCGCCAGATATTTTGAGGGGGTAATACCAGAGGATGCTCTTGACGACGTTGACTTTCCTGTGCATACATTACCAAACGCTTTTATTGCACTCTATGTTATTACAACAACAGAGAATTGGACAGACATATTGTACTCACTACAAGAATACTCTTCGACAACATCATCGAGGTCTTTTGGTGCTATTATGTTAGTAACATGGTTCGTAATATCAAATATGATCATATTGAATATTTTCATTGCTGTTATTGCTAAAACTTTAGAAGTCTCCGAGGAAGAGAAGAGAAAAAGGCAACTATTACAATTCATAAATAACATGACTGAACGCTTACAAAAATTTGAAAATGAATCCGGTATTTTACTGAAGTTCAAAGAAAAGTTGTTAGGAAAGAAGGGTTGGAAAGATGAATTGGAAAAGGCTGTCGTTAACTTGTTATTGAGCGGCACCGCAGTTAATGATTTTCTTCATACGGATGCTGGAGATGATGACTTAAATCAAAATGACGACATTCGAAACTTACTGGTCTCCTCTTGGAAAAGGTGGTTCCAAATTAATTTTTGGAGAACTAGTAATATCTTCAGGAACCCATTTTATAAAAGGAAGAAGAAGACAATTGAAGTGTCGAATTTTGATCCTGCTCATTTTGCCAAGAGAATTATAACAGAACGTAATACTTTGCTTAATCAGCAAATTGATTTTCTTAACGAAAACCCTAACTTTAACTATGTTTTTTACATTTTGGGACCTAGGCATAGAATGAGACGATTATGTCAGAGATTAGTTCGCTCGAGTCATGGGCAACGTATTGATGGTGTTGAACCAAATAAAATAGTAGCCGAATCTTTTACTATTTTAACATTCTTAGTTACAATCGCTCTCGTTGTAACAGCTTGTTATTTAACGCCTTTGTACCGTAAAAATATGGTATCATCATATGGAATGATGAATTGGACATTTTATCTAGAAATTGCTTTTACGGTCTATTTTACTCTTGAATTCTTGATTCGAATTTTAGCAGATGGGCTAGTCTTTACTCCAAATGCTACTCTTAGGTCTTCTTGGAATATAATAGATTTTATTGTATTAATATCCTTGTGGATTGAGTTGATTGCCTTTTTAAAGAATGATGGTAACCTATCTAGAATCGTGAGAGGCTTGAAAGCTCTTAGAGCTTTGAGGTTACTAACTGTTAGTGAGAATGCAAAAAGTAATTTTCATAACACTATGATATCTGGTTTTGGAAAAATCCTTAATGCTGCTCTTATATCTTTGTGTTTGTTATTCCCATTCTCTATTTGGGGATTAAATATTTTCAATGGAAGGTTGGGTTCTTGTTTGGATGGCGTATCTGAAATGGATGAATGTTACAATGAGTATCAAAATAAGGTGTTTAACTGGAACGTGTTAAGTCCAAATGTTTACAAGAATCCTTATTTGCAATTTGATAACTTTTCTTCTTCTTTCTCTTCGCTTTTCCAGATTATATCATTAGAAGGATGGGTAGACTTGTTAAGTAATGTCATGAAGAGTACAGGCGTTGGAAAAGTTCCCGAGTCTTATTCTGAGCCATTCAACGGCTTCTTCGTCGTTTTATTCAACTTCGTCAGTATCGTCTTTATTTTGACTTTATTTGTGTCTGTTATTGTAAGCAATTATTCTAAAACGACTGGTCAAGCCTACATGACAGGAGATCAAATTGCATACTACCAAGTTAAAAAGTTTCTTCGGCAAGTAAAACCATCCAGCAGGAAAGATTACAACGAACTTTATTGGATTAAAAAGATTTGCTATAACTTTACAATACAGAAAAATAGAATATGGAATGTTTTCTTGAACTTTTTACTTTTCCTACATATTCTGGCTTTATTGCTTGAATGTTTTCCTTCTTATACTGGTTTAGATATTACTAGAACAGTCATATTCATGATATCTGCTCTCATGTTTCTATTAAATTCCATTATGCTTTTCATTGCTCAAGGATTCAAAACTTTTGTCAGATATAAATGGAACATATTCAATTTCGTGGTATCTTTTGGTGCATTCTTGACAACCTTTGTTTCATTATTCACAGACAATGAAAGTGTGTTCATTAACATTAACAAATTATTTTTGGTCGGATTACTTTCTTTTGTCATTCCTAGAAGCAATAGATTAAGTGAACTTTTGAGATTCGCATCAGCAAGTTTACCTTCATTGATCTCACTATCATTCACTTGGATCATAGTTTTTCTTGTATATGCTATTGCAATGAATCAGATTTTTGGACTCACTAAAGTTGGAGAAAATACATCGGGGAATATTAATGTCAGATCCGTAACCAAAGCTTTAATTTTACTTTTCAAATGCAGTTTTGGAGAAGGATGGAACTACATCATGGATGATTTTACATTGGAATCACCTTTCTGTTCGACAGCGCAAAGACTTGACGATAGCGATTGTGGAAACAAGCAATATGCATATATATTATTCATGCTGTGGAATGTAATATCGATGTATATATTCTTGAACATGTTTGTTTCATCAATAATTGCTAACTTCAGCTATATTAATCATAGAGCAACCTACAGTCACTTGATAAAAAGGGAAGAAATTCGCAGATTTAAGCGCACCTGGCAGAATTTTGATCCAGAAGGGACAGGATTTATCAAACCTATAGATTTACCAAGACTATTGCACTCTCTTGACGGCGCATTATCTTTTCATTTATATTCGGGTTCTTTGGAAGTTAAGAATCTTTGCAAATTATGGTTCAAGAGAAATAACCCTCCAAATCCTTATGATATTGATGTTAACTTTAATGCTATTGAGAAAACTTTGGAGTCGATGGATATACCGAAAATTAGAGCTAGAAGAAAAGCATATGAGATGTTCGTAGAGGAATTGCTTATGACAATGGAACTTAGTAATAGCCCTGGTATATCCTTCAGCTCTGTATTGCTTCAGTTACCTTTATATATTTCTTTCGAACCAGGGAAATGCCTTAATTTAATTGACTTCTTGGAGAGAAGGTTGCTTGTTCAGAGGGTTGAAAGGAGGATGCACACAAAGAGGTGCTACGAAACAATTGCAGCATATGCCTGTAGATGGAAATACATGAAGAATAAGAAGCTAGGTATTAAAGATGTGAATATTGATTTTGGTAAGGAACTTAGGAGAAACAGTTACCTCTCAAATGAGAACCATGAACTAAATACTCCTAGAATTTACGTTAGCGGGGAAGGTGATAATATAGCCAATGATGAAAGTGACGATGAAAGCTCACCTTTAACTAAGTCGCGGAATTTTGTATCGAGTGAAGATGCTGCTGCTAGTGGAGTTTACGTTCCAAAATCTCCAATACACATTTATAAATCACGAAACAGAACTGATACTTCCAATGATGATACTGTAAATAAGATTAAACCAAAGTTGACTATCAAGATAGCTTCATCGAATAACTCAGTAAACACAAGTCCCTCAGATGGACATTATTCATTAGATGATGACTATTTAAATAACTCTATCACTCCTATAATTACTCCTATGGATGAACCTAATGACCAAGTTGAAAATCAGTCGTTTGATGAAAGCATGCCTTTGCTAGACCTCTCGACAGTTGGATCAGCGCTAGAGAATACGGAGTGGGAGCCTGCTTTGCGAGAATTTCGCTCAGAACAACAAAAGGATATGCAACAGGAACATTCAAAGAAGGAATAGTTTAGTGACTTATATAAAATCATCGTTTTATTATTACAAAAATATATATTATAATGCACATAAGAACACATTATACTTAGTCAGTCTTCATATCGTTCAATCCTAAGTCCTCATTTTGTTCGTTGGTTCTTTCGAAATCTTCTATGGCCATATTTGGGTCATTATCAGGAGCGTACACATTCTGAATATAAGAAGAAGCCAAAGGATCTATCATATTGATTGTGAAAGGTATCTTGCCCTCGATAGCATCCTGGAGCCTAGCGAAGAAGGTGGTCCATCTTGATTTTGAAGCATCGTCCATTGAATCTGAAGTCTGAGTGAAAACCCTAGTGTGCAATTCTTCATACACCTGGTTTAATAGTCCCTCGATTGTAGTGAAACGCCCACCAAGTGTGCCGGGTGCTAAGTCGAGACTCAATTCAGGGATGTCTAAACCGCAGGTTTCACTCTTTAAAATATCTCTTGCTAAATCCTCTGGATCAGAAACTTTCAATGAAATGCGTCTACCATGAGAAGGAATTGCACCTCCAGTTTTAACTTCGTTAGACTTATAACCGCAAAGGTCGCACACAGTGGACATAATGATTACCTCCTTGAAGTGTGGAATATTAACCATTTTCATACGTGTACTACACGGCTTAGCACACGAGGGGCAAGTTGCACCAAATTCCTGGACTTCGCTCTCCAAATTTTCGATATTTGATGCATCCGAAAGAAATCCAGTCGACTTAGGCTTTGAAGCTTCCTCCTGGGACAAAGAAGAGCTTATGTTCTTTTTCGTAGCCGCCTTCTTACTCTCAGCTTCCACTTTTTTCTGATTTGCAACATCCTCAGCAGATATTAAGCCCAAGAAAACGTTCTGTTCAGCCGTTCTATTGTACTCATACATCGCCCATTTATGAGCTGCTTCTCCTGGAACATATTCAATCCAGGAATTGCCAGCAGGGTCATCGACTGAAAATGTCAATGGAAGAGTATTAGGTTCTGCGTTTAAATATAATTTAACTTTAGCGATCACTTCATTAATTTTCTCGTAAACTTCTGGCTGTTCTTCTTTACGCAATTCTTGATCTGACTCAAGGTTAGAGACCATCTCATTCAAAAGGCCTTCAACGTTGGTTAACTGGCCCTTTTTGGGAGGAATTTCGATATCCAATTCAGCAAATCTACACGTTGCTGTTTCAGATTTCACAACCTGTCTGTTGAAGTCATTCTTATCCTCTATCTTGAGGACATATCTTGCACCTTTCTCAGCGATTTGAGCAGCAGGCTGAATTTCGGAATTTTTGAATCCGCAATGGGGGCATGCAAATGACATGAGTATCACTTCCCTGAAAAATGGTATTCTAGTCAATAAAAGTCGCGTGGTACCTGTCTTGTAGCAATTCATACACAAAGATTCAATCTCCTGAACAGGATGACCCTCGACATCCGCTGCCCCAGTATTTCTGAGACCTTCCTGATTCAGCTCTTCTTGCTGGACGCTTTCAACTTGGTCCCCAACGTTAGAGAACACTTCTTTATTTTCCCCCCTACTCGTCATGCTGATACGTCTTTTCTTCTCTTCTTGCACAGGTCTAGGCTGGTCGCTTCGCTTCATAGGTTTTATACCTTTCCCTTCTCGATGAGTAAGCGATGAGTTACGCTAGAAGAATCTGGGTCATCGCAGAAGATCAGAGAAGTGAAAAAAACCACCACGTGATGTCTTACCACGTGCTTAACCACATGACAGAACCGTCCTGCCGAAGCGCCCCCTGGTCCCAGGTTCCTCTCAAAAGAACGCACAACGCACGTCAACAAAATCGTCGGCCCTTCGGGACCCTGGAACTTGTCACTGGGGGCATTAGGAGCCCCCAGCTGTATTTTTGCTCTACTGGTTTCAGAAATGTCTAGTTCGTCCTTTGCGCGGCCTTACCACACTTTTTTCAGCGTCGCTTCCACGCTCTTGCGGACCATTACAATAACCGTGAACCCTGCCACAACACGCAAAAGGAAAGCGTACAGCCCAAGACATTCATTCAGCTCTTGCTGTTTGCCTCAATCTGGCAGAACTAGTCCCTCTAAAGTGGAGTATTGTTCTAGTGGGCATTTACGCGGTTTTCCTACTGCCCGAAAAAGCCATGATGCGACGGGGCACATACCAGCCATCCCAGAAATTAGTCGAACGCCCTGAAGATCTCTATCTACACTGGATTGGCCTCAGCTGGCAATCAGAGCCCTTCACTCTGTAGCTCCCCCCAACTCATCTTAGCCACGTCTTTTGCCGTAAAAAAATTAGGCTCTAAGCACGTATGCAGCAGCACCCGTGGAAAAAAAAACGGTATCTCCAAAGTCCAACAGAACTCTGACTAGCCGGCCACCTGACCAGAAGTCCGCAAGCCATCTTTGCTTTTTGAACAGTGACAAAACCCGCCCGAACGGTAGTTTCTACCATTGACACCGTGTCTAGTCAAACGCCACATGCTCCATTAATCTACTCGCGGCCTGGAGAGTTAGAAACACCGCAACCCCAGGCGTATAACGCTAACCCATGGCTGCAACTCCGCTGCATCGGCTCTTCGGTCGAATCTGACTCTCCTTTTTATATCTCTCGCATCATCATCGTGGCTCCTTTCTGGAACTAGAGTCCGTTTGAGCTTTCTATCTTCTCCGATGCTTATATGGCTAATGTCTCATGCCAGTAGTCGGTCGCAATACCCTAGTAGCAGAGCTGCTGAGGCCCTGGGATGGAGGGCGGGTCGTGTGCTGACCAATGAAGTTATTTGATAATTCTTATAAATTTCTTTTACGGTTAAATAAAGATGCCACAGTAAAGAAAACGGCTTTTGTTACATATAGCAAAAAGCATATATAAATAAAGTGATAAATTAAACAGTTGCTGTTTTTTCAAAGCGTCTAAGATTCTGACAAAGACATTCGCAATACGGGTGCTTAAAAACAGTGCAAGTACAAAGGTGTGATAGAACGAACTTGGAGCGGATCAGACTTCATAACTCAAGCAGAAACCTACAGCGGTAGCGTGGGAAGATAAGAGATAAAGGTGACTACACATCCAGTATAGTGTTCATTCTTCGGGTGAAGAACTAGCGCAAGTTTAAAACCACACAAGCATAGTATCGTTAGGATTAGTTTTGGTGGGGTAAATTGCAGAGATTTGCAGGGCCATTTCCACATCGCTGATTGAAAATAAATCAACAAGAGGCCTTTTTATAGCCGGAGGTACGTGCAGACTTACAGACGAGTGCAACGATGGATTTACAGAACTTGTGTGGGCCTTCGGGTGCTCGGAATGGCGAGACGCCTAGCCGAAAGGGCAAGTATGACAACATTTTGGCGCAAAGTGTTTCTTCTCAGACAAACGGCTTATCTGATGGCCACAGCAACGAAAACCAAAATCTCGAGGTCAAGGATGGCCGCCTAGTGTTGCTCAAGGAGGAAGAAAATGATAATGACGTGTCCGGCAAACAGGAACCCAACCCTCCCTCTCTGGACAAAGGTTCAGAAGTATCTGTGGTGACACCTTTTCTTGCAAAGTACATCGCAGATCAGTCTATGATACCAAGAGACAACTTTTACAAGTACTGCTACCGACATAATCCAGAAATCACTTGTAACCGTCGCACGGATGAGGCCAATCTGAAGGAAATACAACGGCAGTTGGAAAAACTTCCTGTGCGTGACCAGGAGGCTGTCAATCATGTGTGGTCGATCTTCGGAGCTGCACCTCATTGCCACAGAACGCTTATCATACAGGGGATTTTGGCGCAATGTTGCTTTCCACAGCTTTCATACATCTCTCAGGAAGTTTCTTCCCTCATCAGAATAGATTATATTTCGTTTCTTCCTGTTGAGATTGCCCTTAAAATTTTGTGTTACCTAGATTGTGCATCTTTGTGCAATGCAGCCCAAGTATCTAAGAAATGGAAATCTTTAGCCGATGATGACAGGGTCTGGCATCATATGTGCGAACAACACATTGATAGAAAATGTCCCAATTGTGGATGGGGCTTGCCATTAATGCATATGAAAAGAGCGAGGGAAGGAACCTCGTATTCTTCATGTAAAAAGAAGAGAACATATGAAGCCACTGAGCCTACCTCTTCAGCTGGTTCTGAGGTGGAGTATGAAATCAAACGAGTAAAGCTAAACCAAGAAGAGCAAGCCAAGCAACAGATGAAACTTAAGAAGAGACCATGGAAGTCTGTTTACTGCGAAAGGTTCAAACTAGAGAAAAACTGGAGAAAGGGTACGTACTCAACAAAGATGTTTACTGGCCACACAGACGGTGTTACATGTTTACAATTCAATCATAAGTACTTGATGTCCGGTTCATACGACGGTACAATTAAGGTTTGGAAGGTTGACACGCAAGAATGTTTACGAACATTAGTTGGGCACACAAAAGGTATCAGAGCTCTTGCGTTTGACTCCCAGAAATTAATCACGGGAGGATTAGATTCCACCATAAAAGTATGGCATTATCATACTGGTCAATGTATAGCAACTTATCAAGGCCATTCAAACGCTGTTGTTGCAGTGGATTTCCTGGAGAAGACTATTGTTTCTGGTTCAGCAGACCATACTGTAAAGGTGTGGCACGTTGACTCTCGTACTTGCTACACGTTAAGAGGGCACACCGATTGGGTTAATTCGGTGAAGATACACGCACCTTCCAATACTGCCTTTAGTGCATCAGATGACACTACTATTAGAATGTGGGACTTAGAAAATAACCAATGCTTAAGGGTCTTTGGTGGAATTGAGAATAATGGTCATATAGGCCAAGTTCAATGTGTGATTCCCTTTGTTTATAAGGACAATTTAATTGAAGATGTCATAGAGAGCGATGTCAATGCAACTGAAGATGGCAATACGGATGCGGCTACTAATGATGATTCCAATGATAATACTGATATTAATGAGACAAACAGTAATTCGTTACCCGATAACCCTAATTATCCTACTCATTTATTAACATCCTCTCTCGACAACACTATAAAGGTTTGGGATGTGAGAACAGGAAAATGCATCAGGACACAATTCGGTCATATTGAAGGTGTATGGTCTATCAGCGCTGATACATTTAGAATAATAAGTGGGGCGGACGACAGAGTTATCAAAGTGTGGGACTTGCAGAATGGAAAATGTTTGCATACTTTTGCAAGTATTTCAAATGTCAGCTGCGTCGCTTTGAGTGATTCCCGCTTTGCTGCTGGGCTTGAAGATGGCAATGTCAAGATGTATTGTTTTGATTAGTTTGAGCGGGAACTAATTTTTATGTATAATACGCAAAATCCTCGCTCGCTGAATGGATAAGGATTGATTTTATTTCGTGTTTTTGATTTATTACGTTACTACTAGACCCAATTATAAAATATGTCATATGAGTATCAAAGAAAATTTTGTTTCGATTACCAGGATATTAAAATAAATAGAGGGAAGGAAAATAAATATGACTATTGTCAATTAATTTTAGACTAGTTAACTGGGTTCAGACTTGCTATTAGCAAATTGTAAAGTGTCCTTGTCAATTCTTAGGTTAGAACTGTATATTTCGTAACTCGTGCTATAAGCAGATCCAAATGAGTAGCAGACTGCTCCTCCGCCAACACAAATTACAGAGCTGGTTGTTTTTACCGTAGAAAAGCCTATGAATGAAGGAGGCAGCTTCTTCCACACTTCTGAGCCTATCTCAACATTTTTAAATCTATCACTTTCTAATTCATATGCCAAGATTGTATTGAACTCATCCAAACATTTTATTGGTGAAACACCACCCACAACGATAAGCTTTTTGTCAGTAAGTAAAAAGATTTGGGGCCCAATTCTTTGAAATTGAGAGTTCCTGACTGAGGTTTTGATTTTTATAATATTATTTTCCAACAATTCGAATACGTACAAAACATCACTAACTAGAGGATCGATTGAACTGCTCATTCCACCACAAATGTAGCCAATTTTAGAGGAACTGTCATAGCACATTCCACAACTTATCAAGTTAGGAATTGATCCTTGAACTTCCGTATCGGTGAAATCTTTTTTCAGGTGGTCATATATGACAAAGAGCGGCTTGTTCCCTTCATGCACATTTTTCAAACCACCGAATACAAGAATACGAGACAGATCAATGTTAACACTAGAATGCCTCGTTCTGTCGTCTTTTAGATCAGGAATTTGTATCCAGGTATTATCCTCATATACATAGCAATCTTTAAGATTTACTTTAGGGCTCAGTCTTCCGCCAATAAGGGCACATGAGTTATTACCTAGCTTTGTCAATGTATGTGACATTCTAGCCTTGGGAATTGAGCCGCTAGTATGTTCTAACTCGACATGAGCCTCATTGCTAATATCTAAAGATACCATATGGTTTGTCCTTGTCTGAAAAGCACCTCCAAAGAGTAAAACTTTGTTATCTATAAAACAGGCAGAAGCAAATTTCTTTTTGAGTAGATCATCGTTCAAGCCCAACGACCTAAACTTTATCGTTGGGTCTAATGATGTGTCCAAATAGCAAGTTTTATTCTGAAGGTAGAATTGTTTTTTTCTATTACTAGCGTGAAGCAAGGTGTAATGTTGACAGAATATAATGAATTCTTCCCATTCGTCAAAATCTTCTATCTCATCCACTATTTTCTTTTCTTCATAATCTATTAATTCATTCCAAATCTCAAACAAATCTTTCACCTCTACATAGGGATAAAGCTGTTTGAAACGATCAACTTGATGTTTTTTTGAAGGATAGGTCTCCACACAGTTTAATGGTGACCCCAAATGGGAAAAGTGGTATAACATCTTCTGAGCAAAGAAATGGTATCTTCCACTAGGTAGTATCTGCTCTAGTATCAAGAAGTGAGAATTCTGAACTCTGCTCGAACATTCAATGATACGGTTCGCATCTTTGGGTTTCATATAAGCTAATGACACTTCCGATATAAAAATATTTAAAGACTTTTCATGATTTAAATCTCTCAAGACTTGTTCATACAAACTGTCATTTTTAAGATCACAGGCAATAAGCTTATAATGAATAGAAGAGAATAAACAAATATCTGATAATTTTTTTGGGCTTTGAGCTTTATCATCATCACCAATAATACTCATCATCTCTGGGCTTGATTTCACCAACTGAAGTTTTTTCTTGAGCAATTCTGGGTAGTCGATATCTATGAACTCTAAGTTTATCTCTTCACCTTTCTTCTCATAGAACTCCAATAATTGAAATGGAAGTGTATCATAACCACAACCTAAATTGAAGATGCTAATTTTTTGTTCACCGTAATCTCTGCTCTTTATTATATTGTCCACAAATCGTCTTATACTTTCCATACGAATCCAGTATCCTCTATTTATTGATGGGGACCTCCTGCGGTCTTCAGAAACTACATGCTTGAACCAACTATGAAATTCAGGATTAATTTTAGCTGTGTAGAGTTTTTCCACTGACCTTTTAGATACTATCGAATAATTATTCGTTCCTTGCACTTGATTATCATGATATATATCCTGTTTGCTGCCTTTAACGAACTTCAGATTTCCTGAATTATTCTTCAAGCTATCAGTCATTTATAAACCTAGCTTTAGTTGCGGCATAAAGAATCAAGTTCACCTTAAACCATAAAATTTTTGAGACATATGAAAAAAGGCTAGAGAGGGTCAAAAAAAAAATACATAATGAATAAATGTTAAATTTAAATTTCGATTAGTATACATAGACAAATAATGCTAGACCACATCCTAAATATCTATAGTTTCATTATTTCAAATATTCCAGAAAAAATAGTGTTTATAGCAATAGATTATATGCTTTTAAATGCAGCTCGAAGTTCATCAACTACTTGATCAGCAGAGATTGATTGACATCGGGTAAGGTATTTAGCAGCAGCTAATGTTGTCTTCAAATTTTTTATCAAAGCGCTTTTATCTGTCTTGCCACTTTCATTAGCTGGGGTACCAGCGGACTCCGGCTCTTGTGTCTTAACGCCGTCACCACACTTGAGCCAAATCTTTCCATTCATGCCAATAGCTATTTCGAACTTGCAGCGTGTTGCCAATTTTTCCAAGAAAGGTGAGTTCTGGTTGAAAAGTAACTCTCGTGCAAAATTGAGGTTCACGTCGAATATATATCCAGATTCATCAAGTAAGCCCAAACCTCCATCCTTACCAGTGGAGGGGTCAAAGCACACAACTTCAGCATCTATGTTAGGATCCGCCTGAGATACCCTCGCGTAAACCGCTTGACCAACACGAAGGTTGGGTCTGTTCTTTTTCGTGGCATTAGGAAATGCTGTCATAGAAAGTAAAATGTTTGTAGAGTGATCCTGAAGCTGTACCTTGTAGCTTTCACCCAACACTCCGGTGATGACTCCAATCACCAAATCATTTACCTGGGGTATGTACCGTTTTGAGTTTGAATCAACGTATATGTAATTTTTTGTGTTCGCTTTGTTGTGGCCCAAGTTTAAATATCCTGCTGTTGTCGGAATTATTTCTTGAGTACGAGGATTCTTGTATATTCCTGGTCCTGCTGTTGTCTTAACATCGCCGAAGTTTGTATCTATATTGTCCCCCGGGATAACGATATGCGTCATATCTTCCTCACCCATATCAAGAGCACACACTCTCCCTTAAGTTTTTACCGGCTTATATTTCAAAATACTTCACGATACTTCACATTACGACATGTGACACAAAACCATCTCATCTCCGATTAATCTTAGCTGCGCTCGCGACTTCTACTATATGACAAATTATTACAATCGGCACGTACAATTATTGGGAGCATTGTAATTATCCACAAGGTAAGGTGCATACAAGAACCCTTAGTCAATTTTCCCTCTATGGGACAGTCAACTTGTAGAACAGTAGGGGGTGTCGCAATTGACGGAATAATACAAGCCTGTACACAAGTGAAGGATGATCACCATTTCTTTTCTGCTCACCAAATTGCATTACTATGACATCATATGCACGAACGTTTTGGAAGATAGACACAAGGGCGACAGAGCTAAATAGATTGTACACCATCGATCAAAGTGCTCAGAATTCATTCCAAGGAGATGTCCAGAGACAAGTTGTTTTGAGAAGGGCCATAAGTATTGCTATGTGGCTGAGATAAGAAATTAAGTGATTCTTCGAAGGATAATTCGTCAAGAATACTAGGGTTTGCATTGTTGTTGATTTCTGACGCGGCCTGTCCAATAGTGCTGCGGTGAAAATCTGTAGTCTTATTTTCTGGAAGTGTTACGGGTGCTTCCAGCTGCAGCACACATATACTACTGCTGGTATTTAATATGTCTTGGCTGCTGGAATGGCGATGTTTAATTTCTTTGACAAATTCGTCAAGTAGGCTAACAACTAGATTTTTGGTGCTGAATAAATCTGGAAAGTAAACGTTTTTCCGCTCCAAGTCGCAAAAATGCCTTGCTCGCGAAACTCTGGGGCTGAACATTATGTCGTAACGGGAATTAACTATAAGCTCTTCTCCCTTATCATCAAAAACTCCGCGTAGTGAAACCAAAATACGACTTGTTCCCGCGAGGCTCTTTTTGGTGGATTTTGATGTAGTAGCATCCTCTAGTGTCTGCAAAATCTTGTCACAAAAAAGCTTGTTAAGAAGTTTTCTAACGGTGCTATCGTCTCGACCTGGAACCAAATTGAACGTGTTGTAGAAAAACTTGAAATCTTGTGGCAACTGAGCATAAAGTAGATACCTCCACACGTATCTCAATCGCATCAAAAGTACAAGATATGAATTCAACGAGGGCACTAGAAGAAGACAAGTATAACATTTGAAGATAGAGGTACATCTTCGAATCAAATTTGAATTTGTCATACCATAACAACAAGAATGAACCTCTCTAGAGCACACATGGCAATGCAAAATGGTACATCCTCTAAACCTCCGTCTGGGCGAATTACACTCGCATGATAGTCCCTTGAAGACGTCTTGTTTTTGGGTTTGCGTCAATAGTTGTGTGGCCGTCAACTCTTCTTGCTTGTTACTGAGAAATTCACCGAGAGGAAGAGTAGACATGTCATCTGGGAAAATAATCAAATTTGGCACCCTTGGCAATGACCAATATTTGGAAACCTCATCCTCTATTCTGGCTAATGGGTTCACATTTACTCCCTCATCGCTTGCCGTTTCATCAGCTTTCAATATCTGTGAATGTAGAAACTGCTTTCCTATACAAAGACTGGGGATTGTATAATGGGCGACTCCAGTTCCTTTAATACCAGAACACTTGAAGGTGGAATCTTCTTCAAACCCGACTGGCAGGTAGTCAAGTGGCGCTGAGTCATTAACCATAACCCTGATTGCAACTGCCCTTCCCTCCGGAGCACTGTCCAAACTCTGGGTCAAAACAATTAGCTTTTTCACGAACAGAATCGTGTTTTCTTCCACATCTACAAACACCTTCGGATTCTGTGCTGATACCTCGTGCCGGATATCAATTGTTTCTCTTTCATAGTCTAAGTGGAAGAGATAGCATTCCGCTATAGGAGATTTGTAACTGTTCGTTTGGTAAATTTCAAATTGAAGCACCTTAAGATTACCACACTCAACAGCTTCCTTGACTCCCGTTTCTACCCACTTGATAAAAGCATCTCCTGATGGAGAAAATCCCCGTTTCAATTTCTTTGTTTTTAAAGGGCTCTTGTTTGTTTTCTTCTTTACCGATACATTCGAATAGATGTGATCGGTATATGATTCTTCTTTGAAAATATTTCTTAGAAAGCTAATACTGTAAAGTGTGACACATACTAACTCAGCCAAATTCTGTTTTGTCAATTCTTCCATTATACTTATTGTCTTTTCTTATATACTCTCCTAGCTTGTTTTACTAGTTTTCAATTACTGATCTTATAAAATCACCGGTTGCAAAAAAAAAATGATTGGTATTAACACGCAGTATATGTATAACCTAAGTACTTAAGTATAACCTTATCCAAAGCTTGATGATTTTGAAAATTACCTGAAGCCATATAGGCCTAATGCTTGATGATGTTTCATGAGTTATTGCAGGTGTTAGAGTTACTAAGTTAATCAGATTAATATGCTTAACTTTCAGAATGTTAGTAGAGCCCTGAAATATTTAATATTCTTGTAACAGGTTCAAGAAATCAGGCCGTGATATCAATAGTAAAGACGTATATATGTGGAAGGTGATATATAAGTGATTTTGAGGAAATGTGGAGGACTTGAATCAATAAGTTCCTATTGTCGTCTCGAAATTAAACTTATCGTGTGGTCATTTTGAAGTGCTGTAGTAAAGCCAAGATACTCAAGCTCTTGCGACGTAAACAGGACAATAGCATCAATCTGTTTATTTTTTAATGGAAAAGGTATATGTGTCGATGCGGCTTTCCTGACATACTTGCTGATGCTACTTAAATGAACATTGCTGCTTGAATATGTATTGGGTTCGTATATCATGGAGCACTTTTCGTCGAAAAGATTATCGTTAAAGTTCTACAAGAGGGTGCCATGAGATAGAATACATGACACACTATTACTCCGTGAAGATCACTGATACTTCTTCCTGGCCAAAAGGAGAATGCGCAAAGCTCACTCTATTTTATTTATTATTGATTCTACAGAAGACATGTCAATTTATTTGCGGTGTGCACATAACACAGTAATGATTGATTCTTGAGACTTAGTTCGTATTTGAACCCCATAGTACACATTTATTTATTCTTCACAGTCAAAAGATATCAGAATGTCACACCCAGAGGCAAGCATCAAGTCTATATATAGCGGAAAGCTAAATCTTGCGAATGCAGAAACACCCGATCTTTCGGATTATATAAGTGCAGGGTCAAAGGAGAGAACATATAGAGATAACGAAGATTTTGGTTCCTACCTGAGCAGAGACTCTAGCTTCAGCACTGGCTCTAAGAATGTTAAGAACAACATTCCACTCACATCACCTCATGGGACTCCTAGACTGTTATCTTCCACAAATATGTCCGATTTTTCAGCAGGAAGTGAAATATATCCAAATGACACAGCCTTTCAAAACGCTAACACAGCAAGAATACAAGCTGATGGCGATCACCATCCAAATGAGAACGAATCGGGTTCTAACGGTCAGGAACCATTTAGTAGACCTCTATCTACTACTTCGTGTCTTTCTACTACTGCAACCAAGGACGGGATCGAAGGGAAGAGACTCCGCAAACACGGGGTAACCGACTTAATGAGAAACAACTTGGCAAATACTCCCAAATCCATAGATCCGGAGTCTCTGAAATTCAGTACAGAGGGTTTTGAGAGCCCAACAAAGTCTCTCAGGCATGCTTTAAGTAATAGCACCCTACATTCCTCACTGGACACTCCATTCAATAATTTCTATGGTCAAGAGTTATCTGCCGTTAGTCAGAGCTCGTTCAGAAGCACCGTGGCTGAAATGAATGGTGAAACAGGCGATGACCGTAATTTACAGTTCCAAAATACTACTGCGACTCAACCGCCTGTCTCTTTAAATGAAAAAATGAACTTGATAAATATTGATAATTTGAAGCCTGATGCGCCAAAGTAAGTATGTATAAGTATATATGAATCATGAATTTGATGATAGTTATGTGTTTAACGATTTTTACCTTCTTTCCAATGCTTTTATCTGTACATCTCTCAGCATTTGATATGTTCCTCGAATGTGATTGTATATAAG
This sequence comes from Millerozyma pseudofarinosa, assembly GCA_030556505.1. NCBI lineage: Eukaryota > Fungi > Ascomycota > Pichiomycetes > Serinales > Debaryomycetaceae > Millerozyma > Millerozyma pseudofarinosa. The sequence continues at coordinate 84,010 of JAKTUD010000010.1, read as the reverse complement.
AAATATATATTGATCTCACCTTGCTTGTCTAAATCGCTAGCGAAATTTCATCGATATTTTTTTTTGTCCATTCAACTTAAAGAATCAAATCCAGAAATTATTGTTGAAGTTTTCGATCATGCTCAAGACTAGTACGCTTTATCGAAGCTTGATCAAAGGCAAGAATTCCCTTCCCTCCATACCAAAACAGCTAGCATTTAAAAGGCTAAACTCATCTTCAAAGAAGGAACCTGAAGAAGTTTTCACTAGAATAAATGACCCGAGGGACCCAAAAAGACAACAATTTTTTCAGTACACTTGGGGTTCTTGGTTAGTCAATGATAAGATCGAAAAAGCAAAAAGGCAAACTAAGTTTTCCATCGAGGGCTTAACTAAGTTGATCCAACGTCTTGGTGATGAAAGTAAGAATGTGGAGAAAAATGAAGCAGGTAAAGCACAGATAAGTGCTCCAAAGAAGCTTGATGATGGCGCAATTATTTTGCCACATAACTTAGGGAGCATCTCTGACTCTTCTGATTCTTTGCTCATCAAATCTATTGCTAGTATCCATGAAGGAAAACATCACAGAATTTATAAGGTTAGCTTATCGTCCGGTAAAGAATTAGTTTTAAGAATACCATATAAATTAGAGTCTGAATATGCAATTTCACAAAAAATCAAAAGTGAGTGTGCTACTATAGATTTCTTGGACTTGAAGTTGGGTCTTAAGGTACCTAAGGTTGTTGCTTTCGGACCTAACAGTCAAAACTCCGTGGAGTCTCCTTTTATTTTGATGGAGTATATCAGCGGTGATTTATTGATGAGACAATGGGATCCGCTTGTCTCTGATGGCGCACCAGGCTCAAAAGATAAGTTGCTGTCGGTAATTGAACCAATCGCAGCTTTTCAAGAGAAAGTTCTAAATTTCACTTTCAATAAATTTGGCTCTTTATATTTCCTGAATGATGTGAGTCCTATTGATCAAAATAATGTTCCTTATGAGGGAGAAACTTCTCCAGAGTTAATCAATAGATGGAAAATTGGTCCAAATAGTAGCAGATCATTTTCTAAGAACAAAAATAAGTTATCGAGTAAGCAGATCTCACAGTACAATAAGGTCGTAGATTCTGATAAGCCTCTTGAAACCATTTCTGCAGTGGCTGATGTTGAGCTTGAAAACTTGAAAAATAGGTTGGCTTTGGCTCAAGCAGATGCCAGCGCAAAGGTTGAAGACCAGGAACTTTTAAAGAAGATGATTACAACTTTTGAACACTTGAAGCTTATGGCACCAAAATTAATCAATCCAAACTCAAAAGCAATTCCAAATGTACAAGAAGTTTTTAAGCCAAAGTTGAATTTACCTGATCTTGATCCTCTCAATGTTATTGTTGCAAAGGAAAGAGATAATGAGTTATTTTTCATCGATTTTGAGTACTCTAGTATTCAACCTTTCATTTTGACTAGCTATCCGGCTTTTGTAGCCTACCAGGGTATTAAAATATACAATTTGACAGAGGAAGTTCCAGGGTTCGAAGAGATGGATGAAAGAGAAAAGGACCAATACAGGTTCATTTCATATAAGACAAGAAATGAAAGATTGTGGGAATTGGAGTTGAACAAGAGAAAACATGATTTGATTGCAATTGCTTCTCCTTATATTAAGGCGTTGAAGAATCCATATATTCAGGCCTTGAACTTCAAGAATGATAAGGATTATTTGTACATAGAGGAAGCAATAATTCAATTACAACCATTTTGGGAAACATTTGTTATCAACGAATTATGTAACGACACAGCCAGAGAATTTCCAATCGAATACACTTCTGAATACTTGGATCAACATCAATCTGATTTAGATGCATATCAAATGGAGCTTGCCTCGCAACCATTTGCTGCCACTGGTGGTTGGGTTCCGCAGGACATGTTTAGCTCTTTAAAGGAACAAGGAGTCTTAGTTGCCGATTCAAATGATAACTACAAAGTTCTGCTTGAGGACCAAAGTGGGAAAGAGAATGCTTCAAATTGAATTAACTAGTTTCACCTACCCAGTTATCAAGTGTGTAGGTTAAAGATGTTTATATTATAATGTATATAGTATCACATATAATATTCCTGTAACATAAATCATAAATATTTCCTCGCCAATAATTTCATCCTATGATCAAAATCTGGTGATGTGATTGCGTTATTCATGGTATAAAAAGGATTCAAAAGGCATTTAACGTATAGTTCATTTGCTTCTGTAAAGAACTGTTTAATTGAATTCTCGTCATTTTTATTCAAGCTTGGACTGGGAGTGCCATTGGTGCTACCTCCATTTGCATCATAGCATAGTATATACTTGATATTTCCTTGTGATATGAAAGCGTTTATCATTAGTCCATAGAAAGAGTCAATTTTTCCTAAGTTGAACAGGTTTGTAGACCATTGGGCATCCTCTATTATATCTAATGAAGAATGGGAAATAAATGGTAGTATTTCTTTAACGCTTGATGAAAATTGTGATTTACCAGGGACTTGAATTCCAGATACGCCTGACCTAAAAGAAGAAAACTCTAACTCATAAATTGGACTGTCACGGGTACCAATTATAACAAAGTAATAAGAGGACATTACCTCTATAGTTCTTACCTTATTCGTGCCAGATGAATAGCTCGGTGTGTTTTGATGAGATCGGATCGCAAACTGTAAATCCTGCTTTAGGTATGAAGTTTACAGTTTATGTGCAATCACGAGTGTTTATTTTGTAAATTTATCATCAGGAATACTATCTAGAAAATCCATTTGAACCAACATTAAGAAAAGAGAGAGGATTTGTGCTGAGCTACATCCATGATAATGGGGCTTGGAGTAATGTGTCATGATTTACAACGGCACCTGAAGGACATATACAAGCCTAACTTTATTTTTTCCAGCGATATTCCGGATAAGATTAGTAGAGCTGTGAGTATCTTCAAGAGGGCTGAAGGTCAGCAAAAGAATGGAATCAACGTGGTCGACTTTGACACGGACTTTGTCTTTACTGTTAACATTGAATTAAATGTTTTATTGCGAAGGAATAAACAAATAAGACCGTCTGATCTTATGAAAGACAATCTCATCTATTTGGCTACGATAAATGAGGAGGAAGCTGTTAAAAGATTGCCTTCTTCTATTAGTGTCATGACTGCTAAAAGAAACAGTTATTTACAACAAAAATTCAAGATGAATGAATTATTTATTGTCAGTATATGCTTGAAAGTAGAAAGCCTTGTAATAAATCAAGACGACAAAATTGAAATATCAATGCATTTTGCAAAAGATGAAAATTATGGTATATTGTTACTAAGTGATGAACAACTAATTCAGGAGATAATAAATTTTGCTTGTGGAATTTTGAGGGAGCGGTTGCAGAATACCAACGAGGATAATAAGACCAATGTAAAACTCAAACCTCTTGGCATTGGAACTAAAACATCTCCAGATGTTGAACACAAATCCGAGGATTCCATTTCAGACGATGATTACAATTCCTCTTTAGAGGAACTTTTACTTTTGAAATCTAACGAATCAAGAACAAGTAGTCATGATCCATTGTATGATAGGGAGCTAGATCTAGCCAAAACTGAACATTTCAATGAGGACGATTCTATCTTCACGAAGAAAGATAGTGATAAAGTTTCTGAAAACTGGATGAACATTCGGGAAGAAAGAAAGAGCGGTTTTATAGACAATGTCGATAATTTGAGACACAATGATACTGGAACTTTTTCCGATCCTCATTTACAAGATCATGTCAGCAAAAGTATACCTTTACCAGTAGATGCTTATAACAGCCTCGATATGAATTCGGAAGATGATATTATGAATGAAGGCTTCCGATCACCATCCAAAACCACAAAAAAACAACTGTCTTTTACTTCTCCGAAATCAAGAACTTTGCTGTCAAAGTCATCTAATTACTCTCTTGTGAATTATGAAGATTACCACCCCGATTTGAAATTTGCTTTTCAAAACAAATCTTCCTCGATACCGCATTACTTGAAAGAGGACAAGAAATATAAGTTTATCAAAGTGGGCAAAGTCCAAAAGTATGTGCACCTTTTTGAAGAAAAGCAGTTCGAAGAAGAACCAAAGGCTCGAAAATCAAGACCAGTCAGCCCCATAAAGAAAGACATTTTAAACAACAAATTTGTATAGACGTTATGTGTAATGAATTATGTATATGTATCAATAAAGTATGCTTTATTACCAGGATTGTACTAAACGGTATTACTGCCTTCCAATTGTGAAATTTTGTCTGTCAAGTAATTAAATTTCAGGTACATTTCCTTCAATTTCTCAGGGTCCGCTTCCTGTGATCCACCAACCTTCAAAGTCCCAAGGCACCAGGTTTCTTTCAACTGGCGACTAATCGTCAAAAGATCTTCACATAATCGTATAATGAGCGTCGCATTCGCTTCCATCGATAAAGACTCGACTGATAATAACTCCTTGGACTTATCTTGATTGATAGCTAGTTCAAAAGTGTCTTGAAATTTCTGTAGGATTTGTTCGATGTCAGAATCAATTCTCTCTTTATGGCACGTTAGGTCTAGTTCTTTCGTATTATAGAGTTTCGTCAAATATACTTACGTAGTAAGGCTATCAGTTTTGATTGCATTTTGTGTGTATGATATAGCTGAGTGATAATTTTCTATTTGTAACATCGCTCTCGAATTTATCATGTTTGTGATGATTTAAGTCCAATATTCATATATAGCTTACTTTCAGTAGACTTCTAAAACATGAATTTTTTTAATAGAAAAGGGTCTTAGAAACTAGGAAGGGTATTTCTTCATAAGTTGTAACTTAAATAAGCTGTTTATCGTAATGAGTGAATCTGGGGACATTAAAAATTTAAAGATCAGGGATATCAAATTTCAACGTTTTAACACTACAACGAATGAATTGAATTTGAGCAGCACAGAAAGCGAAGGTGATATGGATATTCCTGGTGGTTATGCTACAGAAGAGATAGGCGGTTCAAGACCTCGTAATGGAAATAATAATCTGGCGGATACTGGTCCTGTTTGGATCTATGGCACCACAGTTCCAAGATCAAAAGCTTCCGAAAGACCGTCGTCTGCGTCTGGATTATGTCTTAGTGAGAAGGGCCAGATTACTATCGCACAGCCGGAAGTGATACAAAATATACTTTTCCCCACAACCGATGTTTTGCAAGACAAGATCGTGAACTACAGAAAACAACTCACAAAAATATTGACTCATAATATGGAGAATCTGTTTGACAATTCACTTTTGGTAATCACTGGTCCCACTGTCATTAAAAACCCTAATCAAGCAAAGGCGTGTGCTCAATGGGTCGGCGGAATGTTAGGTAAATGTTTTAATAACCTACCAATTAATTTGCTTCCTCAGAATATCGCCAATATTTACCAAAGACCAAAGGACTATACTCCTCCTAAATCATTATGTTTGTCTATCCGAACAAACTTAACCAAATATAATTATGACTGTACAAAATTTGGTAGTATAGAAGGACAAAAGTCGATTATGACGTTCGAAATTGAACAGGGTATACCTATGTGTAGGGCTTTGCTCTGTGAACTAGCAGAGATCTGTCCAATAGTAGGAGAAATTTCTGATACAATCACCCCTCAGTATTTATCAGATTTGTATTGTCTTGGAATTGTTAGCCCAACTTTGCTTGAATCACAACTACATCGAGAATTGGTATCAGGAGTATCATACGCTGTTGGATTCAATACTCTGCATACTTCTGATAGTCTGAATAAGGCTCTGTATGCATCCAAAATTAATTCTGCTTTAGAGGCTATGTATGCTTCCTCTAATCCTCATCAGTTCCTCTCTGTTACCAAAATTGGAACTGTAGCTGTGGTTGGCACAATTGGAAATGATGAAACCTTCATCATTCTTCTGTTGAGTTCAAATTTGGGCTTGGCGGATTTGAAACATACTATTAAAAAGGTATACAGCTACCCCCATATCAACAAGAAATCACCAAAAATAGTACTTGATACGGGTAAGATATCCTACGAAGAATTTCAATCGAAGTATGAACTACTAGGACAGCTATTGATTGAAGACGAAGAAACGAAATATAAAATCATTGGCGTTATTATAGATAGCGGTGATAATTACATTCCTAATGGTCTTCTGATCGATTTGTCTTGTAAACCCCGAGGTTTTAATGACTACTCCACTCATAAAGAAGGATCAAAAGATTGTATGGTAGATGGTTTAGATGAAGAGCAAATAAATCATAAAAAATTAATCGAATTGAACAATTACTTCATTAAAAGCAGAATATATAAAAGCTTACCAAATGAAAATATGAGACATAGTCCTAGAAATACTGACATGGAATCAGATCATGCTTATTTAAAAAAGTATTATGAATACCTAATCACGGCAGACAATTTGATCCATAAACTAGATGAATTTAACCGGAAAAGATAAGGTATTTCAGACTGAAAATTCAATTTGTGATCGTTTTGAATAAGAGCCGTAAGATAACATAGATGATTTTCCATAAAATCCTTACTATACCTCTTATGGCCCTGTAAATATTAGCAATAATCCAAGTAGTTCGGAGTAAAATCACAATTAGATTTTCAAGAAAAAAGTAGAGTACCCTATTACTACCTGAATCGATAATTTTCATAGACAAAGAACTGTCAGAAAAGGTGTCATTAACTATGCTTCCAAATAAAGAAGAGTTTAATTTCTCGAGTCTTTCGTTTGTTTTCCTCAATTCGAGAGAAAGAGAAGTTGTGATTTCACTGATAGCCCTGTCACTCGTACTCATCAAATTGTCAACTCTCACAGAATGTTCATCATTTATTACATGAATCAACGTTCTTACCTCCTCCATAAAGCCATTGAATAATGCTTCATAAGCGAATAAAAAATCACCATCAATATGAACAACTAGTTCTCGCATATGTTTGATTTGCCCGTATAATAAATCATTCAATTTACTCTCAAGAGAAGTGCATAGTTCTGGGTGTATAGAGCTCAAATAAAATGAACGACTCGATAAAACCAGATTGAAATATTTTAAATCTATTATAATAGACCTGAAATTATTGTATATTAAATCCTCCTTGATGATATCTTTAGAACAATTCCGTGACTCTTGTGATGCATCAGTATCTCTCAGTTCTGTATTTGCCAGAGATGGAGGGTCACTGATCTCCTTCTTTGTCTCGACTGGTTTTATGGGAACACTTATGATGTTGATCTCCTTGGGGTCTATATCATCCTCCGGGTATATCCTCGTGGCTCCTGGAGCAGTATCGATGAGATTCTTATCGTCAGATTTATTTCTGACATCCAAAGTTAAGTTATATTGGCTCGAATCATCTTGATTTTGTGAATCATTGGATAACTCTATGACGGGCGAAACCATATTTTTCAATGATGTACTTGCAGAAGATCTTTGCTGTTCATCTACGAGTAAACCATCATATGATATGGATGATTGAGAAGAATAGGAAGAATTGAAACTTCCTTTTCGGGTATTTTGTTTTCTCTTTTGCTTTTTAACCCTATTCTTTAATGAAGTGAATAGCTGATCATTAGAATTTGTAGTCAAGCCAGATGCTTCTGTATGACGTCCTATGTGTTTGCCATCATCGTGATCATTAAAAATTCTATCATGTAGTCTTCTTGGATTTTTCTTTTCAAAGCCAGGCTTTTCATGCAAATTTGATTTGGGAGGGAACCATAAACTTCCATCTGGTCTTTTAATTTCATGCCAATGGCTATTACGCCACGTTAGATCATATATGAGCTCATATATATCTACTTCCCAAACCAGTATCCATTCTTTTTTACTATTACTATGCATATTATGTGAACTGAAAGCGCGCGATGCTAATGTGAGAGAATTGGAACTCCAAGCTTTATGTTTTTGACTAACCCTAGGGCGAATCTTCCGGTTTCTAATCACTTGAAGGGGGTTATAAAGCCCTTCAACTCCCTTGTGCATATTTGTATTTCCATTATGAATGAGCCAGTCGTAGGTTTTCTGTATATATAAATACTTCAAAGACAACATCGTTTTCACTTTCTCTGCCCTGGTAAAAGTGCTTCGAGAAATCTTGAGATGTTCCTCACTCTTAGCACTATCCTCCCCCATTCCAGCTAAATTTGTATCTGCTATAGGATCTACCACATTGAGATCAGCTCTCATCGTATTCCTCGTGTTTAAATATATCGACACTAGCTGTCTAGCCTTCTTGATGTAATTCAAATCCTCGTTGAAACTCCCACTCTTCTCGTCTAGAGTACTGCTGCTTGGAAATGACTCTACACTTTCCTTGGTTTTTTCGGCCCCGGCCTCTCTTCTATTTGGAATGCTATCATGAGTATCATGAGTGCACTTGAAATCATCGCTATCAAAGGTAAGATCGAAATCAAAAGAATCATTATACTCTTGGTCTCCATACCTTTTCAGTCCACCATTCGTCATCTCCTTTTCTTCTTGTTGCTTAAGTTCCTTCCTTGCTTTCTTGCTCTTCATTCTTACTCTTCGGCTATTTTCTGCAATATCACTGATTCGTAAAGGAGAAAGTGGTGACTCATCCACCTCCCCCGTCGTAATATCTGTTTCTCTTGACATTGTAAGGCACTTCTATATTACTATATTACATTCCTATATTATATCATCACCGATGTACATGAAGCTTCTACCTAAATTATTATAAATTTAGTAGCACCTCATTTTATCCTAATATTTAAATATTCTCAATAAAACGTTGAGTACGGTACTTGAATTATCATCTAATAATAAAAGATAAAGTATAAAGTCAGGGTTTGAAAATTCGATAGAATGGTATCAACTATACAGTTTGCCAAATCTCAGCAAGATTTTGATCTTTATTTGGATAATAACAAGTATGTTGTTGCAAACTTCACAGCAGAGTGGTGTGGCCCATGCCACCAAATCAAGCCAATTGTGGACAACTACTATGAAGATACTCAGGAGGAAAAGTTTGAGATTGTAAGAGTGGATCTAGACCGCCAGGCTGACTTGGCCTCGAGGTATACAATTACTGCGGTCCCCACTTTTATTTTCCTAGAAGGCAAATCTGAAGTCAAGAGAATCAAAGGAGCCAACAGCTCTGCTTTGTTATCTTCCTTAGATGAGTTCAAAAATAAGGCTTCCCAAGACCCCAATTCAAATAGTAGAAAAGGCAATGGGGCCTCCGGTGCTTCTGGAAAGGCTGCTGGATTAGCTAAAGAGGTGAAAGGATTGATACCTAAAGGATTTGACATCTTGAATAGCTCAATAGGCTATGGGGAGTTCGAGGCATTGAACTCATTGGCCTTGTTCAAGAGCCAACAAGAGGGCGTAAAGGCTGTTTTCAGGGACAATGTCATACAGAATACTGCGATAACCTCTGATGCTGACTCCCAAATCCTCATCTACGTGCCCCTCATGAACTTGTCTAAAATTTACTCCATTCTAATTAAACTAAGAGATCCCAAAGAAATCAGTGCCAGTTCTGACTTACAGTTAGATGAGGAAGATCTCAAAAATGAGTCCCAAAGGCCATCCCTTATCAAGGTTTGGCCCAATCTAACCAGTATCTTATCATTCGATGATGCGTCTTCTGATTCTGCTGCCCACAAGGAATCCATTCCTGAAGACGCAAGCGGGTGGTACGAATGTAAATTGAAATATGTACGTTTCCAAAATGTCCTGAGCCTTAATATCTTGATCGATGGAGCAGATGAAGACTCTCACACCATTATAGAGAAAATCGTTATCGTTGGTGTCAATGGTGATGCGAAGGACCAAGGATCGCTCAAACAGTTGGATGAAGAATAAGTTAGTCAAGCTAACCAACCAGTTAGGTTCCTTCTCTTCGTTCGATAGGAGGCTGCCTTCAAGTATTTAGTTTTAGCTCGATCATATCATTACGCCTTCATTTTGTAGCTAATCTTAGAACGTTGAGTTTAGCCCAGCCTAAAACCCCGTACATACCATTAACGCCGATACACCCGAGCATTATATTTTGTGATGTCACACTACCCATTCTATGCCACCGGATTACCAAGTGAATTTTAAGTATTACTGAAGAGCTAAAAGAACCTTAACACAATTTACTTCAAGCATATAGGTATTTTGAGTTCTGGTTTTATATTATCTTTTTTCATTTTCTCATTCTAGAAAGTCAATATAATTATGATTAGAAGAAATTGTGGAAAAGGAGCTTTTGGAGGCGTTCTTCATAGTTTAGGATTGAACACAACGAGAAACTATTTCGTTGGAATACTGAGGTCTACAAGCTTAAGAAACTCAAGAAGAGCAGTGATAGCCCCAATAGCGACTATATTACCCGTGAAAGCCAGGAATGCAGCTGGGTTTGTGAGGTATAAAAGTGAATCAACTGAACCAGCCAAGAATGAGAAAATTTCTCAAGAGGGCAAAGAGTTGATAAAAGGAGACGAAGTGAAAAAAGAAGTTGAGGAGGTGAAGCCTGATGAGAAGAAGCTTTCATTTAAAGAGAAAGTGAAGCATGAATTACAACACTACTGGAACGGAACCAAATTGTTGGGTTATGAAATAAAAGTCTCAACTAAGCTTTTGTTCAAGATGGGGGCAGGTTACGGTTTGTCTCGTAGGGAATCGAACCAGTTGCAGAGAACAATTGTCGATCTTATAAGATTGGTTCCATTCGCCGCATTCATAATCATACCTTTTGCCGAGCTTCTTTTGCCAGTCGCATTAAAGCTTTTCCCAAACTTATTACCTTCAACTTATGAATCTAAGCTGGTCAGAAAGAAGAAGAGAGCTTTGTTATCTAAGACTAGGACTTCTGCTTCCGAATTCATCAAGAAGACTATGGAAGAGACGGGATTGAAGTTGTCGAAAAAGAATATTACTGATGAGGAAAGAGAGTCTTTCGTGTCTTTCTTCCATACAATCTCAATGGGAAAGAACCCCACCAGAGAACATTTGATAAAGGTGGCTCGTTTGTTCAAGAACGATCAAGTTTTGGATAATTTGTCTCGTCCACAGTTGGTGGCAATGGCAAAATATATGTCTTTGAGACCTTTCGGTACAGATTCTATATTACGTTATCAAATCAGACATCGTTTATTGCAAATCATTAAGGATGACAAGGCTATAGACTATGAAGGTGTTGAATCATTATCTATTCCTGAACTTCAATTAGCATGTTCTCAAAGAGGTATTAAAACTATTGATGTTTCTCCAGCTAGATTGCGAGATGATCTTGAGACTTGGTTAGATCTCAGACTCAGACAAAAGATTCCTTCGACTTTGTTGATTTTGTCGTCTACATACACTTATGGTGAGCACTCGCGCAGTATTGAAAGTTATTATGATGCTTTGTTGGCTGTCTTATCTTCTATTCCAGACGAAGTTTACAATGTGGCTAAGTTGGAGCTTTCTGATGACTCCAAGTTGAAGTTGAACATATTGAAGGAGCAAGATGAATTGATCAACGAAGAAAATATTAGAGAGAAAGATACTGTTACTAAATTAAAGGATAACATTAACTTGGACGAATTTGAAGACTCTGCCACTGAAGGTATGAAGATTGAGTTAGATGATGACCAGAAAGCTGCTGCTGAAAAAGAAGGTGGAAAAGATACTAAAGGTGTTGAGTCGAAAGAGGCACAAAATGCCAAGGAACAACTGGCGAATGAAAAGCCTGAACTGAGTAAGGTTAAAACTGAATCGAAAGAAGCTCCACCTCCAGCACCATGAATGTCTATGGAATATCCATTAGATATGTGAAGGAGATGCTGTATCTATTGTATATTCATTGTATTCATGCATATCTACTATTCCTTTAGATATTGCTACTTTTTGTACATAAAAAATTATCTCAAACGTAGCAATGATGAAGTCCATAAGAACGAACTATGACGTGTTGAAAAAACGATACAATACAAAATTATTTATTTTCTATTTATTATAAGCAATGTATGGAGCATCTACATTAGTTAGCACCTGTGGACCCAAATCCTCCTTCTCCTCTTGTAGTTTGGTCCAATTCATCTGCTGTGATCTCTTTTATACTGGCATTGACTATTCTTTCTAATACAAGTTGAGCTATTCTGTCCCCTTTCTTGATTTCAAAGTCCTTTTTGGAATGGTTAAACAAAACTACTTTAACCTCTCCTCTATAATCTGCGTCAATAACACCGGCACCAGTCGATATCCCATATTTCACTGCGAGACCCGATCTTGGTGCAACTCGTCCATATGTTCCCACTGGCACAATCACACTAATATCGGTGCTTACAAGCCCTTGACCCTGAGCTGGTATTATTGCCTCCTCTGAGGAGTACAAGTCATATCCCGCTGCTAGCTCAGAGCCTTTGGTGGGAAGTTTTGCATTTTCCGAACGTAAGTGAACACGTAAGGCCTCTGCATGATTGAGCTTTTGTATCTTATTAACATGTTCCAGTGAAGTCATTTTGTGATGATGAAAAAATGTATATTGGAAAATATTAAATCGAAGTATCTTTAATACGCGTTCTCACGCGAATCAAAAATTTACTTAACTATACAAACTTAACAAATTGTATTTTATGTCTATCCTTATATGCTAGCTTATTGACATATCTTCTTTTCAAATACCTTAGTCCCGGAAACTTTTGTTCCCTGTCTTTTCTCCAGTCATAGACGTCGTTTAAGCGTTGAACACCGGCGACATTATATATGTAGTCTATAACCATAGAAACTTTCCAGTCAAGCACATTTTCTCTGTAAAACCGACTGGAAGGATTCAATGAACAAGCTCGTATATAATGGTTCTTCAAATCGGGATTCAACCTGTTCCAAGTCGCACTGGCCTTACCTATGATTGCGGGGATGTGAGGTTTGATATGGTTATCACTCGAAGAGTCCTTCTCAGAATCCAAATAGTTCTCGATTACGAATTTCATAAAAGGAGTCGACTGCTTGTAAGACTTCCCTTTTAGTTTACTCGCGTGTTGCTTACGGGCTGCTTCCTTGAGCCTGTAGTGTGTCTTTTGATCTTCAGGGAGTTTTTCAAATAATGCCTTGGCTTTTGCGTAGTTGAATTTTGCCGTAGGCTTCTCTTGTCGAATATCATGAAGAAAAATTTGTACCGCATTTCTATTCATGGTTCTTCCGAGTGCCATTTCTATAATGACGTCGTAATAGTCTATTTCGAAATCCTCGACTGGCTTCTTATTCTGCAATTTATCCTTTACAATCTCCCAAGGATAGAGTCCCAGGTATGGATACGGATTGAACATAATATCGTCGTCCTGTCTCTTCAAATATTCCACAATCTCATACCCTCGCCATATTCTGAGTCTCTCTTCGTATAGTTTACGATTTATGTCACTATCGGCGTACTCGTTTCGCCATTCTTTTGGCATCAGATTCCATACATTCCTTCTTGTGAGACCCAGTTCCTCCTTAAACAGTTCAAATCCCAAAGAATACTCAGGTTTCTTGTATATTGGCCAATATTCCTCCTGAGTGTTCTTGGAATCTATGGTGAAAAGCTTTCTCTGTAGCTCCTGATGTTTTAGCTTCGCGGCATCACTGCAAACAGGATATCCTATATCCAAGGGTTCTTTCAAAGACCTAAGGGCTAAGTATGATTGTCTCGAGTTGGAAAATTGGCGCTTTCCGCCTTCATATATATACCTCCAACATGCGGAACTAGATACATTCATAAAGGTTAAAGATAGAAAAGCATTAACTTATATTTTCGTTCGCGCTTAAAGTCTTATAATTCTATGCAAATCCCCTCTGAAAATCTATGTGATTTTCCAATTCAATATCTCGTAAAGCCGTATCTTGAAGATGCTTTGGTCACTTTCCGTAGATATATCCAAATAAGAGGGCAAGGACGAGTTGTCGCCTACCTTTCTGAGCAACTCTATTTCATTTTCGTTTAGATCACGGCCCAACATGGACAATGTAGACTGTCGATATATGCTCTGGAAAAGTGTGACTTGAATCAAGAAAATTAAGAATTCGGTTACCATAACACCAGGGAGTCCTAATTTCAAGATCTTAGACCAAATGCTCGAACCAGCATTCACACCCGTAGGCACAGACTCGCCTATAAACGAAACGAACCACCAGCCTCCGTTTTCCAAGAGCTCGAGCTCGCCCCGATCAACCAAAGGCACTAGCCAGAAGAAAAACGACATCACATACCATAAAGAGGTAACAAGGGACTTCCAGAATATTAAAGAGCATGCCTTTTTGTACACTCTTCGTACCACCTCAGAGTCAGATTCGCTGCCACTATTCCCCTGTGCTGCCTCATTGTTCCTTTTGATTAGCTGTTCAACAGCCATGTTTATCACTGTATTTGGGGGACCCGACCGACTCGTTATAGCGCTACAAGATAATGACTTTTGCGTAAGAAGATGTAGCAACAAAGGCAAAATGCATGCGGAGTGGCTGAACCTCACAAACTGGTATCCCACGAGGACGTACACCAACGTATCCAATTGTACGACTAAATGCAGCTGAAGGTTTGTTTTTTGTATCACTTTCTGCTTCGTCGTAAACTTTCTGATATTCTCTTCCTCTAATATTTTAGAGACTGACAGACTGGCCCATTCAAACCCATGTTCTAGGCCAAAATCTTCTTCCACTGACTCTTCAGGATATAATCCTGGCATTCTCGCTGGAAACATATTATTCGTGTTACCTTCTCCATCAATAGGACTCCTATTAGTGGTCATTTACTTCTTCTTCTCTAAAAGTTCCTAGATAATGATAATTCATATAATCAAATCGAGCTACAAAATACGCACTAAGAAATTCATGCTTAATCACATAATTTTAAAATACATACAGCAGGTAACAATCTTCAACGATACTTGCTAAAAGAGGTACTAAGTATTCCTGATTAACTAGAATAAAAATATTGTATTATATGGTGAATATTGTATCAGAGGGGGAGAGGAATCAATTGAACAAAGCACCAATGTCAGCAGGCATCTCTTCAATTTGGGTAGAGTAGAACTTCTCAATCTCTCTCATCATACCAACATCCTGGTCAGTGACGAAGTTGATAGCAACACCCTTTCTACCGAAACGACCACCTCTACCGATTCTGTGAATATAGTTTTCCTTGTTTGCTGGCAAGTCGTAGTTAATGACCAACGAAACTTGTTGAACATCAATACCTCTAGCCAACAAATCGGTAGAGATCAAGATACGAGAAGAACCGGATCTGAACTCGTTCATGATGGTGTCTCTCTCGCCCTGAGGCAAGTCAGCGTGGATGGCAGACACGGTAAAGTTCTCGGCCTTCAATCTAGTAGTTAAGTATTCAACCTTAGCTCTGGTGTTACAAAAGATAACAGCCTGGGTGACAGAAATAGAGTCGTACAAGTCACACAAACAGTCGAACTTGTAGTCTTCTTGCTCGACGTTGATATAGAATTGCTTGATACCCTCCAAGGTCAACTCATCCTTCTTAACCAAAATACGAACAGGGTTATTCATGAACTTAGTGGTGACCTCCAAAACATCTTGAGGCATAGTAGCAGATAACAACACAACTTGAGTGGTCTCTGGCAATAACCTGAAAATGTTGTATATTTGCTCCTTGAATCCAGAGGACAACATTTCATCGGCCTCATCCAAAATAAACATCTTGACCTTGTCGGTTCTGAAGAAACGACGCTCAATCATGTCGAAAACTCTACCTGGTGTACCAACAACAACTTGGACACCGCTCTTGAAAGCCTCGATATCATCCTTCATCGAGGTACCTCCGATAGATGCATGCACGGTAACATTTAAGTACAAACCAATGTGGGTGATAACGTTTTGGATTTGCAAAGCCAATTCTCTGGTTGGGGCCAAAATCAAAGCCTGGGTGGACTTCTCGTTCTCGTCGATTCTTTGCAATGCAGAAATGGTGAAAGTAGCTGTTTTACCGGTACCAGACTGGGCCTGGGCCAAGACATCACGTCCTTCGGTGATAGGCAAGATAGCTCTCTGCTGAATAGCAGATGGCGATTCATAACCGTAACCGAAAATACCTCTAACGATGTTTGGCTTCAAGTTCAAGTCATCGAAAGAGTACACAACATTGTCGTAGTTGGTTTCGATCAACCCGGAGTCGATTTCTGTGATTCCTTGAGACATTTTTAATATAGTCTTTGTATGTTACTAACAAGAGAAAGTATTTAATAACTCTCAAAATTTGCTGAATTACTTCTGTCCCTCAGCTAAAAAAAAATTAACAAAAAATTTTCACTCCGGGTAACCGCTGATATTTTTTTCATCTTTCTGGCACGGCTAATGACTTGGTTACAACTGATCGAAAGTAAGTCACGACAAAACATAACATGAATTAAACATTTAAATTACACAACCGGTAAATATTTGGAAATTATTACAGCCATTAGCAACTCTGTAACTCTAAATTCAGAAATCAAAAGACCTTTCTGGTTTAGGACGATTTTCATCAAATTCCCAGGGAAATACCTTCTGATGAGGTTCAACGGTATCGTCTCTGGCTGAAATGTCGATTTGATCTGATGTATCTAAGGATTGTAATCTTCTAGAGAGTTCTTGAAAGTGCAGTGTTGTTGACTTTTCAATGGAAGATTCGGTGGTATCTGGAAGAGACGATCTGTTATCAGGAGGATGCGAGCGCGGAGACGATAAGTCTAGTCTCTTGGCTGATTCTGATGGGTTCAGCATGACCTCTGAAACAGACAAGCCTCCGAAATGCAGTTGCCAGATATCCCACCAAGGCTTGAATGTGGTGTCGGGTCTGTTTGAGTTCCAGGGCTTGTGAGGGCCGATGAAGTGAAGTAGTTTGATTTTACTATCGTTGTTGTGGAAGTAGTCGAAGGCTCCTTGAAAGTATGAGCTCACGTAGCCTGCTGTGTCCTGTGGCACAGATGTGTAGGGCGACGGTTTCCTGTGAGACCCCGTCTGGGGTGTATTTGCAGCCGCAGCCGGCAGGCTACTTGCAAAGTAGTCGAACGCCGGCAAATACTCATAGTGAACTGTGGGAGTCACGTTGTACAAAAAGGGGAGTTTAATCCAGTTAGAGGATCGAGTTTTGTCTGCCTTCAGCACATCCAGATCCTTGCTCCTAAGTAAGTCCTGGACCCAGTCCGGCTGGCTGTTGAAATACTGGTTCAAGAGACCTTGGTCTGCTCCATCAAAAGTAGCGCTGCTCTGCGGCTCTTCCTCGGTAGCGAGCTTCACCAAATTGCGGTAGTCGCTCTCGTTGGGTCTTATCAAAAATACACCTGAATTAAACACGTCCGGGAAGCCGCTGTCTGGGGCTGCAGCTATCTTATCTGGAGGAAAGTCTAGCTCAAGAAGATCAAAAATGTCTCCGTGCACCTTGTCGCTGTTCACGTTTGGAAGAGTATCGGCATCCAAGTACAACACCAGCGAATATTGATCCAAAGACCAAAGGTGTATTTTGGAGAACGTCTTTTGGAGCTCCGGTCTCTTCAATGTCTTGGAGAGCTTCTCCGTGTAGCTGGAGCTTATAGCCGTGATCTCGATGACCTTGTCGTAGATTGACTGTATCAACTCGATCTGCTCCCCGCTGAATTGCGTCTTTTCTATCAACACTATAAGCTCAACGTCTCCTCCCTTTTCCTTCCGCTTATTTAGCAACCTCCTAGCAGCTATTCCAAGAACCAATGCCCCTGGTAGGTAATTCGTACCGTATAAAAATGTAGCGACTGCCTTCGTCATGTGCGTTTTTCTATATCTGCTCCTTGGCCGCAAATACGTCGATCAAGCAAACAGGGCCAATTCAAACTATTAATAACAATCCTGGGTTCTTGAAAAAACCTAGTTAATTCTAACTCCAAAAGAATCTAAAATATATTATTATCCTCCTATAAAAGACTAATATCAATAACTAAGGATCGAGGATTAATAAAACATTTGTGATAAGAATTAAATATACATCGCAGTTACACAATAAGAACAGTTTTATCGATGAACATTAAATTAGTTATACACACATAAGTCAGAGATATGTAACCATCTAGAATAGCAGAAAAATGCAGTTATAGAACTGAGCTTAACGGGAGTAACTCCAGACATTCTTCAATAAACCATCTTGTTGAGCCAATCTGTTCAAAGAGTCGTCAGCCTCACCTCTACCTCTGATGTAACCACTCAAGACGTAAGTCGAGTTGTCACCTGGGATGGCTCTACCTTCCTCGTCGATGTTGGCGATGTTAATTTGGACAGCAGAGTGGTCCTTAGCCTTGATGATTCTGTTGGTGGCAGAACACTTTCTTGGAACGTACAATTCCACCTGTATGGGTTAGTATGCATTATTCGTGGTCTTGGTTGTGGCCCGGGAGTACTAGAGCAGACTGGGTCGTTTTTGCTATAAGTGGAGACTACGACTTGCTCGAGCACAGAGCGATAGATCCGCCGCAGACAAAGATCCAGAGCCGCGGAAATTAAGTATAGACTTGGCGGCGGTTTGATAGTGCGCTCTGTCACGTCTCCTGGGGCAGTGCATGTGTTCTTGGTTCTTGCTGAACGACCTGGATAACTCCACCATCCTCCAGGGACGTTACAGGACCTCAACAGAAAAAAAATTGTTCCCCAGTTTAACATAGAGCTTTCCAGCTGAAAGACCCAGACTCCAACCCCTTTACTGTGTATTATGTACTTACTAATTGACCCTTATCGTTTTCCATCTTGTTAGCTTAACTGAATATTATGATCAATACTGAACGCTTGTTGAAGAGCTGAAAATTTTGAACTAGATGAAGGCTCACTGGGGCTCTCGCGCCAAACCCAGTTTTTTTGAGGCTCGCACGGATTTTACAGTTACACAAAATCACTAGGGCTGGAGCCCTTGCTATATCAGAGTATCACCATACGTGCTGTGGAGGAACGGTTCGAAGTATGCTAATGTATTAGGTTATAAATATATTTATATAGTGAATCATGTGGCTTCTGGCTTCATCCCAAGTACCGCGACGCTTTCAACATGGTGGGTTTGAGGAAAGAAGTCGAATCCTTTAAGACTGATAACCTCGTATTTGGCACCATTTTTGGTATTGTTTATGAACCATTCAATATCCCTAGCTTGAGAATGCACATTGCAGCTGATATAGACAACTTTCGCAGGGTTGTAGTCAGAAAGCTGGTTTAAAAAAACATGGTCACAACCTTTTCTAGGTGGGTCTAAAATCACGGCAGTTCTGTTAGCAGGAGTGTCTATGTTTCCAAAAATACGTTCTGCCTTACCAACAATAAATGAAGCATTTTTAACGTCGTTAATCTCAGCATTTATTTGGGCGAACTTGACTGAATCAGCACTGACCTCAACGCCTATCACCTTTGACACGTTTCTAGAACAAGTGATCGAGAATAACCCAGAACCACAGTAGGCATCCACTAAGTAATTAGGCTCGCCTGGCTCTGAGTTGGGGATGACTAGGTTCGATTTCACATATGCTGTAACCGCTGGTAATATCGAATTGTTGTTCTGGAAAAACTCACCTGCTGAAAACTGGAATTTGAATCCCTCGATGTACTCAGAAACAATCTGCCTCGGTTGGGTGACGCATGTTTTGATTAATTTCTCTTCTGAGTTCAACTCTATCTCCTCGTACGATTTAATACCCGAAGAACCTGTTGAAGCACTTTCAAGTTCAACACCTTCATTACCTTTGACGTATTTAGTATTCTCTCTTAACAAGAAGGTTGCTCCTTTCTTATAGTCCTTATATTCTTCATGAAATTTACGTCTCTCGTTAGCAAGCCCTTTGTTAATTATGCTGGTTCCTATAGGACACTCTTCTATATCAAGAATTGAATATTCTCCACCTTCTGCTTCAGGTCTCCACTTCGGTCTACCTTTTGCTCCAAAACCTAATGTTGGTGCTATAAAGTTCTCTGGTCTCTTCACTGGCATATTGAAATGTGGTGTAAGTTTGGTTCTATATGAATACTTTAATGGAGATGGCTCGGTATTATCGACAGTTGGAAGAGCACCCTCCTTACTAAACAATGTGGGGGCAAAGAATTTATATGCATTTATGATGATGTTCTTTTTTAGATTTAACTGATCTTCGTACTTCACATGCTGAAACTGGCATCCTGAGCATTTTCCGAAGTACCTGCAGTTTATTAAATTATTATCTCTCAAAGGTGATTGCTCCAGAATGTCTAACAAATCTGACTCAACGTATTTAGGATGCGACTTAAAAACTTTAACAGATACCTTGTCTCCAGGAAGCCCAAAGGGGACTATGCAGATCTGCCTACCATGTTCGTTAATTGGATGTGGTAAAAGCGCTATGCCATCGCCATTAGATGATAATTGTATAATGGACACATCATTAACAATTCGATGATGTTTCTTTTCTACTTCTTCATCATTCAAAATCGATTTCATATTATTGATAATCTGGCTCTCTTTTAACCCATTTTTATGCAAAATTTCTTGTATTTCAAACTCAAGAACTCCAAAAGGAGAAGTTGGCTCCACGTCCTTAGCCTTGTACTTTCTTTTATTTATCTTTGGCTTTTTAGTCCTCTTGTGTTCCAAATTTTCTTTTTCATGAACAAGAGCACTTTCGGTAGCTCCTTTTTCCGTCGAGGACAAATCTGGCCCGGTTGATTCAGTTTTAACTGTAGGAGCCATTAGATAAGATACTTCCTTACAAAAATTACAAGAATCAGTAATCAAGGAATGTTGAATAAAAATATAATGTCTTCGCTCTTTTTTTTTTTTTCTTTTTTGATGCCATCTCGCACCCAATTATCACTCTTCATATAGTAATAATTCTAATAATTCTGCAATTGGGCTTCGCTGTTACCATCACAGGACCATGGCTATGATGCAAATGGCTGAAAAATAAGGCTGGAATACAGTATTAAAATTGAGGTTAAATGAAGCGTTAAAATAGTAGAGGAAAAATTTACAGATAATAAGTAGTTGCTTACTTTCTACCTCATGCAACTCACAGTGAATATTGAAATTCTATGTATGCCATAAACTTATGTCAAATAAAATCGTGCATACATGCCTTAGGTGAACAACAGTTCGAAGAAGTTAACTGCACACATGTATCCACCGATAGCAACTGATGATATCCCAGCGTAAATGATAAGACGACCTACAATCTCAACATCATATCTTGGTCTAAACACACCTGCAACTTGACCCTTCTGTGTTCTCTTATCTTCTTTTTCCTGTGATCGGAGCTTGTCAGTATTTTCTTCTTCTTTGTTGTTTGTATTGTACCTAAATCCATGAATTATACCGTCAATTTCTGTCATTATCTTATCCTTCTCGATATTAGATAACGATTGAGACCTAATTTGTCTAGTAGACTTCTGGGAAAAGGCTGTTGGTTCATAACTCTTCCTTGGTATATATAAGCCGATGAATTTGTAAATTGGAGGAAGAATAGTGAAAACAGCTGGCTTTGCCGCAGTTTTCCAGATCACCACGAGCAACATACCAAGTATTATTCTAAGTAAGACAAAGAGAATGCCTCTCTCTTTGTAGTATAAGGGAACCTTGAGTAAATCCAAGGAATAGTTCTTAGTCTCTGATCCTAAGTAGGCAATCAAACCACCTTGAGACAAATCTAAACCTATCAACACGCCAATGAATGCGACAGAGTCATCAAAGCAAGGGCAATCATCAACAGGTTCCACGTGCCAGTGTATGAGAAGCAAGTAGAAAGGTATCACTAGCAATGGCCTTATTATGAGACTTCTAAAAAAGCCAGTGTAGGAGAGTACAAGATTGTCCAACTGATCTCCAAAAGAAAACCGTATCAAGAAAAGAATAAGACCGATGGCTGCACCAGCAGCCAAGTCAAAAAACCCATGCATACCACAATAAACTCTACCTAGTATCAATGACAAGTAATAGACACAAGAAAATATTAATAGTGCGATATAAGATGCCGATGAAAAGGAGTCCTTATTCTGTATGAGTCGCCATATGAATACAAGTGTTGCAGAGGTAGCATTAGCACTGTGACTCGATGGGGACCCATACTCCTTGGTGGTGTACGAAGACATTGTGATTCTGTACAAAGGAGGTGATCTAGGACGAGGAAGACACAAATAGTCTTTCATGCACCCTGAAAAAAAGATCCCTAATCCCAATACCTGAACTAAATCTCTTGTTATAATCGGAGACCCTAGCCAAAAGGGGAGCGGTAAGATCAAAACATAGAAGGTATGCGAGGCAAGGTTAGCAGACCAGGCAAAGTAAAAATCTAGAAAAGGACTCCTGAATTCCTTCTGAATCTTCTCAAGAATTGGAAGTTCTTTCTTAACAAGCGCCAACCCTTTTTTTCTTAGGTAGTACCGGAGGGGAGATAGTTTTTTCTTGTAAACTTCATCATCCAAATTTCCCGAATCGTTAGATGGTGAAGATTGAAATGTAGAAACCTCTGATTCAAGGTTTTTGTTTAGGCTTTGAAGCCACTTGTTACTTCGGACACCTCTTTGCTTTAATTCAGTGTTCACAGACTCACTCATCTCTACACTTTATTATTGTAGGGAACCAAAATTATTTTGAATATTTTCACGTAGTGTACGCGCTCTACGTGAAATCCACCTACATATTAAGATCTATTAGGTGCTAAATTACACTATATTAAGCAAACAGTATATACTCATTGAAGGTTAATTGGGATAAAGGGTACACGAAGGAAAGAAATGTAATGGTCAGTTGTTTGTAAAATGTGATAAAGTCAAATGTAATGAAAATAATAATAATAATAGAATATTCAATGTCCGAAAGACTACAAAATTGTACATCTTCTCTTTTTCTTCTCCTTTCTAATAAATGCAAATTCATCTTCGTTGTACTTGTTCTCCTTACCATAATTTCCGTATGGGTTAGTGTTGAAGTCGTCTTCTGCCAATGGCTGTTCCAAAAGAAGTGCAGAATCCAATGACGAATTCTTATAATGATGTCTTTTATTCGATCCATTTGACAGACTCTTGGTATGAAAAGCACGAGAAAGTCTATTTCTCAGAGTGCGGTCCAACTGTTCTTGGTACTCCTGCTGTCTTTGAAAATGATTGAGAGCAAAATTGAAAACGGTACTGATATTGAACATAGACTTGGCGGAGCATTGTATATAGCCCACAGCATTGATTTCAGTGGCTAATTCTATAGGCAAGTCTGGGTGTATGGGTGATTTCAAGTCTGATTTAGTACCCACGAGAACAATTGGAACATTAGGACAGAAATGGGAAACCTCGGGATACCAAGTGTCTTTGATATTCTGCAACGAAGTCAAGCTATCCAAGGAAAAGCAAACCAACAATACGTCAACGTCTGGATACGACAATGGCCGCAAACGGTCATATTCCTCCTGGCCGGCTGTATCCCAAAGAGCTAGTTCGATTGCTTTATTCCCAGGGGCAGCTATGTGGGCAACATAATTCTCAAATACTGTTGGAACATATACTTCTGGAAACTTCTGATGCACATAAGATACTAATAAGCAGGTTTTGCCGCATCCACCATCACCTACCACCACTATTTTCATATTATAATCAACATGTTTCTTGAAATTCTCTAATTTAGTGTATCGTGGAACCACTGGATCGTCATTTATAATGATTTTAGGGGAGTTATATCGCTGAAAAAGCTCTTTGCGCTGCTTCTCCATCAAGGACTGCCTTTTAGCCGATTCATATGGATTCACCACCGGCTCTTCTGTACTACTTTTCATATTGCTTCGTTATTCTTAATCTTCGGTCTTAGTTGTATGTCTGCTATGTACGTGATATCTGTCACTGTTCAACCGCACTATCACCTATGTGGATTATTCCTCAAGCCGTGAAAAATAAATTTAAGTTACTTCTAACCAGATCTCAAACTCTGGGGGGGAAGGCACGCTTGCGCTAAAAATCTTGAATGTACAACTTTGATACACCGCAGCTTAAAAGGTGGAAATTGACTCGAGATGTCTTGGTTAGCGGAGCAAAGCACTTTCAAATGGAACAACTTGGCTCAATATTAAATAAATAATCAACAAAGACTTAAAAATAAACCAAGCTTTTGTTCATAAGCACTGAAACCAAAACAAATATCAAAACAGTCACGTGTTTTATCAGCTGATACAAGGTTCCACGCATCTTTCACTCACTTTATCATGTACCCTTTTACCTCCTTCTCGTTCACATTTGAGAAGCCCCGGCTGCACAGCCAGTAGAGCACTTTTGTGATGGCAATAACGAGCGAGATTTAATCTCATCACTGTGCAACATATCAGGACTCACGTAGATTTGTATCACGTGCTTAAATAAGATATAAGTATGTGTGCCATTTTGGACCTTCTCGACAGAGCCCAATCAGGGAAGGAAAGCTGGAGGGTGTTGTTTTAGGGTAGAGTTGGCCTTGAAGGAGGTTTCGCAATAAAGGTTGTTGTGCAATTTTAGTAAGATTTGATTTCCGTTCCTGAGTCGCTGACTCAGATCCTGAGAGTACCGAAAAACTATCGATCCCAAAGCATCCTGAGTAGATCGCAAAACGTAGAGTGCTGCAATTCTATGTAAAAGTATGCACATTATAACGAAAATCTTTACCGCCTAAGTCCTCCGTGATCTGGCCCTGTCCATAATGTCCTAGTGTAGTTAATGAGATGCATCTAGTATGTATACCTATCTAGTCTTGGTCTTGCATCCATCTGCACTCTGCTCATATCTCACAGCCATCCTCGTGAAAAAAAAAAGTCCTAACAAAGAGAAACTGAGCTGTTCTGCTTTCTGTGTTGAGTTACTTCTCCGCTCCTTTCCCAGGGCAGTTGTCGGTGTTCTGTGTCTCCCTTCTATCCAGCACCATCAGGTGAGAACGGATAAACTCCCACGTTTCTGCGCTTACTCGGCATATCGCTATGCACTTTATCGCCAATGCCAGTTACTTTATTACGGTCTCAGGCACATGCCGTCTATATAGTCCTGCCTTTCTAGAGCGTTGGGCCGGAACAGAGACCCAATGAGCGTCCAGATGCGTAGCCTCTTCTGCGAAGAGTAGGGAAAGAGGCAGATGATAGTCGTGTACGTGTGCGAACTAGGTATGCAGTCGCTTGATGGATAACGTTTTTTTTCCTTCTTTTGGCTTCTCAGAGGTCTTGCCCTCTCTGTTCTAGCACATAACCGAAGCTCGTAAGCCGACCTTAGTACACATTCATATATTCATACGCTCCTGCGTCTCTTCCTCGCGTTGCCCCCTGGACCTTTCCCTCCTTTCCCTCCTTTCCCTCCTTGTCTCGCCTCCTTCAAAATGGCCCTGTTACGATCGCACTCTTTGTCTGCAAACACCGATATCTCGAGCCCACCGTCGCGGCCGCAGCGTGCGTCTTGCATCCTCGCCCAGAGCCGAAAATATGCTTACGGTCTATCCAGGAACCGGCGGCGAAGAACTACTAACGCATGCCCATGTCTACGTCCACTTAGTGCCAGCCTCGCATGTTCCAGAGGCTCCTCAGTCCAGAGAAATGAGTCTGTCTGCCCTTGCAACACCCCAGGCCCCTTCGCTACCCCGTTGGATACCTAGTTCAGCTCCGTGATGCCCTGCCTGGCTTTTCGTCCTCTTCTGTCCATCTCCAAACTGTTTCACAGCCAGCCTAGGCTTTTTCTCCAGCGAAAACCCGCACTGCCAGTTGGAGAAGAGGGCCAGCAGACTAACCGAGCCGTGTTTTCATTTCCGGTCTTCGCACAACCCTAATACGGACACTCGCAACCCCTACGCACGTGTTAGCAACACCTTATCGCGCAGTTTCTCGAGCCGTCCCTATCTCCACTTCCGAGCTATTCGATTCTGGTAAAATTCTCCCTGTCGAGGCAGGAGATTCGCGTTTTACCCACACATTGCTGAAACTTCGACAATCCGCCATAAACAAATGTCATACCTTGCCAAAAAGTGGAGGAAAAAGACCCTCAAAGACCGCTTCTTTTCTCTATCTGGCCGCAGCAAAGCACCAGTCTTTCCGACACTTCAGACAGCCCTCTTTCCTGCGTCATCTTGGCAGCTTTTGCAAAAGTTCTGGATCTCAAAGAAATGCGTCCTGTATACAGACACTGCCTTTTTTTCACAGCACGCCGCTTTCATATATATAAAGGAATCTGAAAGGAGAATGGGAAGAGAATCCTGTAGTTTTTTTTAATATATTAACCAACCGTATAATAACTCAAAAGGTCGAAATTTCGCCTTAAGTCACTCCTTAGTACTTTAATAAAGCAGATATCGAGAAAATACATCAGCTTTTCATCCAACTTCAGTCATTCCTTTTATTTGAGAGTTGTATTTGTTGCCGAAGTAAACACAGCAATAACAACAGGTTTCTAACGCAGTTTGGATAGTAATAGTTGAAAAAAAGTCAAAACAAACAAGATGAAGTTCAGCTACAGTGTCTTGTTGTCAATTTTGTCGACGCTTGTTTCCACGCAAGCCGGATGTACCAACGACGGTGGTAACTACTACTGCTCTGAGACATCCAACATTGTTTACAACAATGTGGGATACTCCGGTTCTTACAAGGATGTCACTTCCATGAACGAGGACACTGGTGAGTGTACGCAGAAGGACTACCAGTTTTCTGGAAACTTGGCTCCTTTGAACGAGGAGTTGTCTGTGCACTTCAGAGGTCCTTTGAAGTTGTTGCAGTTTGGTGTTTACTATCCTTCGGGCTCTCTGTCCAACAAGAAGAGAGAGGAGGCCGAGGACTGCTCAACAACCAAGCACATCCACCACAACCATAAGAGAGCCACCAAACTTGTTGAGGTTACTGAGACTGTTGTCGTCGATGGTAACGGAAACAGTATCACTTCTGAGCAGACCTCCACTGCTACTTCTGGTGGTGATAACGCCAATGTTGGTAACAACAATGGTGCTGGTAACTACGAGGCTGCTGCTTCTAGCAATGCCGGCGGTGCTTCTTCTAGCAACGCCGGTGGTGCTTCTAGCTCTGCTGCTCCAAGTGCCGGAGCTTCCTCTGGATCCGGTTCTTCTTCCAGCTCTGGATCACCTTCTGCCTCCACTGGTGGTGCTTCCTCGTCCTCCGCATCCTCTTCTTCATCATCTGGTTCCTCCTCTTCAGGTGGTTCTCCTGGTGACTGGGAGAGAGTAGCCTACTACCAGCCAGGAAAGACCGATAATGTCACTTTCTTCAACTACCACGGTGGTTCTGGCTCTGGTGTCTGGTCTGCTAAGTTTGGTAACTCCTTATCTTACGCCAACTCTGACGCTTCGGGTGCTTCTTCTCAGCCTGTTGCTTTACAGGAAACTACTCTCGACTCCGACAAAGAGTACGTCATCATGTCTGGTTCTAAATGTGATGGTGATGACTGTGGTTTCTACAGAAAGGGCATTCCTGCTCACCACGGTTTCGGAGGTGACCACAAGATCTTTGTTTTCGAATTTGAGATGCCACGCGCCAATGGTGGTAGCGGTGGTTACAACTACGATATGCCAGCCATCTGGTTGTTGAACGCAAAGATTCCAAGAACTTTGCAATACGGCGACTCCAAATGCTCATGCTGGAAGTCTGGTTGTGGTGAATTAGATTTGTTTGAAATCTTGAGCTCTGGTTCTGAGAAGTTGATCTCACACTTGCACGACGGCCAAAGTGACAACGGTTCTTCCCAAGGTGGTGGTGGTACTCAAGACTATTTCAAGAGACCAACCAGCAACTCTTTGAAGGCTGCCGTTGTTTTCACTGGATCCAACGTTTACCTTAGTCAGGTTGACAGTGACTTCGGTTCCTCTCTTGATTCATCTACTGTATCCCAATGGACCAAGAATGGTGGCTCTCAAGCATCCATTCAAAATTAAGGTGAATTCGTGTTCACATAGAAGAGTTGTCCCTCTAATTTTTTTTCTTTTTTTTTCTACTGATAATTCGTCTCTAATTTCATAGGTTTGTACTTGATGTTTATATTGTTTAAATCAAAATATTCTATGGTTAGTTTCTTTATGTGAAGTGGATCGTTACAATTTAGTGAAATCCATGGCGCTCGTCTGCGTATAGTAAAATCACTTTATGTAAACCATGTCTTATACGAAGTGTAATACCATAGGTATTGATATTGGCTCAGCTTCTGTGAGGGTTAGTTTCAATGCAAAAGGGGAAAAGAAGATTGTTCAACAATCCATTTCTATTTTCCCAAATCATGAGAATCAGAGATATATCTCACAATCTTCTACCGAAATATACAAATGCATACTTGATTTGCTTGAGCTGATAAAACTCGATGCAATTGCAGATGCCATAGCAGTGACAGCTACCTGCTCCATGGTTGTTATGGAAAAAATCACTACACCAAATGGTATTTTCTTGAAAAGTTTCCCAGTTCAAAAAGATGACACAACTCCTCAGGATATCATAATGTGGATGGATAGTAGGCCCGAGAAACAAACATCTGAGCTTAACGAAAGTCTACCTGAGGAAATTTTGAGTAAGATAGGCGGTAAGGTTATACCAGAAATGGGGTTGCCAAAGTTGAAATGGCTTAGTGATAACTGCAATTCTAACCTTGTATGCTATGAGCTATACGACTGGTTCTCGTACTTATTTCTAGTGGGTGGGTATACTGAAAACAACCTAGTTCCTTACATAGAGCAGACAAATGCCGGCTGGAAAACTCTGGCAATTTTTCTGGAAGCAATGGATGGATCCATCAAAGGGTGGTCAAGAGAGGTTCTTGAACAGGTAGGAATCAAGCTGAATATAGAAATTGGGTCATCTGGATTCAATTTGGATAAGCATGGGATTCCTCCAGTGGGGACGCCACTAGGATATATTACAAAGAGTTTTGACTCGAAACTAGTGACCAATGATACCTTGGTGTGTCATGGATGTATTGACTGTTATTCTGGTTCGCTTTCGATATTGAGCGCAGCACTTGAAAATAAGTCAGAATCCGTCCTCTCGATGGTGGCTGGAACCTCCACTTGCTTTATTATGTCCTCTAATAAACTGGATGCAAAACCCATACCTGGAATTTGGGGTCCCTTTTCACAATTGTCTCCCCTCCCGGTCTCTTTGTACGAGTTCGGGCAGCCAGCTACCGGCAAACTTTTTGAGAAACTCTTTGCCCAGTATTCTGATATTCTACCCATATCTTCTCCTTCTCGCTGTTTCGAAATTGCAGTAGAAGGTACTCGTGAGCTAGAGGAGAAGTACGAGTTACCTATCCATTTCATAATTCGCAATTACTTTTGGTACATCGATGCGTTTGGAAACAGAAGTCCTTACAACGACTTCACCATGGCCGAGCTGGTTATAGATGGATGCAATTCCCTGGGAAACTTATCCTCCATATTCGACCTTCAGAGCCGAGAATCCTTCATTATACGCTACAACCTCATCCAGGAATTCCTCTGTTTCCAAACAAAACACATTTTGGACATTGTTCACGAGAAGAATGCTTTGAGAATCTCTAGGATCTATTGTACTGGATCTCAAGCGTCTAACATTCGCCTTATGTCGCTTTTGAGCTTCGTCTGTGGCACTAACGTCGTTGCTGCTTCTCCAGAAGACCAGGACGCCAAGTACAATGTTGCTCTAGGCGCCGCCAACATCGCAGCATTGGGCCTGTTACTATCTACAGCCTCACACTCTTACTTAGAGGCTTGGCAGCGCTGTATACCTGTCCCATCGCTCGCCAGCGCAGCCTCGTATGAACCTGGTAGCTTCTTTACCCTGTGTCTGGAAGCCCTTCACTCCCAGCTAAAAGGCATACTTGATGCCAAATTCAACATCTACAAAGACATGGCCATAACTCAGCAACGCTACCGCTCACTTGTAGCATCATGTGTCTCCTAGTCGTTTCTGAGCCTCCTGATATACAAGGCTAGTCTTGTTCAGCTACCCCAGGTGGTGCCCCAGATATCATTCTATGTGTACTGTATATATGTTCCTCGCACAAAATCGCGCATCAAGCTTATTATGGAGCGTATTAAGTTTGTCGCTTGCAGTATCGGTCCTGTCTAATCATCATTGTCGCATTTTCCCTCCTCCCCCTCCTTTGGCTACGACACTAATACATGGGCCACTAAGCTACAGTGCCTTTCCCTGTAAAACGCAACGGATATACCCATTTCTACAATCAAGTTTCTTCATATGCTACCGTCTCGCTCCTCAATCACAAAATTTGGGCAAGAGAGGAAGGAACAGTCTTGGAGGAAAAACTAAGCTACGTTTTTGACGCAAACAAATCTTTCTCCGATAAATCTTCCTTGGCTCTTTTCTTGACAATGGCTTAGTTGCTTCGGTAAACTGATGCCGTAGCATTATCAACGAGCAGAGCCTAAAAACGATCGCTTTTATATTCTTCGGTCTCCAATCATAATCTTCGGCTTGTCTCTGGTATCTATTTCTTCAGGATTCCGTCTATTCCTTCAAGGCACCATTCGGTTGCAGCTATTTAAGTCAATATGGCAAATCGCAGTTCGAGACGCGAAGCCGTACTATGTTCTCCACGCCATGAGAACGCCTCATATTTTACGACTAATCGTGGAGCAGCGAACGGGGTATATGATTCTCAGATAGAACGGACCAGCCGGGACAGTATGTAGCACTTAAGCTCTAATACTTTATATAACCAATGTTCCGTTCCTGTAGTTATTGCTCAGTAATCAGGCCGTGCGATGCCGATGTTACAATCATTATGGAGGCTCAGAACACCGCCATAAAGAAGAGGGGTTAGGGATACACGTATATTCAACCCACGAAGCGTAGATAGCAAGAAGTAGTAGTTTATATCCTCTTGTATATTGCTGAGTTTACTACGACTCCTTCGGTGTAACCTGGACATATGTCCTTTTTTTTTGTTCCTTAGCTTATATACGAAGATCCCCATAGGAAAAAAAAGATCGGACGTATTCAAGCGGATTTAATTATTTATACTTTTTTAATTTTTTCACAACTTAACAGTGTTCTTATAGGAGAACGAACAGAAGAGCTATATTCAAGCATAGGATCGTAGAGTGCTCAAAGTATTATCGTCATTCAACTTCAGGTGTAACCAGCAGAAAAGGCTATCTGCGAAAACTTGTCATATACGCAAGGATATTCATAGAATTCACAAATAACATAAAATAATCGGACTCTACGGCTCTTCTTGCACAGATCGTTTTGCGGCAGCAAGTCTTCGGAGCTGGAAGGAATCAATAAAAGTGGCAAAGAAGTATTTTTTTTTCCAGAAGAAAGGGCGTTTCATTGTATTGATCCCAGATAGACGCTGAAACAGGCGAAAAAAAGGTAGCTGAAGGTCTGTTGATAAAAGCGCCTAGGAGAGCATTGATGCTGCAAGCCAGTGTCTGATTGATTGTAACTGATTTATTGCCATATTTTGTGTTCAAGGCTCACGTTTAATCTGGGCTTATCACTATCTTGGTCCATACGTTTTTTTGGACAGTTTTCAACTATAGAGAACTGTGTAGAGTGACAACTAAGTTACAGGATAATTTAAAGAATTCAGATACACTGTTAGAAGGAGAGGGAATACCTTGTGTCTTGTGTGAGCTGTTTTTCTCATGAGTTTGTTAAGCTAATAGTATTTGTTTGTTTCATTACGCTGATTAATTCTCGTCCGAAAAATCAAGAACCTAATAACTCTAGGAGACTGTTCCACACTACAATAACAACACTTATCTCAGCTGAAGTCTTCCTGGGTATCCATTTTTTTTTTTGTTGCACTTGATTATTGTGTTTTAACTTTATTGGAGATTGCAAATGCCATATGGAATATAAACGATTATAAAATGGCCAATATTAAAATTCCTAAAGAAACATATCTAGGAAATCTGGAGCTTAAGGCTGTCAGTGAAGACGACAATATTGGTTTAAGTGCAAGTGATTCTGCCAATGGCAAATCAACTATTAACGACGATAATACAGAGAGACCGCGAAAGAAGAGAAAGTCTACTGTTCGTGCTTGCGATGCTTGTGCTATTCGGAAGGTTAAGTGTGAAGAAAAGCGACCTTGTACTCATTGCATTACTAATCATCTAAAATGCACTCAGTATCGAGAACGGAAGAAGAGTGGACCCAAAAATCTACACAAAAAAACCCTTGAATCAATTAACAACTTCTCTGAAAACAATGAACTGAAAAAGAAACCTTCTACTAAGACGAATACAAATAACCTTGTGAATGTGCAGGATCTTCTTTCGTCCAAACATCCTAACCATCCAGTTGAATCTGTTCCTGATATTCTTGCTACAAAAGTTTCCTCAAGACTGGGTGACAAAAGTGTAAGCATCTCTAGGAATGAGATAATTGATATTTTGAAGGCCACAAATGATGAGATGGTTTCAAAAGGACTTCAAAATTTGACGGTCGCGTCTGTGTTGGCAAATGTAGAGAAATACATCAACTTGGTGCGACTGAGTTACTTGTTTTCGGAGAATAATCGAGGTGACTTACTCAATGCTGACCTATCAACACTATCACTGGTTTTATTAATTGTCACGTTATGTTTATTGATCGTTGAAACTTTGCTCAAGCTACAGATTTTAAATTATCACCTGAAAATCATAAAATATGATGCAGCAACTCTCAAAAGATTAAAGCTTGCTTTACAAAGAAGGATAGTTGAATTTCTGGTTCCTTTCACGCAAGCTAGTATCTTTCCAAGTAGCTCTGTGCAGCTTTCAAATAACCCCTTGGTGTTCTACAATCGATCGGTATCTTCAATTCATTTGTTCAGCTTTCATCAAATTACTACACATTTGAATATGCACAATCAAAACCAGCAGAAGTTGGATCAGTTAAGAAGATCAATCACGTATTATCAGTTGATTACTATACCATTTCAAAGTACACTAGAATTAACTGTGGTCCAGCTTTACGAACTTTACGAGTTTTTATTCACAATAGAGAGTGTCTACTTTTTCTTCTCCTCAGAATTTTTTGTCAGGACAAACAATTTGCTTCTCAATGAGTGGAACAAAAATATTCAAGTTCGCAAAGAGTCCTCAGACAGTTCTTTGTTTGAGATTTTTAAGATAATTAACAAGGAGGAATTGGTTTGGTGTAAACCTATAAGCAACTTGTTTCGCTTTTCGCTCTACAACTCAAATGAAATATCACAAATACGCAACCTAAAAAATTTGCGTAATGATAAGGCTTCAGACACTTCGTCTTACTTTAGAATTAAAAGTTATCTTAATGCTCTAACAAGCACAGAGTCTTTTTTCCAGATAACTAAGTTAATTGTGTTGTTTAAAATAGCAATTATTCATAGTGATGATTTGGGTTTTGGAGTACTAAAAGGAGAATTATTGGAAATAGTTTCAAATGCATCCAAGTATTTGCAGAAAAAAGATGATTACTTCAAACTCCAAATTTCTAACTATCAGTTGTTGCCCCATCTATTGCAAATTTTAATATTCAACATAGAAATAGATGGAGCACATATGGAGCTTAACAAGAAAAGCTTATTGCATTTCACTCATGATCTAATGAAGTTCTTTCCTGTATGTGGTGGGAATAGGTTAATACATTCTAATGAATCCTTACATAATTGGTTCAAGGACTTGAGTAAGCTGTCAAATGAATTAGAACCAGAAAATGAAGAAAATGAAGTTCTTTTGCATAGAATCCTAGGCAGTTTTGATACGAGTTTCTTATCTTCATACAACAATCGTCTGAGTGTATTTAACAATGGTTACTCATCTATGAAGAAGTCAATTTCAAATTTCAGATCATTGGACTCCGTCCAATCGAACTTGAATACTGCATTAGACGCAGATGTAACAGACCCTAATAATACACGAGGTATCCATTCCATTCCCTCTATTTCGCAGCTCGATGTCGGCAATGGAATCGGTTTGAATGCAAATGAGAGCGAGCGCAAGACTGAAAGGCAAAATGATGGCAGTGACACACTAAACGCACAGCTGGAGGCCATTCCACCTTCGGTAATTGCTAATCCCGCCGCTTCGGCAATTAGAAACGATGAATTGAGTGAGCTAATTTCGTTGTCGCTCTCAGAAAGCACAAAAAACTTGTACAATACGTTCCACCAGGTGGGTGATGACTTTCCGCGCAACAATAGCAGCTTGAGTAACTTGTTGCAGTACGGAGCTTCAAATGTCGACTGGAACTCCAATAATGATGACGTCCGAAATCAAAATTGCAACTTTTTGCTATAATTAATAGAAAATAATAGATATATATGTCTCCATTTACTTCACTTTAATAGTACTTTTTTTTTGTATATTTCAACTAACATCAGTACTTTGTGACCACTCCATTATACACCTTGGAATGTACTCTCTAGTACTATCAGGAATCTGTCGTCAGTCCAAGTCGTTTGCTAAAAATTACAAACAAACTATAAAAAGAAGCTCTGTATCTACCTTCTCTGCGACACTAGCCACTAGCACTTGATCTCACAAAATGATACTTCTGATTGTGAAAAATCATAATATGTAGCCCCTGGGTCTCGATCGTTACGTTCATTTGTCAGTCAAGAGAACAACTACAGCTTCGCTACAGCATATCTTATCTTTCAAAATTAAGATATGGTGGTTTACTGAAAAACGCAACAGCATACAACCAACGAACAATAACAAAATTTTAAATACGGCGTGTCCTTACCGATAACTTTTTGAAATTATCAATTGCTGAACGATTTGAAGGATTAGAGTTAACAAAAACAAGAAATCTATAGGGATTGGTAAATTGAATTCTGAATACTTCAAGATTACCAAAAGACAGATTAGCATACAGGGATTCAGATAGATTACCGATAAATATATTTGATCCGACTGTATCATATCAAGACTTTTGTTTAGCTTCGAAGTCGAACGTTTGGCATAACTACTCATATTTGATAGAATCAATTTTCCAATTAGGTGCATTAACAGAGGCGAGACGAGCGGTGCAGCTGATTGTATTAGGTGGTATAAGCTAGATATAAAAAGGAGTTTGATTGTGTGAGCATAACCGGCATTGAAATTGTTTTAAGCTTAATAGAGTTTTCCTTTCCAATTAGTGGCTTAACGGTTAACAACCCTCGTAATATAACCACATTCAAGTTTTTCCGGAGAATCAAGCGAAAGATCTTCATTATCATATTGAGTTTATAACCATTTTAGAGAAAAAAACACGATGGACTCGGATACTGACGTTCCTATGGAAGATGTCAGCGATGAACGCCAATTGCAACAGACTTACGACGACGCAGCAAGTCACCATTCATATCAGCAATCATATTCTTTAAAAAACAAGGAGCTTTCTACGCCCAATATCAATCAGTTGGATGACTGGATTGAAAAGTTAGGAAAGTGTGAGCCTTTGAGCGAGAATGAAGTAAAAACATTATGTGATATGGCTATAGAAGTATTACAATATGAGCAAAATGTACAACCTGTACAGGTTCCTGTTACTATCTGCGGAGATGTGCATGGTCAGTTTCATGACTTGATGGAGCTTTTCAAGATAGGGGGCCCTTGTCCAGATACTAACTACCTTTTTATGGGAGATTATGTGGATAGAGGATACTACTCCGTGGAAACTGTGTCGTTTTTGGTTTGTATGAAGGTTAGATTCCCCAACAGAATCACCATTTTAAGAGGAAACCACGAATCCAGACAGATCACTCAAGTGTATGGTTTCTACGACGAGTGTCTAAGAAAATATGGTTCTGCAACCGTGTGGAAGCTTTTCACTGACTTGTTTGATTACTTCCCTATTACAGCATTAGTAGATAATAAAATTTTCTGCTTACATGGAGGACTATCACCAATGATCGAGACAATTGACCAAGTTAGAGAGTTGAATAGAATCCAAGAAGTCCCCCATGAAGGGCCAATGTGTGACTTGTTGTGGTCTGATCCAGATGATAGAGGTGGTTGGGGAATTTCTCCTAGAGGTGCAGGTTTCACTTTTGGTCAAGATATATCAGAACAGTTTAACCACACAAACGATTTAAGTCTTATTGCTAGAGCACATCAATTGGTTATGGAGGGTTATTCGTGGTCTCACCAAGAATCTGTTGTCACCATATTTTCAGCTCCAAACTACTGTTATAGATGTGGTAATCAGGCCGCTATCATGGAGGTCGATGAACAGCATGGAAGACAATTTTTGCAGTACGATCCATCTGTAAGACCGGGTGAGCCTACTGTGACAAGAAAAACACCTGACTATTTCTTATGATAACATAATACTAGCTATTTCTTCGTTACCGTGTTCCACGACTATTAATGAACGACGAATTCTACTACTACACATTATATCGATCCTTATATATGTGTTCTCCAATTTTGATACATATTAGTTCTGACTTCCCTAATTTTTTTAAAATCTTTATTTTCTTTTTCGTTTTCTAACCAAAGACATATGTATTTAACTGTCTTTGCCCACTGCTTAATGCCAATGTGCTCCATAACATCCTCAACAGAAAGCGAAGGCATTGAAGGGCCGAATTTTGTAGGTAGTGTGAAATCCGATTTTTTGGCCAACCAGCGCTTGCAATTTTCAAGCGCAGTAAGCAGTAACAAGTCAGTAAAATAAACTGGTAAGATCGTACAAGCTTTGAGTACTAGTAGCGTTCGAAGTATTTATTTAAGACTAGCATTTATAGCGAGATATGTTGAGGGTATCACCAAGGCAGATAAGCCTTTTCAGAACTCAGACTAGAAACATCAATATACCTGTGTTGGAATCTGATATTAACATCACAAGAGATGGAAAGGTGAATGTTGTGTCAGGACACGGCGGACGTTCGTCTAGAACTGGATATACTGCTACAGTTTTCGGTGCCTCTGGTTTCTTGGGACGTTACGTATCTTCGAAGTTAGCCAAGCACGGTACCACCACGATTATTCCCTACAGAGATGATATGAAGAAGAGATTTTTAAAGGTAGCTGGGGATTTAGGTGTTGTGAACTTTGTTGAGTTTGACTCAAGAAATTTGAAGTCCATCCAAGACTCCGTAGCACACTCTGACATTGTGTTCAACTGTATTGGTGTGGATTACAACACGAAGAACTTCAGCATGGCTGATGTTAACATTGGAATCACAGAAAGAATTGCTCAGGTTGTGAAGGAAACTGGAAACCCAAGATTTGTACACGTTTCTTCCTACAATGCTGACCCTAACTCTGATTCGGTGTTCTATGCTACCAAGGGAGTTGGTGAAAATATTGTTCGTGACTTAGTCCCAGATGCTACTATTGTTAGACCTGCTCCTATGTTTGGACGTGAAGACAATTTGCTCAACTACTTAGGACCAAAGATCAAAATGTGGACTCCAAACAAGAATGCTAAAGAAATTTATCCTGTTCATGTTCTTGATGTCGCCAAGGCTTTAGAAAAAATTGGTTACGATGACTCCACTACAGGTCAAACATACGAGTTGTACGGTCCAGAAAAATTATCATTCTTAGAAATAAGACAAATGATACACGGAATCACCCAGAACTTCGCTCAAGCCGGTCCATTTGCTTACAAATTCAATGATTACCAAGTTCCCCTTTGGCTCGCTAAACTTGTCGCAGACTTAAAACAGATACCATACTGGAGGTTGACAAACTCTGATCAAATCCAAAGACACTTAATAAACCAAACTATTGATGATTCTGCCAAAACATTCAAGGACTTGGGTATTGAGGATGTAGACCAGTTAGCTGACGTTTTGTTTTCCTACGTCAAGCAATGGAGACATCCATTGATTGCACAAAAAGGTGCACCATCTCCTGAGGAATTGCGCCAAATGCAACACTTTTCTTGATGCAACATATATGAGTGAAAGTCATTGATCTTTAGCCATCTTATTTTTGAGCGTCATGTCCCAATCTTGCATTTCTGTATAATCTATTATTGAAGTATATACAAGTTTTTAGTAAAATATTTATGTTTCAAAATTGAGATAAGGTCGGTGATTTCCGATTTTCGCTGAGAGTATTTCAAGATATATAAATGCTGTTGTGAAATACGAAACTTACCGAGAGAACAACATAGCGTAATGTCTGTTAAGTTGCCATCAATAAACGTGGTTCCATCACTTCCTATAATAGAGAAAATAGAATTGCTAAACCATCTTTTCGAAAAGTGTCAAGTCTTATCAACGTTTTTAATCCTGAAATTATTTGGATCAGATATCAAATATACTACATACAAAGAGCTCATCGAAAATGCTAGGACTTGTCTAATAGAATATTTGGATCAGGCAGAGTTACGTGCCAAAGAGACATCACAGCCAATTAACCCTGATATTGCAGTAATCATAGGTGCCCATCCCCGTCTTGGTGGAAACCTGAAGCTTTCTCTGCATTCATCGCAGGAACAGAAGTCGCTTCAGCAGAGTTCGGAAAGCGAAAGGTCAAGGCTTGAAGAGCTAAATAACGCATACGAATCTACATTTCCTGGCTTGAGGTATGTCGTTTTCGTCAATGGACGGCCCAGACCTGCTATAATGGATGATATGATCAGACGCATAGAGAGAAACGACATATCTAAAGAACGCCATGAGGCTTTTAATGCCATGTGTGATATAGCCATAGATAGGGCAAGTAAGCTTGGTGCTAAGTTTTGACACTTTAGCCTTCTAGAACTAATCCCTTCAGATAACATTTATTAGCATGAATAGTGCATTCTGAATTTACGAAATTTTATCCTTATAAAGCGATATGTAGCCTTAAGCCTTCTAAAGCTTGTATTATGAAGATATTTCCAACAGCTTGTGGTTTCCTGTTGGTATAAACCGGTGTTAGCATGGTCATAGCGGACTATCAAATATTTCATGGTCCGGGTAATATTCTCTCATTTAACTATTTGTTCGTTATTTCTCTGTAGATAATCCCTTAATAGCTAACAGGTTGATAGAGGTATCGACTAATTAATAAGCATATCAAAAGACATTGAAGATGGTATGTATTAATCATCGGTTTTGCACGTTGATACATTGATATGCCTCAGTGTTATCGATTTTATGTGAAGTAATCTATCTTGGTTCATTATGGCGTAGGCGTGTTAATTAGTAAATTACATTAGAAAGGTACTAACAAAGCAAAATAGGCTGGTGCTATAGAGAATGCTCGTAAAGAAATCAAACGTCTTTCTTTAGATGCCAATGAATCACAATATGGGCAAATTTTTTCGGTTTCGGGTCCAGTTATCGTTGCTGAAAATATGATTGGATGTGCTATGTACGAATTGGTCAAGGTTGGTCATGACAATTTAGTGGGTGAAGTTATTCGTATCAATGGTGATAAGGCTACAATCCAGGTTTATGAAGAGACTGCGGGAGTTACTGTCGGTGATCCAGTCTTGAGAACAGGTAAACCCCTTTCTGTGGAATTGGGCCCTGGTTTGATGGAGACTATTTATGATGGTATTCAAAGACCTTTGAAGTCTATTAAAGACTTATCCCAATCGATATATATCCCAAGAGGTATTGATGCCCCTGCTTTGTCAAGAACCGCACAGTATGACTTTACCCCAGGCAAGTTGAATGTCGGTGACCACATAACAGGTGGTGATATATTCGGTTCTATTTATGAGAATTCTTTATTGAATGATCACAAAATTTTGTTGCCCCCTAAGGCCAGAGGTACCATTACATCTATAGCTGAATCAGGCTCTTATAATATTGATGATAAAGTACTTGAAGTTGAGTTTGAAGGTAAAAAATATTCATACTCCATGATGCATACATGGCCTGTTAGAGTTCCAAGACCTGTTGCAACAAAATTGTCTGCTGACTATCCGTTGCTCACCGGTCAAAGAGTGTTGGACTCTTTGTTCCCCTGTGTACAAGGAGGTACCACATGTATTCCAGGAGCCTTCGGTTGTGGTAAAACTGTTATTTCGCAATCTTTATCTAAGTTTTCTAACTCTGATGCTATTATATATGTTGGTTGTGGTGAGAGAGGTAATGAAATGGCCGAAGTTTTGATGGAATTCCCTGAACTTTATACCGAAATTTCTGGTAGAAAAGAGCCTATCATGAAACGTACAACATTAGTCGCCAACACTTCTAATATGCCAGTCGCTGCCAGAGAAGCTTCGATTTACACTGGAATTACCTTGGCTGAATATTTCAGAGACCAAGGAAAGAATGTTTCCATGATTGCAGATTCTTCCTCGCGTTGGGCCGAAGCTTTAAGAGAAATTTCTGGTAGATTAGGTGAAATGCCTGCAGATCAGGGTTTCCCAGCATACTTAGGTGCTAAGTTGGCCTCTTTCTATGAACGTGCAGGAAAAGCAGTTGCCTTAGGCTCTCCTGAAAGAATTGGTTCTGTCTCAATTGTTGCCGCTGTTTCACCAGCTGGTGGTGATTTCTCTGATCCTGTTACCACCTCAACATTAGGTATAACACAAGTCTTTTGGGGTTTGGATAAGAAATTGGCCCAAAGAAAGCATTTCCCATCTATTAACACTGCTGTGTCATACTCTAAATACACAAATGTATTGAACAAATATTACGAGAGTAACTTCCCGGAGTTCCCAACTTTGAGAAACAATATTAGAGAGATTTTGTCTAATGCTGAAGAACTTGAGCAGGTCGTTCAATTAGTGGGTAAATCTGCTTTGTCTGACTCAGATAAAATCACCTTGGATGTCGCAAACTTGATTAAGGAAGACTTCTTACAGCAAAATGGATATTCTACATATGATGCATTTTGTCCAATCTGGAAGACCTTTAACATGATGAAGGCTTTTATCTTATATCATGACGAAGCTCAGAAGGCTGTGTCTAATGGTTCCCAATGGTCCAAATTATCAGAATCTACAAGTGATGTCAAGCATTCTGTATCTTCATCAAAATTCTTTGAACCCTCTCAAGGAGAAGAAGAAGGTAAAAAGGAATTTGGTGATTTGATTAATAAAATCTCTGAAAGGTTCGCTGAAGCTTCTGAGTGATAATCCTATTATGTTCATTCAATTCAAAAGTTATTTCAGACCTTTAGATATGTTCAATTACCTATTGTTGTTCTTTTAAAATTTAGTCTTACACATTACACCTCTTTTGAAGGTCGAAGTAGAATTTTCAGTATTTACATGCAATTTTGTAGCTAAATCAAGTCTAAAAATATAAAGTCTATTCTAACCTACAATTGTTCATCGTCTAAACAAAAAAAGCACATTTTACCAAAGCAATCAGATAAAAAGTTGTCAAACCCGCTGACAATGTTTTGAACGTCCTCATCCATTGTCTGTACAATATCGATGCCTGTTTGATCCATTTGATTGTCCGATCTAGAGCCTCTTTTCTCAAAATTTAACTCAAATTCATTTAATGGAAGAGCTTTTGGTGTGAAGGCTGGTTCCTCTAAGCCTTTTGGCTCATTAACTAAGAGGGAATCATGTCTCTGAAACACTGCAGTATTTGAGACTTCTGATCTATTGGGTGATAATATGATCGAATTTGAGCTATTAGGCTTCAAATTAAAATTACTCACAAGACCATTTACACAATTTGCCAATTCGCCACTGTATGATTGTATAATTGTATCATTATTTGTTACTGGAGGAACTTCTGTACCTTCGTTTTGAGTAGTTCCGGTGTCTTTCTTTCCATTCCCAAACCAAGTATATAAATTACCAAGAAAGCCTGTACCGTTTTGCTTTATATGAGGAACATCGAAATTTGACTTTTGATAAGGATGAATCCCATTCATAGTGTCTTCGATATTAAACTGAGAGTCACCAGGCCTCCATCGTAGCAATCTTTCCTCCATGTAGTCTTGAAAATAATCAGTAATTGGAAACATTCCCGTGTTATGACTATTTATAATGGTTTGCATCACTGAGTTTGAAGTAGTCTGATTTTCATCATACTCATACGGGGGCATATGAGGGCTAGATAATATACCTTCAGGGCTTTCAAATGGTAGAGGGCTTTCACCCAAATCTTGACTCTCGCATGAGTGAGTCTCAATTTCAAAAGAACTCTGATCTTGTTCGTTGCTGTTGCCCTGACCTAGTGCTGAATGATTACTATACGGAGAATCACAACATGAGCCAGTCACTATGGAATGAAACCTGCCACATGATCTTGTCGACTTAACAGGATATCTATTTGTCTCAGTGGACTTGATCGACTTTCTTGATATGTAGAGAGATCTGATGGTCCTCTCCTGATTTGATAAAGTAGATTCTACTTGGTTTGCCTTTCGTAAACCACTGTTCGAGGTATTCATGGTCCTTAGGCTTCTATTAGAATTCCTTAATGGAGACGAACGATTTAATGAGGCTACTGAATTTGTAGACGAGTAACGATCATGGTCCAAAACGGGAATATTTTCGTTGTCCTGTAGCAGAGCATTCTTGTGGCTATATGCTATGTTATATTCTTTCTCTGAGATAAGCTTGTGAAATACATTGCTTGGAAATGATACAGATCTGGTCTTATTAATTGTTGAAGCACGCAAAACCGGGTTCCGTCTCAGACTTGAACCTGATATGTCCTCGCGCCGGCCAGTGATAGGAGCAGACTTCAGCTGCTTCCAGGCCAGCACAACCTGAGATGAACTGCTCTCATCTTTAGTGTTATCCACGCCGTCCATCATGTTGATATCAAAGAAACTGTCATCTTGTGTTCGACTTGTATAATTGTGTTGCAGCCATTTGTGTCCCTTCAAAAATCACGAGACAACTTCCATACGTAAACGCCCATTAATGAAACTATTTAGGTGACAGCTGGACGTCGGTGGCCAACAGGCCAACACCCAAACTACGCATTCTTCCAAGTTCTACATGAATTATAAGATGTTTTGTTTTGTTCTTTTTAACATGTATTGATTATTTTATACACAAACATACCACACACTCACCAAGCATCAGAGAAGACAGGTCATGAAGCTTGCGTTCCATAACCCGATACTTCATAGTTGCGCTATACAAGAAAACATAACCCTTTGTATTTGAAGCTTAACTTGGAAAATGTCTATATTTCAACACATCAAAAAATCTCATTGATGCTTAGGTA
This sequence comes from Millerozyma pseudofarinosa, assembly GCA_030556505.1. Classification (NCBI taxonomy): domain Eukaryota; kingdom Fungi; phylum Ascomycota; class Pichiomycetes; order Serinales; family Debaryomycetaceae; genus Millerozyma; species Millerozyma pseudofarinosa. The sequence goes on along the minus strand of JAKTUD010000010.1, from coordinate 41,094 downwards.
TGATGCCTTCCAGTCAGGCATTGGAGCGATCCGCTTATTTGGATCTAGCTCTGACCTTCCGTCTCTTCCTCTTAAGTCTTCTAACTCTCTTCTTTCTCCACTTATCTCTCATTTTGAATGATAATTAGTGTCTGTATAATTAGGAAAAAAGTAAATGTGAAGAACAAATTTCTCTAGATATATGTCGACGCTCACCTCGCCATTTTGTGCACTCACGACCTTCTGTCATGTTTTTATGTCGTCACAGATCATGTGACAGGGCTGGAGCCCTCGTTAAAGTTTAACTCTATCGACTACAAACCTACGCATAGCAGTAAGTATAAAGACCTTTCATTTCAGTAAGTAGCAGTGTTCTATGTGTCATCTTTGTGTAACGAGAAATATGTATAGCAGAAGCCTGATGGTGCATAGCACAATATTTATCAAAAATTCGACGGAACATGAAGCGGTTCCTTCTGACGTCCAAATGAAGCAAGCAGTAATATGTAGTAAAACCTACTTGATGCATTAGCGGTGTAGCCTACTACACACCTTATTGGTGTGATCAGAAGTCTCCACCCAACATCAATTGGTGGTGAAATTAGCTGAACGTATTCTGAAGTCATAATATTGAGCTAGCAGTATTGCTACGATAGTATTATTGGTGCATTAGCAGTATAACCTCTGCTACAATAATTAGAGATGAAATTAGCACAAAGGTTTGGGCCTGTCGGATTAATATTTAAGAGAGTAGATATCCGCTCTTCGATACCTGGTTTTTAGATAAGTATCTAGTATATATTATTCCAGAAACTTAAAATCAGAAACCATGAAGTTATTCACCGTTATTCAATTATTCGCTTTGACTGCATTCGCAGCAAATGTCGACTACACCGATGTCAACAAGGAAATCGTCAATGAGATGGTTAAGAGAGGTAACTGTCCTGTCCCAGAAGACCACTGTTGCGGCTGTGGTATGTACTTAAGTGGTCAATGTAAATCCTGTTAGATAATTTTATAATTATTCAATAAATGGGTTTTTAAGCTTCCCAACATAAATCTTGTTGCAGAATCGAGGTTCCCGGTCCGCGACGCTCGTAGTAAATAGCTACGTCAGTTTTTATTTACTGCAATTAAGGTCAACTGATGGACCTTACGCCTTGACCAGCGTCTTCATTTCATTGTGAAGCGTGTCTGCTTTGAAATTTCTATTGGTGTCTTATCATACAAGGAATCTAGTCGTTTTTTGCGACATGCCTTACAGCCCGAGGACGCATATTCTCCCTTTGTTGGTAACACTAAGCGCACGAAATGTAGTGTTTGAACAACCGGATGAATTAATTCCATTGAGCGCTGAGCTTATCAAGTTAATTCTCACTATGAACAACCTTTTGTTGGTACATGTCATCCTTCTAGCATAGGCATAATTTAGTCAATTGTGTACGCACGTATGCTATGGAAATCCATTGCTGTCTTTCGTAGCTACTAGCTTTCCCTACAGTTCAATTAGATCTAAAAAGTGCTTACATTTGAAGTTGAGAGCCAAGAAAAATTCATGAAGATTAATGTTGGAGGGGAGACTAAGATACAAAACCAGACATGAACAATACTAATCTTAGATGATTTAAAACGACAGCGTGGCGTTCTCGATAGGGTAAGTAGTGGTTAGGATGTGCACTCAAATGTAGCAACGTCGGACAGGGGCTTGTTTCCCCGAGCACTGGAAGGTTTGCGACCGACCCATTTTGGAAGTAGTTCAATAACCATAGCAACGGTTTATATTACGTCCAAAACCAACAGGAGAATCTGATTTATTTTCCCTACGTAAGCAACGCCCAAAAAGTTGCAGGGCCACATCATAACCTTGCAACTGCCCGAAGAAACAATCTGCCTCAAGGTAATTGCAAGATCGAATAACCTTGCACCTAATCGGTTCGAGACGCTCGGATATATACAGGATAGAACATTTTTCGACTGTGACGCGAGGAGGCTTTACAGATAGTGTCCGATTGGGTCCATTTATGTAAGCCGATCTATATGAAGTACAACATGAAGAAACAATTTTTGATCTGCCACTCTGTACTGGCGAGTTAAGCAGCGTATGAGCGTATAGTTACACTTATAGATATTGTGTCCAGTTCTTTAATGTAAAAATGAATAATAGTAGGGTTAATAGTAGGGTGTAGTCCCTTGTATTCAATTACATTTTTCAAACTGCGCAGAGATGCAAGTACAAATGAATAATATTCGAGGCCCTACAGGTGCTATGTAATGCAAAGTCAAAATTGGAGATCAGAAGGCATGGGTAATGATCATAAAAATATTCAAAGTCATAAAATGAAACGAAATTTCGGAAAACGAAGTGTGTTAAACTCATGTGAAATGGACAACCTTAATGCTGCACTATGAATATAGTTGGTGTGATTGAAATATATGATATGTAAGGCAGACGCAATGGTTAGCGATGTGTGTTACAAGGCTTATCGTGATGTGCAATGGAACTACTACCCAACCGTAGGTAGAATTGGCAACACTAGCTACGAAGGTCTTATTGGCTCGTTAGAATGGTTTGGGACCACCAGAATACTATTTAAAGCGCTTGGTTCATGCTTTTCGGTCTTAGATTTTTCATTGAGTCTTTCAGCCTAAAGATCATATTATATCATTACAAAAACGCCTAAGAAATGAAGTTGTTAACCATTGTTCAATTATTCGCTTTGACTGCATTCGCAGCAAATATCGACTACACCGATGTCAACAATGACATCGTCAGCGACATGATTAAGAGAGACAAGTGTCCTGAGCCAGGAATCCAATGTTGCGGTTGTGGTATGTACCTAAGTGGTCAATGCAAATACTGCCAGTAATTTATATGATTTTATATGATTTTATATGATTTTTTATGATTTTTTATAAGTCTATTCAATAAATGGATTTTTTCATCTTCCCAGTACATTCGTTTTTCGGACTCGAGAACCAGGTTGCCGACCCGTAGAAAACGTCTCAGAGGTCTTTTTGATTACAGCGTCCAATGCTTTGAAATTTCAGTTACATTTCTTATCTGATCATGACGTAACAGCTAGTTGATTCAATGGACTCAACCTATCTATGAAATACAGGCATGTTTCATGTGTAGGTAGCATCACGGTCTGCGGAAAATAATTCTGTCCCGGCCTGATAAGTAATTGTCTTTTTGCGTTGTGCATATCAATTCCCCCTAAACAATTATCATCGAAGCTTTGTTTGTATCTATCTTATAGTCAGGGTGGGTCCAGTGATTTCTTAGGTGCATGTGTGCGTCTTCTATACAAGCTCATTGCGGTGGCCATTCTCTTTCCTTACAACTCAATATAGACTCTAGAAATCATCATGCGTGAAGTTGATAACCAACTATTTTTCAATAAGGTTAAAGTTCAGGACAGGTGGACCCATGACAGAAAAATAAATGTGAATTATACAATCCTGAGTGTTACAACATGATAACATCGACTCCCTGGCAGGCTCGGCAAAAGCTGGTGTTATTCTTCGAGCAAGGGGTATGAGTATGGGTCACATTTAGCCGAAGACCCAAAGTATCCTGGTTCGACGAATTTGGAAGTAAGTTCCTGTTCGCAGCAACAGTGTTCCAACTATATCCGATATTAACGAGAGAGCCCAACTCTTATTCTCGTGCTATATGCAAGAAACATACTCGAACCATATCATATTTAAAGTTCTTGTAGTAGAACAAACCTACGCTTAAGGCAATATTAGTTCAGTAACAGTTCAATATAACGGTATATACAGCATAGAACAATATTCGATGTTAACGGTACCAAGGCTTAACATTGTTGTCTGACTCGGTTAAGTAGTGTACTGCATACTCTGAAATGTACAGCTCATAGAAATGGGTCTGATCTAACCATTCTATGATGATGGGTAAGACTGGGGTATCAGTCATACAAGAGTCATTTCTGCTTTTTAAAGCAGAAATGAATTACCACAGGATGTACAAATCACGGTTAATTTCACAGCTTACAAAGGGTACCTAGAGATATGATTATGTCATACATGCTACTCGAGACCCAACGGCTGCTACGTAATGCAAAAAGTCGAAATTAGAGATCATAAGGCATGATGCGGTTCATAAATATTATTTAAAGTCATAAAATAGAACGAGATTTTAGAAAATAAAATACAACGACAAACAACAACGCGTGAACATGATAAATGACACGCTTTTAGATTAACTGGAAGCTTCCTTCATCTGATATTGGATCGAGGCGTCGGTCACTTTTGCGTAGACATCATAGTCTTCTGCCTTTACTGGTGCATATAACATGACTGTATACTCAGCCAGAGTATTCATATAATCTGTAAAAGGGTGTAGTTCCCCCCATTTCTTCTCAATGACGTTCGCTGAATCGCCAGGACCTAAAAGTACATGGAAGGAACCATCCTTGATGTGTCTGTGTATTATTTCCTTATCTTTGTCGCCAACTTTCAAGAACAATGCGGGTATACTTTCTTCGACTCTCGATATACCAGTGAAGCAGCCAGGATATTTGTCGACAAACTTCTGGAACAATTCGTTAACTTTAGTCTGATTTTCCTCGTCCAAATCATACGCTATCTGTGAGACCTGTCTATGGGGTATTATCCACTTTGCTAGTTCTGGATCACCATATTTTCTTACATCGATATCTTCTGGATCTAGGATTCCTTTACTGGCCCTCCGTCTTAAGGTAGCATAATCCTTACGGTCTTTATGCCATGCCACCGTCGCAAACCAAGATGTCAAATATCCTAGTATATTAGGAGGAAGTCCTCCTGGAGTCTCCACCCTCAACCATTCCTTATAGTCCTTACTACGTGAGATGTAAATTCCACTAGCAGCAATTGCTCCGACTCCTCCTATTAGAAACTTAATTGTTTTATCAAGCGACATCATATATTGTCTTGGTTCCAAATACAAATCAAGGAACACCTATTTATTTATGCGATAGAAGTTCTACTTACAAGTATTTATAGTTTTTTCTCGCCGTGCCCTTTTATCTCCGTGAAAAGCCGTACCATAATTGAATGACTCCTTTTTATCAGCTCATTACCCAAGGTAGAATCGAAAGCCAACTATAGGGCCAGATAATTTCCGATGATGCTGAAACATGTTTATATTTTACCTATGTATTCTTATCCAGCTCTATGTAAGTGCTTTGGGTTGCATCGGATAGAAACCTGCCCGCGTTATCCCGTTTCTTTGGCGCATAAAAGTGTCTAAATGAGCTCGCTATGAAAGAATGAATGATTCTGCTTACGAATCAACACATAGACAATACAATAGATGATAGTCATGTATCGGCTTAGTGTACACATTAATGTTCTATATTTTGACGAATTTTGCCAAATTTTGCCAAATTTTGCCAAATAGAACGATTACTCATGTGTAGCTTGGTTTCACTCTTAGAAAAGAAAATCAAAAAAAGCATCTCTGTACCCACATGATTGCTATACAGCAGACTTTTGATCAGGTGCTCGTTATCTGACGTTTGTATTTTCAAGCATTTAAGTATGTGAATTTTGTCCATTAAGTGAGAGCTTCGAATTCCACCTCTGACTTCAGAATATACGAGCTTATAAAAACTTTAAAATATGTATCCATTGACTATAGCAGTCTATGGAACTGTGGTAGTTGTGGACAAAACCCGCGGTAGTATCATTATATTATAATAATATCTAGTGAGAGCTGCCTACACGCTTGGTCTATTATAGTTATCGAGCGTTCTACAATGAATGCGAAACATCCATCTGATAAACTAAGCGTCCTTAAATTTGGAGCAGTACAAATTTATTTGGAAGAGAAAATAAAAGATATCATAAGAGAAATCAGCCTAGTAAAGAATACTAAACACATATTTTTTCTGTTCAAATTTTGGCTGTTTTTAAAAAGACTAGACATCCAATATTGTAGAAACATCATCATAGTAATAATCATGTGAGATATCCTCAAGAAGAGTTATGTTCTTTGGATTCCACCCAAGTGTCTCTTTTGTAATATCACTCTTCACGCGATTATTCAACCCGAAAAAGAATCCGAACATACCTAAATATTCCACCAACTTGTCATTTTCAACAGATGCACTCTGAAAACCGAGCTTTTTCGCAGCTGTATCAGCAATGTTCTTTGTTTCTACCCATTCAGCAATAGCATGGTACGCCTTTCCAGCAGCACCTTTCTTCAAGGCAATGTGGTACAATTCTACTGCATCATTCACATGGACCGTACTCCAAACGTTCTTTCCGTCACCAGGGTAGACGGCAAGCTTGTGTTTTTTAAAAGAAGAAATAATTGAAGGAACAAATGCTCTGTCCCCCTTACCGTGAACAGATGGTGGTAATCTGATGGACATAACCCTGACACCCTTGTCCTTATAAGACAATGCCGCCTGCTCGGTGTTTGCCCTTTCAAAGGGACGATTCTCGTCAACGGTATCGTTTTCATCAGATACACGGTAAGTAGGAAGTTGGAGAGTGCCACTTGTTGAAATAAAGGGCCTATTGGAACCTTCAAGTGCTCCCAACATTGTTTCTATGGCCTTTCGGTCAATTCTGCAACTTTCATCAAAGTTGGAAAAATCATGTATAAATCCTAAATGGATCACTCCATCGGATTCACCAGCCGCTTTTTTCAAAACATCTAAATCGGTGAGACCTCCTTTCACAATTTCGATACCAGGGCCGAATTTTTGCAACTTCTCAGCTGATGCGTCTGATCTCGCGAGCGCAGAAATTTGATATCCGTCCTTCAAAAGAACAGGCAAGAGATGACTACCAATAAATCCCGAACCACCAGTAATGAAAATCTTCATCTTTTTCTTTCTTGTCTTATTATTTTCTCCTTTATTTGATATTCAGGTCCGATAACTCAGACCTCTAACTATATTTATAGGCTTTGGTTGCAATCCATGTATATTAATTTCCGTTTTAACGCCGAGACATAATTAATTTCCGTTTTAACGCCGAGACATAATCACCATTATTACTAAGCTTATACACCATACTGAGATCGCGGGATAGTTAAACTAATTATTTCTCACAAATATTGACACTGCGCAATTTTGCCTTACAAATTGATTGTAAAATACGTCAGCACAGAAGGTAATTGGATATAGGATTTTCTTTTGGGGTTATGTGTTGTAATGTTTCCAAAAGAGAACGATTTTTATTGTATTGGGTGTTGTTGCACTGCGACACATGTGAACCCAAAAATGAAACATGGTTAAGAGTTAACTATAGAGCTACATAGCCAGCTAATTGTAAGGTTTAGACATGCTTTGAGGCAATTGGTCTCACCGGTAACCTTCTCAGCTTACTTGTTTTCTACATGCCCTCTATATGGTGTTCATACTCCCGCAATTCTACACGGCATGTTGATAAACGGAGTATTTTGCAGTCCTCTCCAACACATCTGAGTCTCAGCTGGATAATGCAGATACAGAAAAAAATCCTTTTGGCTTTTGAATTGACCTGACAACGTAGATATATAAGTAATTACCACGTATTGTGATCGCAGGATTGTTACTATGTTTGCTGCACAACGTCAATTCTTGGTCCGGTTAATTTGAATTAAGGGACTTCCAACAAGAGAAAGCCATTTTGTTTCTTGACACAATCTCCCACAATTTCTGATACAAAGTACTTTAAAATCAAGATCATTGCTTGAAGTGTAAATGTAGAATCATGCAGATAATACGAGATAGCCCGACTCCTGACTATAAAGTTACTGCTCTAGTAAATGGTTCTTATCGAGCTCGTGCTATCTAGAAATGCCGAAAAAGTAGCAAAGGCATACTGACTTTTTGCCTAACAATAGTGTATTTTAATATGGAGGATTAGATAATGTTAGGATGTGATATTAGATCATCACAGCAAACTCTTGGAAAAACAGCTTCAGAGGCATTGCCAAACTCTGGGGGTGAACAGCATGGCGCGGTTCAGCAACAAACAGATTTGAATCTGTTTTCTGTGAAACGCTGTCCAGATATGATGTCGAATTGATATACTCCCTCGCCTTCAAATCACTTAGAGGGCTTTCATGGGGGCAGAAGGCATATCAGTTTCTCGTATATAGGAAGGGGAAGGTGGGAGCGGATGGTTGCACGAGATTTGGTTTTCGCACTATATGCATCCTGATAAGCTTTACGGCATATGATTATATGTATCAACTGTTCTATAGCCTAGTTAGATATGGTGATAAGGATGCGTATATAAATGGTATTAGAAATTGTAGGATATGGGATAGAGTAAGGGAACAAATTTACACCATGGAAGTAGACTACGATGCAATACCTGGCACAAGCCACTTGATCACCCAAAGTGAGGAAACAGATAAAGAGGATATAGTTTTAATCCCTTGCCCATCAGATGACCCCAATGACCCACTAAATTGGTCTCGGGGTAGAAAGTGGTTGCATGTTTTTTGTCTAGTGATGTACACTTTCGCAACAGGGATCCCAGGGACTTGTATATACTCAATTTTGACAAACATATCTAAAGCGCCTGGAGTGCATGTGAGTGTGTCTGATTTGAATGCTGGTACTGGTTATCTCTTTTTATTTCTTGGACTTGGATGTTTAATATTCCAACCTTTAGCGCTACAGTATGGAAAGCGTCCGGTGTTCTTGCTTTCTACTTTGGCATGCGCGTTGCTTAATTTATGGCAACCATATATAACGACTAACGGCCAGTGGATTGCCCTGAAAATATTGACAGGCTTTTTTACCTCTCCCATTGAGTCCTTACCTGAGATTTCGATCTCAGACTTATTTTTTGAGCATGAAAGAGGAAAATATATGGGGGTTTATGCAGTTGCTTTATTTGGATCTAACTACATCGCTCCGATGATTGCAGGGTTTATCAATGAGAATTCTCAACTTTTGAAAGTAGGTGGTTGGAAGTGGGTCATATACTGGGCAGTTGTATTTTGCGGCTTTTCCTTTGTTTTTCTTTTCTTCTTTTTGGAGGAAACCAACTATGAGCGTAGGTTGAGGGTTAAGCATGACAAGGACGGCAAAATCCTTTATGCAATTACAAGCAATGATCAGAAGAAGTTGCCTTTGGATGTAAACGTACACCCAGTACCTCCAGAATCTGAAGAAGATGTAGTTGAAGGAAATGAAAAATTGGCTAACCAGGCTGTCTTAGTGGACTACGAATCAGATATTTCATTTAAAACTCCTAGAAACTTTTTTCAAAAATTATCTTTAACATATGGTATGAAATCAAAATTTTTACTCTGGGAATACATGAAGGGCCCATTCCTTATGCTAAAATTTCCTGTCGTCTTATGGTCAGGTTTCTTATATGGATCTTCTCTTTTTTGGTATTCAGTGCTCAATGGAACCGAATCATTGGTTTTGAGCGCCCCTCCTTACAATTTTTCAAGTTCTATGTGTGGCTTGGCTTATCTTTCACCAGTGATATTCACTGTTCTTATATACTTCTATGCTGGTTTTACGACTGACTGGATCAAAATTAAAGTAGCAAAGAGAAGAAAGGGTTTATCGCATGCGGAAGACAGACTCTGGTGCCTAGTTGTATACATGATACTAGGGCCCTGTGCTTTGATTCTATGGGGTGTTGGTGCTCAGCACGGCATTCATTGGTTTGGGGTAGTTTTTGGATTGGGACTTTTAGCTGGTTTGTGTATTATAGGGTGTATCAATGCAGTGACATATGTTATAGACTGCTACCAGGAGATGTCAGCAGAAGCTATAGCAATAGTGGTGGTGATCAGAAATACCATGAACTTTGCAATGGATTATGGAATCACTCCCTGGATCGAAAATACTGGACTTCAAAACACTTTCATAGCGGCTGCCTTTATTTGTCTATTTTGTATAAGTACGTTTTTCGTTATGATCGCAACTGGTCTTTATTGGAGAAAAAAGACCAAGAATCTATACTGGTCTATGATTGAGAGGAGGAGAAAATTGGGAATAGGTCATTAGTTTGTTAGTGTATCAGTGTTTAATGTTGTTAATTTATTATTATGGTTCATATTCAAAAGAACTGTAGTTCTCGAGTATGTTGTTCTGAAGAAGTAAGATTACTGCAGTGCAGAACGGTTAGTTTGTACGAAAGAGCGAAAACCCGGAAGTAGTAGAATGAAACCCGATCTCAAAGCGCATCTAGCGAAATTTTTCGTTTATAGGAACACAATTTTCTGATAATCTGGTGGGTGACATGGTGGGTGGCTTTATACAGAAGAGGAAATGTTAGGCGACATGGCGGCTAACAAAAAATACACTCCCATCCGAAATTGGAAATGCAGAAAAGATCCAATGCAGGGGTATATCACGTGAGATATTTGCAACTGGAGGTTCATGTTTTCTGGAGAGCACTAATTAGAACTACGTTTATACATGAAGGTACATTCGAATCCCTACTTAGTACCATGAAAGACAAAATTATAAAATTAGAGATTTTTTAGATTTAAACTGGCACAATTACATTAGCTATTAAGTTTTTTTAGGTTAATGATTCATATGTTAGATTGATCTATTCTTCGAGTACAGCAATGAACAACATTTGATATTTCATTTAGTTGTATGTTGTCAAAGGACCTTAACATATTATAAAGATAATTTTCATCTCTCAATCTCAACTCGTCATCGCTCAAAGTTTCAATGGTATTTAACAAGGAAAGGTGCATCGTTCTAATTTTTTTGACACTAGGATAACTTTGAGAAAGGCTTGATATCGCATTTAAAGAGTGCTGCAATACGAAATGTAACTGTATTCTGAGATTCTTAGCCAGCTCTGAAAAGGTGCTAGTATAGAGCTGTTTTTCAAGACTAGGAAAATTGGTGTAGTCAAATTCGAGAGCCGCAACTCGGAATAGAATCGAAAGAATAAATTGACTCGATTTGTGGACAAAATCTATTAATGATGGATTTATTAGGAAATCACAAGAACTTTTACTACTATTCAGAAGTTCTCTGATATATGGGAAGACATCAAGAATTAAAAGTAAAGCCTTTTTCAAATAAAAAAAAGAAATACTTGTGTTGCGAGATTGATAAAAAGAGGCCAACTTCCAAAATATTGGTATCATTAAGCCACCAAAACTTAATTGAAATTTAATTGAGCCCAATTTCTTGAGAAATAGAACTCTTTTATCACTTTCGTTTTTATCTATACACTTGTTAAAATCATCGAAACGCTCGAACAACTTTTCGCACTGAGTTATTGATTGGCATATCATGTAAACACTAGTTTCAGTACTATCAAACAGCCTCTTGCTAATATTTCCAAAAGAGCTTGTCATTTGGAGATGATTCTCAAAAATCTCTTTTGCTGTTTCGTCTGTTAGATGCAATGAGTTTATTAAATTCTCACCTGCTGCCCCATAAAAATTAGCGAGTAATTTATTCTCATTGAAAAATTCAGCTGATTGATCTTCTAAAAATGAAGAAGCAACTAACGAGTGCCATATTATACCCTTGATTCTGTTTGAAGTGAATACTGAGTTATCTGTATTTAAGGCTTTGTGCAATTCAATATTGCACGCCTTTCTTAACAAAATTTTATGGAGTTGATTTAACACTTCATCCCTATTCCTCACCATACAAGCAGCACATTCAAAGTAGTTCTTCATATAAAATAAGAACAATAATGTTGAGAGCTTATCATCATCCTTGTTATTTAGATATTTTATCAAATCAAGAAATATATAATCTATTTTTTCTCCAACATATTCAACATCTTGAAAGTCTGGAACAATGAAACTTAAACATCCTTTATTTGTGTCGACGGGCAAGGAGTTTGAGAAAAAAGACAAATGTGAAAGCCTTAAAATTACCAATAAAATACCTAAATGGGCTAGATCAGATGAATCATACAAACTAATCTTTATTCCAGTTTCTTCATGCCTTAAAATTCTTGATATTTGGAACTGAAAAAAATCTTTATTGATATAAGGCATATGTGGATAAATAATCTCGAAAAACCTATCCAATAGTGTCATTAGATGAGTATATGAAGAAGGGAGTACAGAAAGTATTTTTTTCTGGAGGTTAAGTTCATCAGTATATGTGATCAGATTCTCGCTGCATGCGTGTAGTTCTCCTGGTGTTAACGCAAAACTTATTTCGATATTATTCTGGATACTTCCACTATCAATTGATGACATAGGTAGAAATCCCGTCTGCTCCCCATAGTTTATATCAAAATCTTTCAGCATTTGTAGAAGAGGGGGGTCATTCAAATAGACACTTTCATATACCCTCTTTCTATCTCTTTCTTTATGTTCTGAGTCTCCTAGCAATATCAAATCGTCGACATTCTCAAATGGATTTATACTAAGCACAGACCTATACGATAATATGTCTTCAGCTTCTTGTAAAGCTTTTGGTAGTTCTCTTTCGGTTTTCACTTCCTGTTCTATAACAAATTCTTCAGTGCAGAGACCTTCCGAGTCAACCAGTTGGATAGAATGAGGTTCCACATAATCTGGCTCAGTTTTGTCTGTATTTACATTGAATTGAACTTCTGCTGAAAGCTGCTTATCCAGAGCGCTATATTTTAGTTTATCATTGGGGTTACTCTCACTAGCTGCAAAAGGGGACGCAGATTCAGGATTTGATATTTGAGTAGCTCCTTGTACACTTGGGTTGCATGTTGCAATTGCACTTGCCTTTCTGACTTTTCTTTTACCTATATCAAGCGGCTTCAAGGCACTAAGAACATAGCTGGGCAAGTTGGTGTTTGCATCTGCCTCGTAAGAACATGTTTCTTCAGAGTGCGATTTTCGACAGGAAGAGCAAGGCTGTTCTCTGTCACATTTCTTTCTCTTTGCCTTACAACTTGAACAAACTGTCACGATTTTTTTATGTCTATTCATGTTAATAAGATCTCATACTATGTTTCTTTTACTATATAATATTATATGTTATATGTTACTCTTATCGCTTCAGTAGATATAACGTCAGAATCGCGTAAATCACTGGTGCGCGGACCATATTGGCCATTTCACTCTCATGAAGTCAATTATTGAAGTCTTCTTTTTCAGCCTGAGCCTGATTTCGATCATTCATTCATGTAGGTGTCGACAATATGATGGAAAACTAGCAAATAAGAAAATTACTCAACGTAATCATATTCCTACATATGTCTCTAATAGATTTCCCGATCGTGCGGCACAAATCATCATGATAATAATCGCTCCCCTGCGAAATCATATACTTTAATCTTCTTTCAAGTGGTAGCATGGAACTGCAAAAGTTGAAAGAAGATTATTCCGACCTATCGGGAGTATATGGGGGAATTCCATTGATTGTGCAAAAAGAGCATTCTGCAAACTCAAGGCAAATTCATGGAAAAGAGTTTCCTTTGCTATTGAACTTGAAAATTGATCTGGATAATAAAACACCTTCTTTTAAAAAGACTGTTTTAAAGCAGTTTCTACTGGAACTCGCCGCCAAGGGTATTTTTTTGAGCTTATTAAGAACACACGGAGCAGTCATATTCCGAGGTCTTGATGTGAAAGTAGAAGAATATTCGGACATTGTTAAATCTCTTTTCAAGCAGATTGACTATATTCCGTTTCAACAAATTGGCCTTGGAAATCCTAGGAGGGACATAACAGATGTTGTAATGACGGTTAATGCTTCTACTTACGAAAGACGTTTGTACGGACATCAAGAGTTCTCAAGATATAAAAAATCACCTGCGGTCTTGAGTTTTTTTTGTAACAAACTGTCACCAGTCGGCGGTGAATCTACTTTGTTTCATGCATCTGAGTATTACGAACGAATAAAAGCTGTTTTGCCTGAATTTCTAAATAATGTGCTTTCAAAAGGATTGTATGTCTCTCAACAATGGCCCTTAAAATTGGGCCCTTATGACCCAAGAACACCCTCATGGACGTTGAAGCATTCATTTGGTAAATATATTGAAGAATCAGATAGCATTGAAACAATGAAAGAAAAGGCAGCAAAATTATGCTCTGAAAGAGCTTGTGATGACTATGAATTTTTGCCTGATAATAGCTTTAAAATACATCATCACATTAGGCCATTGCGAATTCATCCTTATACTAAAGATTCTTTCTTCTATAGCAGCTATCCTGTATTTTATGGGAAATACTATGATGCTGATAGGTTGGGGGATAGCTATCAATTAAGTCCTGTCAATGGACACGATGCAAAATACGATAACGGGGAAAGTATACCCAAAGAAATTCTTGATACTTTGGTGGACTTGACTCTTGAAATAGAATACATTCATAAATTTAGCGACGGCGACATAATTTTCTTAGATAACTATCAAGTATATCATGGGCGTCTACCTTTCACTGAAGGTGAGAGAGAAGTCTTTTCAAGTATGTGGGATGAACCTACCGAACAAAAGAAATACCCACTTATGTTAGATAGCTTAGGTTAATTTTTTTAAATAGCATCGAACGAATATTATCCATAAAGTTAAATACTCCTCTTTTTAGTCTCGAAATGAAATACATATAATAATTATTTGTTAGATATCGATATAGTAGCCTATAAATGAAAAAAATAAGAAAAGAAGAGTCTTAGGGCAATGCAATATCAGATGTATTTCTTCCTTTAGCAATCAAGCCTGCAACATTAGCCCCAGCTAAAGCTGAAGTCTCCATTGTACTAATAAAAGATTCAATACCACTCAAATACCATAATTGATCCCCGATTTTAAAATCTGTAAAATTTGTAGTGGTATACAATTTTGGATAAGAATTCCATTCTTTTCTATAAATCCAACTTATATTAGCATTTGACCCGGAAAGGTCATGAATAAAATCATCTGTTAGGCTTGTTGCTGAAAAAACTTTATATACGTGATCTCCCGTCTCTTCGATGTAGTCAATTAAGGAAACGGAGAAAAGTGGGATATTGAAATCATTAACATTTTCATCAGTTTCATTAAAAGGTGTGGTTAGTATCGTAGATGGAAAAGGTTGTTGTAAATCCTTCTCAAAGAATGATGCATTGAGAGTCGAATTAGAAGCAAAAAAGGTGACATGTAAGTGTACATATTCCACTTTGGGAATTTCTTCGCCAACACCCTCAATTCCTGTTTGACCAAATGGTGCTGCAATGATTACATGGTCGTAATAGTCGATATTTGGCTTCTCCGTAAGAGAATTGAAGTGCTCTACTGACCATTGGTTGCGTGATACATCTCTCTCTAAAAGTCTGACAGTTTCATTTAACTTTAACTCTGCCTTCGATGACTTTATAAATTTTTCAAATATTCTCCAATTTCCACCCTTTACTTGTTTGGCATCATTGGCAGCTAAACTAACAAGCGATCCAATTCCATGTATGGCAGCTAGATTCTGAGCGTAATTTACTCTTGTGAGAGATTGAATAAATTCCAATGAAAGAAGATCAGAAATTCCATTCTGAGTAAAGAACTCTCTACCACTAATGCTTGTGTAATTCAGAAAGTTGGATAAGTAAGTAGCACTGTTTAGACTTTCAAAAGGGAATAGCTTATCATAGAAGTAATCGAGAAATTTCAGTATGAACTTTCTTGTAAAGTAGAATGCTTTTAATGAGTCTAATTTATATCGCACAAGAAAACTTATCTTGCCCCAGATGGAATCTGAAAACACAAAATGAAGAGACAGACCATCCCAGATGCCAATGTTATTCTCAGCAGCACTTAGCTTTCTCTTAGTGCCTTCCCTGAAGGCTTGAGTTTCTAAGTCGAAATCCTCTACAGCCTTTGTAAGAATCTTATTCGCAGCAACAAATATAGAGGCTCCTGTTTCAACTAAATAGGATGAGTTGTTGTATACTGGAACAGTTTTGGTTCTCCCTCCTATATAGTCCGACTTTTCAAATATTGTAATATCGAAGCTATGGTTTGTATATTTCTGTAAATAGTGAGCTGCTGAACTACCTCCTGCTCCAGCTCCTATTATAGCTACTTTTTCTTTTACAGTATCATGCGTGATTTGAAGAGGAATCTGATCATGTTCCGGTGCGTTAGAACAGCAATGTGCTATGAAATATAACGGGAATAAAAGCAGAATTCTCATACTGTTTGATGGAAGCAAACCCGTATTATACTTTTAGTCAGAATAATATTGTTCACAGGGCTAAAACAACAATACTTGCTAAGCTAATGATTGTCTATGAACAATTGGTGGTTGAATGTGTGTGCCAACGGCTTTTAGGTGGCAGGAAAGCTGGTTTATGTCACCTGGTTCTTTTTCCTTTATTAATATCTATTCAAACTACCACAATTGCGATTTGGTTCTATTTTCAATTGGTTTGCTCTATTGTCCCTATTCTCTCCTGTCAAAAACGATTGAGATCTGGAGAACAATAAACTATCTTAGCGGACTACTATCTATATTTATTCAGGTCTAGCGTTACCTGTTGGACCCGTCAATCCACAACGACTTGACGTAACCACAATCTGTGATACAATGTCCTGATCCTGTGACTTGCTATGAACTAAGAGCTAGCTGGCAATTTGAATTGACGCCACACTTTTATCTACAGGGGTTTTTAAACAGAAAGCTCCTAATAACCACTATATCAATAACTACTAAAGTTTAATTCGACTCTAAGCGTATATACTATGTCTCAAGCAGTACTTTTTGAGGAAGCGAACAAAAAATATGTCAAACAGTTTCAAAAGGGTAATTTGGCATTACCACCTGCGAGGAAGGTTGCAGTGATTATATGCATGGATGCAAGAATTGACCCAGCAAGAGCTTTGGGATTAGAAGAGGGTGATGCTCATGTCATCCGTAATGCTGGTGGGAGAGCCTCTGATGCACTTAGAAGTGTGATTATTTCTCAAAGGTTATTAGGTACCAGGGAATTGGTTGTGATTCATCATTCTGATTGTGGAATGTTAACATTTAATGATGAGCAGCTTAGGGGTATTGTGAAGAAAGACACAGGCCACCCAGCGGACCATTTTTCCTTTTTGCCATTTAGTGACTTAGAAGGAAGCGTAAGAGAAGATGTAAAGTATTTACAAAATAGTCCTTATGTGTTGGACGTTCCCATCAATGGCTACATATATGATGTCAAGACTGGAAGTATTAACAAAGTTGAATGAATTATAGTGCTAGAAGAGTTCTGCTTGTCCTAAATGGCTAGTTATTGTACAGGTCATTAGCACGATTTTCGAGCATAACTAGGTAGAAACTCCTCTAACATCTCTTTTTTTCTCAAGAAGTATCTTGTATATGGTGTCAGTAAAACAATATGTTATCAAGGCAAATTACTACTCTATATATTGCGAAAAAGCTTGTCATATTGTAGCTACAACATAAACTTGAATGTAAGATGACTATTGTTGTCTTGCAATGTATATTAGAACTTGACTTTGATTAATGTTTCTTTTTATTAATGAAATGATGAAGTAAAATGAATATCGATTTATGGCGGTCAATAATTGTATCTTATGAAAAACAATATATCTACTTTCAGATTATCTCTTTTTTTTGCAAAGATAATATGGGGGAAAACAACAAATCCACTACTTACTTTCACCTTAAAACAACTCATAATGAAGCGTTCACTTTAAGGATATATTTTCCTATCAAACCTGGCTTTTCAACACCCTGATTGACAACACCCTCCATCTATATAGCTGAATAGGAAGCCTGAAGCTTTTTTACAGTTTGCTTGAGAACATTCCTTCCTACCATTGAAATCTTGAGCGCTGCTAGTACAACAGTCATAGCATCCTCCTGTACAATTATTAGATGCAGCACTGGAGCATCCCGAATAACCACAAATCCCAGAATTAGGGTTGCCTAGTTCCTGATTCAAACACTTTTGCTCGATTTTCAGAAATTTTGCATTATCAACATTATTCCTATGATTAATCGAATGACCAGCGCCTGGATTTTGCCTGTGGATTTCACCAACTTTTTCACCGGTAAACATATCATAGATAAAATGTTTTTCCATCGCTGGGCTATAAACAACACATCTTACTCCCTGGTAGTCTGAATTTCCTTTGAACAGCTTGGCATAAGACTCATCAAAGGCCCCAGAATTGAATATAGTGAACCCGCTACTTGCCGCAGCAATCATACTTTCCGAGAAACCTAAAGCTTTTGCTTCATTACCACTGATAATATTAGGAGTTGCTAGGCAATTATGTAGCCAAAGAAATAGAAATAAAGTCTTGAAAATCACAGTAGTCATCTTGCTAATATAACATATTTGCTATAAAGTATTTTCTCCATGATTTGAAGCAGGCTCAAAAGAAAAACAGTACTGTTATGATACATGTCCGAATTTGATCGCTACTACCTTATAAGGTTAAAGTTGTATATACAGTCCTTGCATGATAGCAGTTTTCTATCAATCTTTCCCTGGCGCGGAACCGTTTTTCTGACACTATAAGGACCATTACACCCCAAGAAGTTTTACAAACTATATTACGACAGAAGCAAAATGCGCTACTATAAGAAATCAGAACTATAAGATTTATCAGAACTATCTTTTAGTGTCAAACATTGTCATACATTAACTTTTATATCAAAATAAAGATGTATGTGTACATAATTTTGCTAACGAGGTAAAAAAACAGTGAATTCGAGTAATGACAAATATCAAGTTACCAATCGATTTATTTTCCAATCAGCTTCTTCTCGCCATTTTTATTTTCTTGTTCATGGATAACCATGAGAGAAATAATTGAATCAGCGACTTGACTGGCTGTAATCGATGTCAACTCTGCGTTGGTGTCGAAAGGAGGAGAGACCTCAACAACATCTCCACCTACCACATTAAGGCCTTCAAGTCCGTCCAATACGCTTAATAACTCTCTTGAAGTCCATCCACCTGGCTCAACAGTTCCAGAAGCAGGCGTGTTGGCAGGATCCATAGAGTCTACATCAACCGTAATGTACACAGCTGAGTTTCCAACTCTGTCCTTGATCCTCTTGATAATTCCTTCAATTCCAATTTTGTCAATATCCCTTGCAAGCACTCTATCAAAACCGCATTTCTCATCATGTTCCACATCTTTTGGACCTGGGTATGGACCTCTAATTGCGGCATGGATACATGTGTCCGTGAGCAATCCCTTTTCGTGAGCCCAATGTAAGTAGGTTCCGTGATTAACAGATTGGTATTCTGTAACGTTTCCTCCAAAATAATATGGATTCCATGTATCTAAATGAGAGTCAAAGTGAATAACACTAACCGGGCCCCAATTTTCGTAAGCTGCTTTAATAGCTGGAAGTGTTATTGTATGATCTCCTCCTAAAGTAAATACTTTAGGAGCCTTGAGGGAATTCTTTTCTGTTGTCAGATGTTTTCCGATCGCTCTGTTTGCGCGATAAATTTGGTCCAAAGCGATACGATTGTCTAAAGGAGTAACAGGAGGATCACCACAGTCCACTATTGAAAGACCACTATCATAAGGATTGAAATTATCCCTATAGACTGAATAAGCAGGTGCTAATCTACGAGATCCCATTCTGATACCATTTGGACCGAATCTGGCACCGGGCCTGTAAGAAACACCGGAGTCAAAGGGTGCACCGACGACTGCGATATCAAACTTCTCTTCAGCAAACTTTTCAGGATCATAGCAATTAGCATAACGTAAGTGAGCGAACGTTGGAATTCCACCGAATTCACCACCTCTGTATAACACACTGGACCCATTTATATCTCTAAGGTCGTCCTTGTCTGGATATTGATAATCATCCGTAACAGTAAGATGATGATATATGGGACTGATTTCTCCAGGCGATTGCTTGGCTTGTCCATTTGGACTGAGCGCTTGAACATTTCTTCCCTCCACTCCTTCAAAGAAAGGTCCATAGAGTGCATCTAATAATCCAACTGGTCTTGCTTCTTTAATAGAAGCGTCTGCATTATGTTTCCCAGGTAATTCACACAGTAAAATAACTTGCGAATTATCTTGTGGAATATAGCTGCTTTTGACCTTTGTCAAAGCATTTGCAATCGTAAGTAGTATTTTGAAATCGAAAATCATTTTACTTTTGAAGTAAAGTGCTAATAAAATCGATGTTGGCTGCAAATATATATACAAGAAATTGCGCTTGCGCAATCCTCAAAACGTAGAGCAATTTGCGCATCATTTTGCGCATTCTAGGTCGTTAATGCGCTTTGCTTGTACCACCTTAGTTCGTGTATCGGTATAGTCCATCGCCAAGTAGAATGCCGAGTGATTTAATTCTACTTCTCTATTTGTCTTAGGATATTTTAATTATCCGCTCGCAATAAAAAGCGCTTTCTACAATTGCGCTTTTCGCCGTTTTGGTTATTTTAGATTAAAGTAATGCAGGATCTGGAACTTAATCTCTCGAATATCTAGATGTTCTATATGAGTTATATGGAAGTGAAAGCTAAAGAGAGTCTCTCCATTACATGCTCAGAATGGTATTTATGCTCTTCTGTCTTGAGAAAATGATGTAAATACACAAACAGTTTATCTTTACAATTTAAGTCTTATACTAAGTATTCTTATAACTGATGCAGCTCTATAATGTGAGTTTTAGGTTATTTATCATGTTCTCACTCGCATCATTACCAAATTGCGCCCGTAATCGAAATATGATAGCGCAAAATATATGCTTATTCGCTTATAAGAACTTAAAGTACAAAGCTGATTTGGATGCAAAAATTTACTGGGAGAAACTTGAATAATGGACAGTTCAGATTCACTCAAAGGCATCTTACCAAAATCACACACAACGGCCGAAAGAGAGCCACTTTTAGGTCAGAAGCACCTGGTCAGCGCTTACAAAGAATTAGGATATGTCCTAAAATCTTCTATCCCGGTCATAATTGCCTTTTTTCTACAGTATTCAATAGCCGTGACAGCAATATTTTCTGTTGGAAGATTGGGTAAAAATGAATTAGCTTCAGTCTCTTTAGCAGCTATTACCTTCAATGTTTCTGTATCAGTTTTCAACGGTATGGCTACTTGCTTGGACACTTTCTGTCCTCAAGCTTATGGTTCTGGAAACTATCCTTTAGTGGGGTTATACTTTCAAAGATGTACGGTAATAATTTTGATCGTCGCAGTTCCAATATTAACATTTTGGTACTTTAGTGCTTACGTTTTATCTTTTATTGTTCCAGAAAAAGAGCTCCTTCTTTTGGCACAGACATACTTAAGATATGTTTCATTTGGCGTGCCAGCATATATTTTCTTCGAGACGGGTAAAAGATTTTTACAAGCACAAGGAATCTACAAAGCTGGGCAATATTGTTTAACAATTGTTTTTCCTATTAATATTGTAGCTAACTATGTTCTTGTTTGGAGTAAGACTTTTGGCATGGGATATATTGGAGGACCCATATCTGCAGCATTGAGCTATTGGTTAATGTGCATTCTTCTTTTGTTCTATGTCTTATTTATTGATGGAAAGAAATGCTGGGGTGGTGTTGATATAAGAGAGATATTTAATTTCAGAGAATGGAGAAAGATGGTCTCTTATGCTGTGAATGGAACCGCAATGTTATTATCTGAATTTATTGCTTTTGAAATTTTAACTTTATCTGCTTCAAAATTTGGAACAGCATCTTTAGCTGCTCAGTCAATATGCTCAACATTAGCAACATTGGCATTTCAAATACCATTCGGAGTTTCCGTTGCATTATCCACTCGAATTGGCTACCACGTAGGTAGTGAGAACCTTGACGCAATTTGTTTAATGAACAAAGTGGCGTATTCGTTATCGCTTATGTTAGGTACGCTCATGTCTAGTCTTCTAGTTATTTTTCACAGTAAAATTCCTACGCTATTCATCAAAGATGAATTAGTAGTAAGGACGGCCTCACAAGTAGTGAAAATATTAGGGATAAATCAATTTTTTGATTGTCCTAATGTGATATTAGCGGGTTCTTTAAGAGGACAAGGACGGCAACATATAGGATCAGTGCTTAAT
Source organism: Millerozyma pseudofarinosa (assembly GCA_030556505.1). Taxonomy (NCBI): domain Eukaryota; kingdom Fungi; phylum Ascomycota; class Pichiomycetes; order Serinales; family Debaryomycetaceae; genus Millerozyma; species Millerozyma pseudofarinosa. The sequence continues at coordinate 19,196 of JAKTUD010000010.1, read as the reverse complement.
ATTATTGCATACTATGTTTTTGCAGTTCCAATAGCACTTGTACTTGCTTTTACTCTTCAGTTTAAGCTTCAGGGTTTATGGATTGGAATTGGAGTTGGTATTGTAATATTGGCACTTTCTGAGTTATTCTTTATTTATAACTCAAATTGGAGTCAAATCATAAAAGATGCAAAAAGGCGTATTCGCTAAAGGTAGTGTTTTGTAAGGAACTTATTAGAAAATCAGTATAAATTTCAATTATTGTATAGTATTTAATTTTTTTCATAATACATAGTAAAGAATCAAATGCTGTATTACCTTAAATAAAAATTGACCTTGTTTATTATCCTATTTCCCTATATTCCTATTATACCTTCTTCGTTTCCACAGTACCAGATGTTTTAACGTCAATCATTTCTGATTTATCAGCGACCCCATCAAGATATTCTATGCTAATATGTGGTTCTATTTCTAGCGCTTTACACTCTTCTGGTGTAAAAACGTCAAATACATCTTCTTTATCCTGGATACCAAGCCCTTTAGGAGGAAGTATTTTGTTGACAATTGTATATAGGACTAAAGGACAGACAAACCCAAATATTATGTTCCCATAAAAGAAGTTATTCAAACCACTAGGCATATGTTTTCCTGAAACACTTGCAGATAGTCCTGGTAATCCCGGAATAACAGATACAGTCCAAACCAAAATACCTTTCATATTGAATCCCTTCAAATAATAAAATGTACCTTCATGAGATGTAATGTAAAGATCATGAAGAGGAATTTTTCCTCTACGGATTATATGGAATTCAGCAACAATTATAGCAATTATGGGGGTGACGATTACGCCAAAAGAGCTCATGACAGACATGAAAACAGATGATGTATTATAAAAATTCCATGGCTGTACCACCCAGGAAAGAAGAGCAGTAATAATAGCTCCCCTTCTGATGTTAATGAATTTTGGCATGACACCAGCTAAATCCATACCTCCTGCAAATCCATTCGCCAAAACGTTGAAGGTCAATTGGGAAGATGCAAAGGAGATCCCCAAAAAAAAAGCTGCCGCTCTTAATCCTGGGGAGTACGTTTCTGAAAGCCATTTTAATACTATATCGGTTGGTAGCCACATTGTTTTTCCATAGAGATCTTTAGTCGCAGAAGCACATAATAAGCCAAATAATGGTACCAATGTTCCTGATATCAAAATGGCGAGAATAATACCTAAATGCATCTTTTTTTTAGAAGAAGCAAATCTGGAGAAATCGCTCTGGTTAGTGCAATCTGGTGATAAGGCACCATACCATATAGTCATGGAATATAACCACATCCAACCTGTCTTAGAGCTACTCAAAGAAACTTTTTCATGAAATATTGATCCAGGACCACCATTCTTTACCATACACGTCGCAAAGATGGCTATAAATGAAACAGCAGTAATGAAACAAGAAAAATTAACATATCTATCCATTTTTTCTGGCTTCTTGAAGAAAAACATGAATTGGATTACATGGAAGCTAAAAAAGCCAATGAAATCTCTTCTTGTCATGGCCAACGAGCTTGGAAATGTATTTTCCATTTCCATGTACCCTTTTCCGAAACTAGAGAAAACTAGTACCATACCCAAACCTCCAAGCCAACTTTGAGATCCATAAAAAACGATACTAAGAACAACCCTTATCACGATCCCAATACCAGAACCATATATTCCGAAGATCATTCTTTGGCATACAGTATATCCAATATGATATTTCGAGCCTGGTCCTGAGTTGAGACATGTGTATAATATAATCAAGATATTTCCTAGAGTGACAGCGCCCATGGCATATTGAATATTTAGACCCAAATCTAGCATGGCGGATCCGGTAGACCAAGTCCAAATTGTAATATTTGGCACTGCCCAATACCCAAAGAAAGACCAGAAGCCCCAAATCCTTCTGCTGGGAGGCATAGGCTCTAAGTCTGGATTTTTGAGAATAGTTGGTTTATCATGTCCTTTATGAGGGACTTCAAGCAATGTGGCTAATTTATTCATATTACTACACTTGCTACTGTATCCATTATATGTAACAAAAAAATACCAACCTTTATATACGTTGACATGCTTTACTAGTATGTCTTTAATATACGCTAAATAAATATTTTAAGCCTAATTGTTTTTGATAAGAGATCTATCTCGGTTCAATATACAGGATATTAGATCTTTAGTATTAAAATTTGCGCTATCTGCTCATATTTTGGGGCGCAAATTGTTCGAAGAAACGCAAATTTGTACTTCCTCTCACGAACGCATCTTTAATTCATTCTGACAGAAGTCGGATTTGGAAGTTAATGAGATAATTTATTGCCCTATTCTGAACAAACAACAAGTGGTAAGATAATAAGGTATTGGTTTATCTAACTCTAGTATAGTCTTCCGTGATATCAGCTCATCATGATTGAAACACACACCTATCATACTTTTCCGACGCCTTTTTACTATTGCATGAAATCACACTTAAATGAGTCATTTTCTCATTAGATTCAAAATCCTTTATGGGTGGAATGAAATTCCAATATAATTTAGTCGTATACATTAACATTTGTAATTATTCTCAATTTTCAGAATCGAAGAAGAGGGAATTAAGTAAAACAACATTATCATTACAAATATTAAAAGGGAAGTTGTCATTTGATGAAATACTTTCGTTTCCGCGACCTATACTCTATCTCTTTTATACCTTCACATTTAACTTAAGTCCAACTAAGGTGTATCTGCACATTATCCAAAAGAATGTTCCTACAAAACTCATGACCCCAGTTAAAATCACAAAATTTCTATAATTTTCAATAGACCCTTTGTCTATGACACTAGCACCTATAGGTATAACAACTAAATTTCCGATACTGATAATTGATAATAATAGTCCGTACCTTTCACCAAACTGGTCAATCAATGTAATTTGTGCTAAGCATGCCGGTAACATTGTAAGGATTGAAGCCAGAAAGTATCCACCTAAAGCAGCATATGCAAAAAGAGCTTTTAGATTACCTCCAAAAGGCAACCATATTACAAAAATTGCTATGTTGAGACCTATCAACATTAAAATATTCATATTGAATCTTCCCCAAAAATCTGACGCCAAGGAAGGCATTGCTCGGCCAAGAATTCCTGTTGCATTCCATACTGTTAACAAGACGTAAGAAGTAGATTCCTCAACCCCATGAGCTATAGCATAGGTTGCAAAATACGTTACTATCAAGATGAGAGACAACTCTGCAAAGAACCCACCTATAATAAGGTAAATAAATCTGATATCTTTGAAATGAGAAAGGTTAAAAATTTTAGCTCTTAAAACAAAATTTTTCCACTTAGAGTTCATCTCTACCAAGTCCTCAGGTTCATTTTTTCTCCTTATTCTCTCACGAACTAAACCTAATGCAACCAACATACAACCTAAGCATGTAAATGCTAAAATCCTCATAGCCCAAACGTAACCATATTTTGGGTACAACAGTCTAAGCATTATAGGAAATGCGAGACCTCCAACAGATCCCCCACATGTCGCTATTCCTATGACCGCTCCCCTCTTTCGTAAAAACCAATGGTTGATGACAGACACAAGTGGTGTGATACCAATTCCAGATCCAACTCCCATAACCAAAAAACTAATAATATAATGACCCACCAGAATAGAGTTTGCTGCCCCCATTATACCGGCAAATATTAAACAAGTTGATCCAGTAAGTAATAGGAATGGGCCATGTTTGTCAAAAACGGGTCCAATAAAGACCCCAATACCGTAAGCTAGACATAGGTAAACTGAGAAAATCCATGCAACGGTTGTAGAGCTCACATTAGCTAACTGGTGTGTAGATACATAAGCTTGAACCGCACCAATAGCGTTCACTAATCCTAAATGAACACAACAACCAAAGAACAGCCCGATAATAACTAGATATCCTTGTAAGCCACCATCAGGATATTCTTCTTCGTCATTCGGGGCAAGCTCATTGCTGGCAACCCTTGACGTTTTGTTTTCTAATTGATTTCTATTTCTGTAAGACTGCAATTCTATACCACTTGCACTCATGTTACGGTACTTCAGAATAAATTTTATGATTCATATTTCAATTATATATTAAGGTGTATTATATACAGTATAATAGCTTTTTGCTTATCTCTCGCGTAAAGAAGATGATATTAGTTAAACAATTATTTTGCTTTATGCAGTACAACTCTAACTCCACCTAACGATAGTTACGAAGTATATAGATTTCTTATATACATAAAAACATCTTAATGATACAGTGAGAAGTATAGAATAATACTCTTAGACTGGTCATTGATATCATGGCTGCAGCCCCCCAGAAAAAAAAAAATCAGAAGCCTACAAGTCTGGACGTAACTTTCATTCGAGACTATAACTATAAAGTTATTGTTGCAAAATGTATATATACTTTTAAACAAGGAATTATTTGCCCTAAATCTACGACCAAATAATAAAAAACCATTCCTTTCCTTTTGGCCACTCTATTGGTGGCTCTGGGTTCGCTTCAATCTCGTCTATGAATGTTTTCAAGTCAACATCTCTAGGATCATGAATTTTTGTCCTTTTTAATATCTTCCAAAATAAAGTAAGGACTATAATAAGTGGAATAACGAAGTAGCAGCTGAAGAATGAAGAAGTATCGAAGTTCCCTTTCAAAAAGTTGGAGAACCCTGCTGTTATAAATATGAGGAATGAAAAGAACAATGAAATCCAGGCTGCGTATGGTGCAAATTTTACGCGGTAAGGTAAGATATCTCTACCATATCCTTGTGCCTTCATCGCTCTATGCAAGAAAATATGATTTAATGATATAGTACACCATCCAACAAGTAAGTTCGATGATGTAATACTCTGAAACCACAGAAATACAGTCGCGGCGGACTTGGAGCAAGACATGTAAGCGAGAGGCAAAAAGGCTGAGGTGAAAATGATTCCCACATAAGGTACCCCTTTCTTTGTTGTTCTCAAAAATATTTTAGGTGCTCTCCCATTTGACGCCAAGGCATAGAGAATTCTCGATGTATGCATCTGTGATAAATTCGCGGCTGATATGGCTGACGTTAAAACAACTCCGTTGATTATATGAGGTAAAACTTGAATTTTTGCCTTTTTTATTGCAATTACGAATGGTGAATGTGCAGCTGTACCTGTGGAAGTACTAACTCCTGGTTCCTTTGAAGAAAGGACCAAAGTTAAAACAAAAACAATACAAAGGTAAAGAGTGAGGACTCTAATTGCTATTTTGGTTAGTTACTAACGTTCACAATGGGTGTCCTTTTTAGAATATGATACTTACCAATTCTCTTTGCCGCCACAAAAATACTTCTACGGGGATGTTCTGTTTCACCTCCAAACATACTGATATACTGGACTCCTCCAAAGGAATAAACAACTCCAGACACACATTTCCAGAAAGCTAAGAATCGTCCCACAGAGCCCGTAGTATAGTACTCGTTCCATGGGGTATCCTTCCAATATCTAAATCCTATTCTTTCCTGACCTTTAACGCCTCCTAGGTCTATCACAAGACAGACAATGAATAAACCCATAATTAACATGATTTTCAACACCCCCATAACATATTCAAGTTCCCCATAAAATTTAACGCCAAACGAATTGGACAATATGACTACAATACCAAATATTGTAATCCATACAGCAGGATTCAACTCACTCCAATATGTCATGATAACTGCTGCTGCTGATAATTCTGAAGGAATCAAGCCTCCGTAAATCATAACCCAACCCAATGCAAAACCGAAAGACTCGTCTATAAGGTGTTCAGCATGTTTAATATAAAATCCAGTGAGTGGCATAAAAGAAGATACCTCTGCATTAGCAGCTTGGTTAATGCATACTACAAGACCAACAAAGAGATAAGCTACAAGCATTCCAACGTTCCCCCTGATTGTTAGTAAAAAGCTCCTTGCGTAATCAAAAAGTTCTTACTTACACTAGTGCCAAAGTCGCTCCCGAAGAAAGAAAAAGGCCAGTTCCAAAAATCCCAACCAATGCCAACATCTGCACATGTCTTTGCTGTAACCCTCTCCTGAGTCTCTGCTCTTGGCGCAAGTTCTCCTTCACGCTTCCGTCCTCCTTTATGCTCCCGGACTCTTTCAAGCTCCCTGCCAGTGATTCAATATCCACCTCAACAACTTCTGCATTTTTGTCAATTTTCTTCGAGTCGCCCATACTGTCGCTTATCGAATTAATATAAACCTGGAAATAAATCGCTTTTGACACCAAGAGGTATTCATTAAATATGCAATAGACTCTCCTTAATCGAACATTACATGTGAATTTCAATTAGATTCCTGTAATCACGTCAACCTCTCGCCCCTACTATCAGATTTTGCCATAGCTTTCTTCATCGGCATGCCACACATCTTAAACAGCCTTTCTAATCAATATTTGTGTGGCTGCGCAAGAAAATGTAAGGCACAAACGAATCAGAATCATTAGAAATATCTTTACGCCTAAATGCGAGTCAAGGGTATATAGATGAATGAGGCTACCATAATTAGTAACCATGTAAGAAGACTATATGTAGAGATGTACCACATCTTGTTGAATAAGATAACGAGTTTATACTATACATTTTATGCCACAGATCTAATCGCGCGCTCATTCCCACTCTGTTTCTTTGACTGATTTCTCGACCCCAGAGGCAATTTGCAACCTCATTTCAAGGCCTGTATATAAATATACGGAGAGATATTACAATTCAGAAATTTATTGTCCTCATCAAAATAGTGGGAATTGATGACCTGCAGGTCCCCGATATATAAGCTAACTAGATCTGTAGATACCAATATAGATTAGTCTAAAGATAAGCCCAAATCTTCCCTTTGAGATTTTGAGTTAGGATCAAAATAAGGAACCTCAGCCAAAGAGGAGACCCTAGTACCATGTCTAGGCTCTTCACCCTCGTAGTCCCAAACAGCAAAGTGCTGAGACACCCTGTTATCCCACAAGGCTGAGGTACCTAATCCCTTCTTGGAGGGCTTCCAGTTGAAACGAACTTGGATATCCAAGTTTTTCTCAAAAATACCAAAAAGGTACTCCAAGAGAAGATCAGACTCTTCCTTCTTGAGACCGACAATTCTTCTCGTCATGGCACGATTGACAAATAAGGATTTCCATCCTGTAGCTGGATGCGTTCTGATAATAGGATGCTCTCTCTCAATGTTCTTTTTTCCACTTAAAGGATTTTCCCTGTCAATGTATTGGTGGGCTGAAATGTACACAGCCTTCTTTCCGTCCAAAAATTTCTGGAGAGAAGGTGATAACTTATCGTACGCAGCATATCCAGAAGCCCAGATTGTGTCTCCTCCAACCTCCGGAATAGTATCATTGTGTAAGTGTGTAACACCTGGGGGTTGGAACTCATGGGTCAAATCAGTATGCCAAGAACTGGTTGCAAGCCCAAGTGAATTCTTGAAAGATTTATTCAAACCTAATTTATCAATAAACAAATCGGGCCAAATTACAGTGATACCATGGATCCCAGGAACATGAACCTGTTGTGCATGTTTCTCGACAATCCCCCAATACTCTCCCAATTCGTACTGCTTTTGAGGACTCAAATCCTGATCCCTAAAGAAAACAACCACTCTTTCTGCGATTAACAAGGCTAATTCATCTTTTTGCTTGTCAGTCAAATCACTTAACTGCAAACCAACGATCTCAGTACCAATGTGCTTTGTCAAATCACGAACCTCCTTAGCCGCACTTAGCAATGCTTTCTTCTCAGGATCAGCATTTTTTGCTCTCTCAATATATGGAATTTCTTTATTCCTAATAGCCACTGCTTCATCGAGAAAAATAGGAATATCATCAGTAGGTGGCCTTTCTGGATATCCTCTTGAAAGGTCAATTCCAGCCTTTTCAAACCTCTTACGTGCAGGTTCCGGAAGATTCTCCACGTAAGAATCCGTAAAGCCTCCCCTATAAGAAGATTTTAAACCATCTCCTTTTCTCTGTTTAGAGTTAGCAACATTTTTCACTAACGCGCTAACATCATTATCAGAAGTACTAGTAACAGTTGTTGGTGCCATTTTTTGTCAAGACAATTGGTAAATATGGATCAGATTTTCTAACCTTAATTTCGAAGATTATAAAGTCAATTGAATGGGTTTTTATATCCATCAAATCTCTAAATCTTTACTAATCACAAAATTGTGGCTTGAAGTAAATCTTACTACGGATAAATGTGAAAAAGCCACAAACCTTAACACAGCATTATCAGATCATAATATGGCTGAAATCAAAAAGCCCATTCAAGAATTTAGCGTCGTACAAAGCTAAACCTCACTTTTATCTTAATTTAAGCCATACTTTTTCAAGTAATATGCTACTCTTGTTCTGTTTCACAGCACTCTTACATCTCCAAGATACCAAGAAAAATGGCCCTAACCTATTCAACTCCTCTAGATAGCGAGTATTCCTACAAGAGAGTAACTCGAAGACGACGTATTACTGTTACTAAATTATCTTGACATGAATTAATTTTTCTATTTCGATCTGAACTCTCGCACATAATTCAATTTATGGGTCTCTCTTCCTGATTTAACTATGATGTCATAATAAGACAGGTCAAAAATACATAAAATCACTGAGAGCACAAATGCCTCGTTATAAAACACAAGTATTCAATTGATCACCCCTCTCTTTTTTCAGTCTGATACAATTTACACAATTGATTGATTACCGTATGACAGCAAGAACAGCCACAACAAAATGGAATATAAGCTATACCTTATATAGTTCTCTTGAACTTATATTAATACTTACTCTTACTCTAAATACCATTTACACACGAACGATCGAGAACAGCCGGAATATAATGAAAGCACGCCTTCTTGAACTACGTAAAAAAAGTCTTCTTATTTTTGTATTTGGTTTAGACATATCTCCCTCTGAATTAATCTTGAAACTGAGTTATTCTGGGAAACATAGTTTTGGTTAACAGGGGTGCAGGTTACAAACGTTGAATATATTTGATAAAAATTGATTCCTAATTAGATGTCTAATAGACATAACAAAACTTAATCACCAAATCTCATGTATATTTTGCACAGTTGCAAATAATAATATCGAAATTCTGTCAATCAAGATCCTCGATATGATTAATGCTTTTGTTGTAACTTTTCTCTTATGTTGTCACCAAAGCTCATTTAAATATTATATACAATTTGTAGACTTGCTTCTAGCTCTCCCTAGTGACCTTTGTAGATTTTATTGAGCCAAAATGACATGTTTCTTCCAACACTTTTAATTAAAATTGACTTGCGAAGCTTCTTAAATTTCTCTTCTAATCTACTAGGAATTTTTGACTGCGATTGCTTGGTCGCAAAAATGAAGTTTCTATTTGTTTAAATATTCTACTTTAACTTGCATTTCTATTAGCTCTGCGATAATTATTATCTCTCATAGGTCATATGTATTTGAACACTAAAACAATACTTAAGCACAATTATAAATTTCGATACAACAGTCAGTACCACCGCCGCCGTGAATGTAGAAGTAACAGTTACACAGATCTGGACAATGGCTACAAGGAGCTTTCTGTCCTGCCCCATTGCAAACCGCTGCCTTCGCGCAAGTACTGGCTGGTTTATCGTGACACCTTTTCTGCAATACAGAGCCTGCAACTGGTGTGAATTCATAAGTTTCAAGCTCTAGCTTTTTCAAGTAATCATTAACCAGCAATTTTGAACTAGCTACCGCATCATTGAAATTCTTCTCAGCACCCAATAATGTTTTAACTATAGCATGGTCAGGAGACACGATGTACAGAGGTGTACCAAGGTTCGTTTTGTTAAGTGGGGTTTCGGACTCGTAAATAGCGACGGCTGTACTATTGATATCTTTACCTATAATATATTTCGCGGAAGCAAGCTGAAATAAGCTTACTGGCAACACGAGAGCTAGTGTAAGAAAGTTTTTCATCATCGTTTAAGTTAAGCGTCTTCTATCAAATTGGTCACCAAGATTTCCGTCAAAGCTGAGCTACTTATATACTTGAAGCTGGGTCATGTTGTATATGAAATGTACAGTTCGGGTCTCGGATTAAACGATGTTTCCGCCCAATCCTTCACTCATGCGGCTGTAAAATATTTTTTTGACTTCAAATAGACTTCAAATAGACTTCAAATAGACTTCAAATAGACTCCTATTTGATACTGAACCTCGTGGGGCTCTAATGACCGCAAAGTCATAGAATAACTAATTACTCTGTTATCGAATTTAACGTACAGGACACATAAAACATTTCTCTCCTATCAATTTGAGCACTTCGCTTACATTATGACCAATAAATAAATCTGCTGTCAAAAATAGAATATAATCCATTGTAGTTCGATTACGAGAACTTTGAAAGTGAGCTGAAATTATGTTTCGCTCTTTGTCTTACTCGTCAGTAATATGTTACTTTTTTAATCAATAGACGAAGGTCATTGGTGTGACGTGCTGCAGAAGTAATTGTACAGTATCTGCTGCGGCTTTTAACGAAGTATTAACGGATATCTATATGTTGACCTTCAAGCGCAATCACTATTTCTGGTACCCTGGATAGCCAATTCTTACTCAGAATGGACATTCTCAGCAATTATGTTTGCTTCAAGCACTCCACCAGGGTTATCCTGGACATCAACTACTTGACCATGTGCTTGATCTTGCTCGGAACTGTACACAAAGCGCATACAACCTGCCAGCTTTGCAGGCTCAGGTATTTCAAGACTCTCGTCATAAATTTGTACTAGATTATGACATTTCTACTGAGAGTTCCAAGCTGTATTTTTCGAACTTAAACCCTTCGTACTTCTGATAATCTATCGCTTAAGACTACATCAAAGGTCATGGTAAAACTGTGTTTAAAGAACTCATCAATTGATATTCTTGTTAAGGACGTGATGCGTTGTATAAATTACAATAAATATTTCACTCCAGAGTGGCTTGAATGACCAACAATATTTTTTAAGGTTGAGGGTTTAAACAAAACAATAGTAAATGCGCACTTGAAAGAATTGAAGAAAGTATCACAAGTAAATAACTGTCAAAAATTAATCTTTGCAGAAAACAAGGAGAAAGAGGGGGAATTATTTTCTGCGAGAAAAAACGCATTTCACGCTATTTTGAATTATGGTTCCAAATGAGATAGATGATATAATATTCGCTCATGGGTTACGGACATAGCGGTGGGTGGCTATTTCAAAAATGTCTTTGTCTTGAGTAAAGTTCAAGAATTTATCAAAGAATCAGGAATGCAAAGCATTATATTAGGTCATGTAGGAGGCGGTAATTTTCATGCTGATATTTTCTACACCAAGGAACAGAAGGAAAAGTGTCGTTCTACTATTGAAAAGATGATACTCTTGATTTTGGAAAACAAAGGTACTTGTACAGGAGAGCATGGAATTGGAAATACTAAAAGAGCTTACCTAGTTGAGGAATTGGGAAATGAAGCGGTAAATGTAATGAGGAAGTCCTGTTGGTGTGCACAGTAATCTAAATGACACAAAAAGTGTCTTAGATCAGATAAGATTTAAAACATGATTGTCACCAAGAAATATGGAAATGCTTAAAACGAAATGTGTAGACTATCTAGTCTAGACAAGAAAGCATACGTGTTGAAAAGTGCAATATAAATATGGGAATGTTTTCCCATAAATCATGAAAATGATTGAACGAATGTGGAAGTAAGATAATACTTATAGTAACGGTATTATATTACAACTAAGATCAACAAAGAGAACTCGGCTCTTTCCCAAAGTATAATCTAAGATAGTTATATAGATTATATCAGATAATTTTCTATAGGAGATTCAATTAACGTTAAGACAAGTAATTATCTTGAGGTTGAAGCCAGACCAGCTTTAATATTAAGCCATTATACGCAGGAAACCAACAGATTAGAAGTCAAAAGATTGCATTTAATATGAATACTTTTCAAGATAAGTCTAACAAAATCTCCCTAGAAAATCCATTGATAAGTGAGATTGAATACTTAAAAGAGAAAGTGAAAAACCTTCTGATAAGCAAAGAAGAACCTTCAAAAGACCTGATATCACGCTTAGATTCGTTGAGATATAATGCGAAATACATCGCCGATACATATTATGATATATATTTCAAAGACATGAAAGCTGATTTTCTGACAAACAAACCAGATTACTTAACTGTTTGGAAATGCTTCAAAAGATTTGAATATGGCCAATAAGTGTTTTTTGATGCTATATGGTTAGATGAACCTCTGTTAAAAGAATATAGAAATTCATTCCTCTCACCTCTGATTGAAAATGATATAGAATATCAAATTTGGAGATCAACATACCTTTTAAGATTTTCACTGTTGATTGCACAAAATATCAAAGCAGCAGACGATGCTATCTCAAATGAATATTATATTCTTCATGTGGCAAATCAATTGAAAAAGCATGAAGTAGAAATCACTAAGCAACTTTTTGAATATACTTTTGAAAGTTAATTGAAAGTATAGATGCTGAGGTCGTTAGAGGAGATGATATCACTGACTGGTGTCGCCTCTGGACCATGGGTCCACTTAACGAAGGGTCATTAAAGAATTATTTTGAACATGTATCGTTGCATATGTGTACAAACTTGTACAAGAGAATGAATAAAAATGGTAAAATAATGGTGATCGAGGTAATAACAACGGATTATTTGCATAGAAAAAATAATGGAATACCATTCTACAAAGACATCTTTGCAAATTCCGATGATTTAGCAGAGCTCATTAGAGTGCAAATGCGTTTGACTCCATATGCTTACATCTACAATGAAAAACCAAATCAAAAGACAAAGAATGTCAATAAAAACGGTAAAAACGGAAAAAATAAGAAAGGAGACACTCAAAAGAATAACCCTAATCCTCCGAATGATCAAAAATGGCAATTATCAAGTTCAGGTAAATCTAATGAAGTTGTACAAAAGAAGATATATAAATTTACTTTGAAACTTGATGACAAAGATATAAATGAGATACCATGGATACTTGATTCAGGTGCATCCTGTTCGATTGTTAATGATGAAAAACTTCTTAAATTTGTATCTGATATACCTGAACAAGAAGAAGTTATTTTTGAAGGAGCGGGTGAAAATAAGTTGGCAGCTACAAAAAGGGGAGAATTACAATTATCCTTCCTTGGTATTGAAATAAATATTAATCCTATCTATGTCGTTCCTTGGATAACTACTAATCTTATTAATCCGTCAGATTTACGCCGTGATAAAAATGATTTGATTGTGATGGATGACGAATACCTTTATCTTTATTCAAAGTTAAGCGATGAACTATTGGCAATAGGTCGTCGTCTGAAAGAATAAAACCTTTATTTTAAACTAGAAACAAGAGACTCATACATTCTTAAAGGAACAAATTCTCAAACCAATAAATTTACTAAAACAGAAGAGAGACATTTAAAAATTGATCTGATTCTGAAATATGGGGCATGGTTTTGAAACCTATAATTGCTAACCCGTTTTCAAAGAAGAAAGACTTAATGTACTATCATTTACAAGGTAACCATACATCTATTGAATCTTTATTATTTTTGATTAAAAACAAACAAATTAAGCTAAATCATAAGATGAACAAGAGAAATAAGCAGTTCGTAAATGTACAGAGTGCCTTATAGTAAATTCTATTGAATCGTCTCACAATGGAGAACATCACCGAGCAAACAGGAAGCTATTTAGATTCCATTCCGATACTCTTGGTCCATTTAAATATGGTAACAAGAAATACTACATTACTACCCTCATTGATGAATATTCCGGATATCTACAGACTATTTGGTCTGATAGTAAGTCAATTAAAGATGAATTATTCAACGCAATAAAGTTATGGAATAATAAATTTCTGGGTATAAGTATAGCCTTCTTTAGGACAGATAACGCTAACGAAATGCCATCTGCCGAACAACTCATTGAAGTTGGAATTGAGAAAGATTTAATCTCGGTTCATTTGAACCTAAAATTTATTGTTTTGTGACGCATTTCTTCTATATGCTGGTAAAACTCATATCCTTTGTTCTGTCAATGCGAAAGAAATGAAAAATATATACAAGTCAATAGTCATTTCTCGTATTGGTATGAGTTGGGTTACAATATTTCATGTTTTTTTTGGAAAGCGTTACATCCATCTCATAGTACAAATTTAGTATGCACATTTTATTGTGTTCCAAGGTACAATGTATCTTCGAGCTCTCGCGTTAATTTAGTCTAAACCAGTTACGGCTATATTAACTCGGTTCTGTTTCGAATTTCAGTTGATTTTCGTAAAAACGTTAAGACATTCCAGAAACCCTTTTACATGCATATTTTATTGACTTAATGATTTTACGACATTTGATGAAATATAACTCACCAGGTAGGTGGCTATACCGGAACATATACGCATTCCATCATACCCCTTAAATATTTTTCTCGTATTATATAATTCACCTAAAAAATACTAAACGAAATGCGTCGATGCTCTCTTCAAATAACAAATAATAGCTAGGAACAGGTTTTAAAGAGATAGCTTAGTTCAACTTTCGAAAAAAAAAAAAGGTGATAGAATTCGCAAGTATTTTCACGTAGTTCATAAAGGCTCTTCTTCGAAAGATATAAAAGCGCCTGCAAATTGCCTTCTGAGTCCTACATTATGAATAAGCTACTTTCTTATTATATCATATTCTTGACTATACTTATACCAGGTTCAATATATCATGTTGATTTCAACCTTTGCTTGTCAGTCTACATTATTGCTCTTCTTAGCACACTTGCTGGCTACTATTGCGGGGCCAGTGAACACGAGTAGTGTTGCAGCACAAGGTCTAGCACTGGTGAAGGATACCTCTTCCGAAGGGACACCTTATTTGTTCAGTGTTGACATCCTCAGCGGAGAGATTAAGAAGGAACTGACAGATAAATCTGATAGTTCATTGGCAGTTAGAGCTGACTGGGAGACTTGTTACCAAAACACAAAGTCCTTTTGCAAAAGCCCTGTTACTGTCTTTGGAGCAACTGCTGCAGGAGTTGCTGCTACATGGGCAGGTTTAATTTATAACTGGTCTCAATCACATCAATGTCTGTCATCTGAGGGAAACACCCGAGGTGTTTACTGGAGACTTTCTGCAACGGGAAGAAATTGTGATACTACAGCACAGAAGAATACCATTCAAGGGGGTATTGAGAAAGCATTGAAGGAAACCGCAGGTGGTTCTAATCTCCAATTATGTAGTGCCCAATGTATTCATATGGATCACGGTGGTACTTATAAAGTCTATGGAGCTATCGGTACAGATCAAGCAGAAGTTAATGCTTTAAAATGCGACCCTGACAGCAAATATGGATCATGTGTCCTGGCAGGTAAAGACGAATTGTAGACTTTTCCCGTCGGCACTTAATCTTAGTTTATCAATCTTTTGATTATTTAAAAAAGTTAAGTCGTAAATCTCGCTAATTCGGGATGACATCGAAAAATTTTTAGATTTCAGCTACTGAAAATATAGTTTTTATATGTTTTACTATGGCATTAATATATGCTGATCATTTCTTGTTTCGATATTGATGTAGCGTATGTAATTTGCAGTTGGCGATTATAACTGGTGTTGCCACTTCGATCAAGAATACTTTTTCGTTGGTGTCATGGTGTAAAGTTGTGAGCAGCTGCATATTGTGAGCTGTATATGCGCATTGAACTTGTTAATTGTTTCCGAGATTTGCAAAAACATTCTTTTGATAAATGATGATGGTTTCGCAGCAACCAACGTCAGTCCGGCCCACAGAAAATTGGAGAAGGCAGGACATGATGTGATCATATTTGCATTTGTTTCCTAAAAATCTGGTTGAGCAGGAAAGTTTGATGTGCCATCAACAAGGGATTTGCCAACTGACGGTGTGTTTGACTATGTTACCAAGGGATAATCTTCATGGGGACATGAAGCTAATGGCATGGACAGCTAGTACTTCAATGGTACACTTGCTAGTTCTGTTGCTTTTTGGTTTGAAGTATGTCATTCTACAATTCTTGAGCAAGAACAGTTCCAACAGCTCCTTCGACAAGGATGACTTGGTTGTTTCAGGTCCTAACAAAAGTATTCATAAAATTCTCGTTCACGCGCTGCCGAGCTTTAGACTAGTATTTTAACTAGTATTCAATTATTAGCAAAGAGTTTATCTCCAAGGATATTCTACTTCTGCATAGTATCTTAGTAGGCTACTACGAACTTTCTGAGTGTCTCTGGTCCACTTGGAATTTTTTTTTTGGTATGAACGTCGGGCTTTCTTGTTGATTTTATATGTATTACATACTGATGCTAAAGGTAATAAAATTCGATTGCATTCGCTCAAATCTGTCTAAGTGAATGTTAAATAAGAGAAGGATAGACAAATCTACGATTTTGTGTCATTATAGACGTATGTGCACACCGAGAAATCTAAAAAGCGCTTACTAAATCTTCTTTCATAGGGTCGATGGTTAGTCTAAATCCTTAGTAGCACTCAAAATGGCCATTGAACATTTACATCCTGTTAGAGAAGAATGGGCGATACGGGTAAAAGAATTGAATCTTTTGCCTCATCCTGAAGGCGGCTATTACAGAGAGACAATAAGATCAACACAAATAATTAAATCCAACACGGGGTTGGACGTACCATTGTACACTAACATCTATTTCTTATTAGAACAAACAAATGGCTCTAAGTTCCATCAAATCCTGTCTGATGAAACATGGTATTTTCATGAAGGAAGCTCTCTTACTATACACTGTATCGACAAGAGCGGAAAATACAGGGCAGTAATTTTAGGGAAAAATCATCAAAGGGGAGAACTTTTACAGTTTACAGTAGACAAGGGTGTAGTTTTTGCGTCAAGTGTCGAAAGTGGATACGCCTTGGTTAGCTGTATGGTGTCGCCAGGATTCGATTTCAGAGAGTTCAAGATATACGAGCGAAATGAGTTGTTGAAGGCATATCCTCAACATTTTGAAACAATAAATGCTAATACATGATTGGTACCAAAGAATAAGAAACAGTAACACTGCTTTTTGTGTCTGGTGTTCAGATTTATTTCTTATTATATCTAAATATGCAAGCGTATAATGACGGTATGGAGCTGTAAAATTGAGTAGAACGAGAATGATGTTTCGCATATCATCCTGGGGTTGCCATTTAGATCAAAGTTCTATTTTTCGGGCGTGGTAGGGCAGTATGTTATATGCAATCAACTATTTATTATTAGTGTCTCTACCTTTTAAATTGTATGCAGAAATTTGCCTGGGTTACAGGTGTTGTCACGCACGGTGTGCTCTTGTAGGGTGTTGGGGTATTGCCGGTTCTACCTGTGTTTGGAGGCACCCTGGTGCTTGGCTTCTGGTATGTCGCATGTGATGTCAAGACTCGCAGCTCTTTGTGTTACCCTGAAGGCGTTTGGCTTTAGGTGCTTGGCTCCGTATCCCTTCGGCTGTAGTGGCTGGGCGCTCGACTTCTCGCTTCTTGCTTTATCTGGCATTGCCCTTGGCTTCACATCTGTTGCTTGTAGTGTTAAGTCTCGTGGCTGTTGGATTTACTCTGAAGGTGCTCAACTTCTGGTGCTTGGGTCTGTTTGCTGGGGTTTGTAGTGGCTGGGCTTGGGGTTTTCATCCAGATTGGAAGTGTATCAGGGCATGTGGCCCTTTGTTTCTCGCACTAGGTGGTTGAATTTATATCTCTTCGCTTGTGGTGCCAAGGTTTCGCTCAGAGTAGTAGGGTGTCAAGGTTGTAGGCTTTTACGTTTTTCAGACGGACGCGATTGTTCCCTGCATAATCTGGCAGGACTCTTATCTTTTGGTTCCATGGGGTCTGCTTTTGGTCTTTTTAGGGCTCTGTTAGGTTGGGGAACGTCCGACTAGGGTCAGGTCAGGCTCTCTCAGGCTAGGCTCCCTCATTTTAGGGTATGTCTGGTCTCAATCCCTACAGGAAGGACCCTTAGTTCAGGATACACGGCTGAGGGTACTTATGGATAGGCTCTGCTGTTTTGTTTGGTACCTCCTCCTCTTGGGCACATACATTGCAGGCTTCGGGACCTCGGCTCTGTAGGAGGGTTTGGGCACACGTGCGCTCGAGCGGAGGAGGTCAGCTACATGAATGTAACAGGGCATCTTCCTGGTCGATTGCTCCACTATTCCTGTTTGGCCCCTTATGCCCCTTCCTGTCCCATACTTGTCCAAGCTGGTGTCTTTTTTCTCACTCTCTTCCTTCGTTATGTGTGTAGACAACTATGTACGCCCCCCAAGCGAGTGCTAGTTTCCCTCATGTAAGTACGTGTCTGTCTTATCTTGTGATATTCCTAGTTTGTAGTATCGCAATTCAGTCCTAGACATTCTTGACAGCCTGTATGCATGCGTACCGTGAGTCGTATCCGTCATCCAGACCACGGAGGACCTGCTGCACGCAGGCATACCTACGCAACTCCATTGCAGTCTGGTACCTGCTAGGCCACTCGTCAACTCTGGAGAACCTCAGAGAGCGCAGAGAACACAGAGAGCACAGATCGCACCAGCGAGAGGATTTGGCAACCGACGAAATGCTGAAGATCGAAGCGACAGGGGAAAGCAAGAGAGGAGGAGAGGATGCATCCCACACCCTGAATGCTGAACAGGATTCCCTCGTTCACACCCTTCTTCGGGGTTGAGTTGTGTACAGCAGCCCACCCTCCAGTACACATAAGAGACGGCAAGAGACGGAGGTGAGTTTGTTTGCATGCATATTTTATGTTTTATGTATAAGTGTATAGTGAATATATGGTATGTCATGAGGGGGATGATTAGTAACACAAATAGTACAAAGCGAGGATCGCAAAAATTGTGATAATCAGTAAATTGTGAGAAAGAAAAGAAAAAAAGGAAAAGAGGGAAAAAGGAGAAGCGAGCGTTCCTAGACCAAAAGTAGACTGTGGAAGATGGAGGATAAGTAGGAGGGAGCTGTGATGAGTGGAGCGAGGGATTTGCAGTGGTAGGACAAGGGAGCTGCAAGTCTAGTCGCGTAGAGGATTCTACAGTTTGGGTGTTTGGGTGTTTGGGTGTTTTGGGTGTTTGGGTGTTTGGGTGTTTGGGTGTTTGGGTGTTTGGGTGTTTGGGTGTTTGGGTGTTTGGGTGTTTGGGTGTTTGGGTGTTTGGGTGTTTGGGTGTTTGGGTGTTT